>JAODLM010000306.1:0-246581 GCA_036937905.1 Salvia rosmarinus
CATTAATCATTTATAGCAATCTAACCGCTTAAAACGACATAACTTCATTTCTTAAGTAGTACCACTCAACCTTATTATTGTACTGAGCTAACTCAACCGCAGGTTTAGTACAATAAACCTTTTGAGCTCCTTAAGGGACGCCATCATCCTTAACTGACACGCGACTGACACGATAACTAGCGTGACATACAAGAGTGTACCACCACCCAAGACGCGAGAATCTGGTTAGAACATATAACCCTCACTCATAACAAGTCAAAGTGATGGTCAAGAACTCATACTCACCTAATACCTTATCGAGGTTTAGATCATCGTAAGTCACCGAGATCTCGGTTCTTCACGACGGTCGAAGAAGAACACATCTCATCGTGATCCTTCAATACGCCGAGACGCATCAAGATAGAAAAGCAACCAAGTCAAGTCACTTATCTATACCGCAGCCTCAAACCGACAACTCGCCTTAAGTCGCCTCACCGTGAAACTTTTTATATCTCATTAAGCTTCGACCAATCATATGCACTTCGTGATCTTCTACACATCGTATGATCTAACTTATATACGAGATAAAGGACACCGATATATGCAATCAAGTATTCAAATCGACAGGAGATTGTAATAGTGGTAACAGAAACATTGTATACAAGCTCAACCAAACCGCTTTCAAGATACAAATCCAACAATCTCCCACTTATACTAAAGCAAACTTTTAGTATACAATGTGTCTTTCTACTAGCTATTACAAACAACCATCACTTTGCTTCTCCCACTTATACAAAAGTTTCCTTTCTAAGTGGGTGCCATCAAGCGCAATCCAAGTCCTCTAACGTGTCCATCGTAGACTTTTGCGGCAGTGCTCTTCGTGAATGGATCGGCTAGATTTTCCGTCAGATCAATCTTTTCAATCAGACGCCACCGCCTAACCACTCTCATGACATGGTACTTTCTCTATGTGTTTGGTCGCTTTGTCGGTCCGGTGGTTCCTTCGAGTTTACATCGCACCGAGTTATCACAAGAAACTATGATACTCTTGGGCAAACCAGTACCACACCTAGATCCATGAGGTAGTTCTCAACCATACAGCCCTTAGAAGCCTCCGGCGCCGCTACATATTCGCTTCCATGGTAGAGTCCGCAATGCATCGCCGCTTTGCACTCCGCCAGATACGGCTCCACCTCCCAAGGTAAACACATACCCGAGGTCGACTTTTTCTCATCACGGCCACTTGAAACCGAGTCTCAGATAACCCAAAGGCATTAGACTATCTCGCATGGTAAACCAGCTTATAATCTCGAGTCCTTTTCGTGTACTTGAGTATATGCTTTATCGCAATTCAATGAGCTTGTCCAGGTTAGATCGACATTCAGCTACTAGCTCACCGCATAGCGTATATCGGGCCTCGCATAAGATTAGTGCACATGAGACTTCCCACGGCGGAAGCTGCAAGGAACTTGTCTCATTTCCTCTATCTCCTTTGCAAATATAGGTGATCGCTTAGATAAAGGAACGCCATGTCCGAAAGGTAGCAATCCTTTCGGGCGGTTTGCATACTAAAACGAGTAATCACAAGATCAATGTAAGACGCCCGAGATAAGCTCAATATTTTCTTCGCGATCTCAGTAAACCTTGATCCCAAGAATGTACCGCATCTCCTAAGTCTTTCATTTGAAACCGATCGGATAGCCAACTCTTTACGATCGATAATGCCTTCACGTTGTTGCCAACTAGAAGGATGTCATCTACATAAAGTGCAAGAAATACCACATCACCGCTGACATCTAACCGATACACACAACTCTCGCTAGGCAACTGGTAAATCCATAGGACTTTACTACCTCGCCAAAGCCGTGAAGTTCCATGATCGAGGTTCGCTAAGTCCATAAATGGACTTCTTAAGCTTCCATACTAGATGCTCTTCACCTTTACCACATAACCTTCGTGTTGTCGTGACATAGATGTCTCTACCTTCCTCAAGGTAACCGCTTAGAAAAGCGGTTTTAACATCCATTTGCCAAACCTCTAGGTTCAAGTGGGCTGCATGGCTAGAAGAATTTCGATGGACTTGAGCATGCATGGCAGCGAAAAGGTCTCATCGAAATCGATGCCCTCAACTGAGTGTAACTTTCGCCACAAGCCCGGCTTGAAAGTCGAAACCTCCATCGAATCTCTTCCTCAGATATCCACTTACTACCTATGGCTTCCTCGCCATCTGGTAGAGGTGTCTTTCATATACATCCATAGCCGCATGGACTCCATTTCTAAGTCCATAGCGGTGTGCCATGATCTTGCATCAATATCTTCAGACGCCTCCTCGTATGTCCATGGGTCGATTATTGCATGTTCGTCACCGACTAAACCAAGATTCACCCACTTAATATAAATCGCCGGGTTGACGAACAACCCTCCCACTACGACGAGGTTCTACAGCACTATGGCAACTGGGTGCAGTAAACTTGTGGTTCTCTAACTTGCACAACTTGTCGTGTAGTACCACTCAGACGGTCGGTATCTCCAGGAACTCGACCCACTTCAATTCTTCAAGTATCTCGTGTCGATCCTCCCACTGACTCGACATCTCGCACTTTCGCCTAATCGGTGGTGGAATACCATCATCTTCTAATTCTTGAAGAATGATTTCAACTTGGACTTATGATTTTCATGTAGTCCTCTCTAAGAATCGAGCATTAGTGCTAATAATGACCTTCCCGATCCTTAGACTATAGAATAAACCACCTTCGCCCTCTAGATAGCCAATAAACGCCTTGCGCCGATCTAGCCTCCAACTAGTCGCCCTTTCTTGTTCAAAGACATGTGCCGGATCGCCCATATCCTTATGTGGCTTAAACTGGCTCACGCCCAAACCACAACTCGAAGCGGGTATTTTCGACCGACTGGACGGTACTAGATTTAGCAAGTATGCCTGCCTCTAAGGCATATCCCCGTAATCTAAATAGGCAATGTAGCATAACTCATCATAGATCTAACCATTTCCAAAAGAGTCCTATTTCTTCGCCCGACACACCATTTTGTTGTGGTGTCCTATGAAGTGCGCTGGGAGTAATCCCACACTTCACTAGATAGTCCATAAACTCGTTATCGAGGTATTCGCCACCGCGATCAGACCGCAGGATTTGATACTTTACCTAGCTTCGCTCCACCTCCGCCTTTAAACTCTTTTCAATTTCAAAGCATCTGACTTGCGCGAAGTTAGTATATGTATCCGCACTGAGTAATCGCCAATGAAAGTGACAAAATACTGCATTCTCCACGAGCTTGTGTGGACATTGGTCCACACAGTCGAATGGACTAACTCCAACATTTCTTCGCTCTATAACCCTTCGCTTTGAAGGGTCTTGTCGACATCTTACCTTCTATACAGATTCGCAGATCGAACCTGAGTAACCGTGAGATCACCCAACGCCTATTCTTAGCCGCTTTTGATCCTATTTAGATTGATGTGACCTAATCTAAGATGCCGAGAAAAGTAGAGTCATCTTGCGAAGAAACTTTCTTTTTAGGGTTCAATGAAGATGCAACATAGTTATAGGTATTATGTTTTGCGTAAATAGTATAAAGCTTAATTATATAAGGTGCCAACACGTATAACTTCGCCATTTCTTATGATAGAAACACCACTATCAAAAATAATGTAATATCCATGAGTAAATAATTTCAAACAGAAACAAGGTTCTACCGAAAATCCGCACATATAAAACGCCTTTCAAAACTAAAACTGTTGTCCCAAAACATAAAGAAACATCTCCAACTCGCAAGCCTGACTTTCACCGCTGTCCATGGAGATCGTTATCTCGCCATCAAACAAGCCTCCTTGTCCTAGAACCCCGCAGGTGTAACAAACATGATCAACATGCCAGAGATCTACTACCCAAGAACGGGTAGAACAAGTCGCTAAACATGTTTCGCATTAAAGCAAACGGCGCACTGAGCCTCGAGCATAGGCACTTGGCCTCCAATGCCCGCCCACCAAGACTAAGTACTTGCCTTCTCCTTCGCTTCTTCAAGCCTCCGTGGCAACCATGTTCTTGCTCCCATTACTCCCACTATTTCCCTCGCCTCACCACCTTTGGTACCCCTTTTCTATTTCCATTTTACATGAAAATTTTGGGCCCTTAGATGTGCTAGCAAGAGCATGTGCCTTTTCCCATAACTCCTTCCGCAAAGAACGAGATCATTAAGCAACCGACTAAGTGTAAACTCGGTCTGCTCATGATCGCATTCACGCCGAAAGTTCTCAAAAGACTTGGCGTTGTATTGAGGATGATATCGACCTTGGCTTCGTCAATACCTCCTCCCAACCGATCAAGACTATCCATGAGACGAGTCATGGAGACATGTTCATGGACCGAACTTCCTTCTTCCATCTTACACGCCAAGATTTCTCTCATTGTGTGGAAATGATCGTCCGATCCGATCGCCTAAACTTACCTCTAGACTCGACCAAATGTCGGGCCAAGGCTCACCATCGACCGATGTTGCAGCCGCAGTTTTGGACATCGTAGTCATCATATAGCATTTAGCCATATTGTTCGACTTATTCCAAAGTCCGCCTGACTCGCCGCTCATTAGTCGATGCGTTAGTAAGCATCGGGTTTAGGAGTAGTGAGAACAAACATGTGTTCTTCAAATGATAAGAACATATTCCATGTTTCGCTTCCACTCGATAAAATTTGGACCGATAACGGATTTTGTGCAGCATATTGATAATCGGCGAAGAGACATATCTCAAACGATAATGTAAAACACATAAGCATACGATCGCAATAATTCGTAATAATAATATTGTAACCTTTTGATAAAACAATATTAATTGAACCTCCAATCGCCTGGAATCCCACATGCAAGCCACGCTGCGTGGACGCTATACACGAACCCCCACTGCACTAAAATATACCTTTTAGTCGCTTAATTTCAATCCATGTCAACTTATCCTTATGACAAATGAAATTAATGATTGACCTTACTAGACCACATCACTATCGCAAGAAGCGGACTTCGGAAGTTGTACTTGAGGTGATGTCTAAGCAATGACCACAATTTTAACAAAGATAAGATGAATTCTTAGAATTGGTATACTCACCCTGACCATACCGCTTCCAATTCAAATTCTTTGTTATCTCATTTTATATCTATCTCTAGAGAACTTATGAAAATCGCACACATGCAAGCCACGCTGTGATCGCTACACATGAAACTCCCACTCTCAATAGATTTAAAATGTTTTATTTAGAAATCTCATCTAACAAACTTATGATAAACAAGGCAAGCAAGCCATGCTGCGGATCGCCATCACAAAGGCCTCACTTTGTTTAGAGATTAAAAATGGAGGTCTTGACATTTTAATTTGAAAAATTAATTTGTCGGGTTGCTTGCTTAGTCTTTTTATTCAAAAGGTTTGTCCATGCGATCACGTAATCCTAGCATGCTTTTCTATAGAACTCAACATGTAAAACATGCTCGCAGTAATTCTAAAATACGCTTGATAAACGCGATAAACCTAGCATGCTTACTATGCGCATCCAATTACGTGAAACACTTAAAGGTTTGTCAACGTAATATAAACATACATAGCATGCTACCGCACAATTTAAACATCCACCTACATGCATATGAACGATAAAATAAAATAAAACGCTCATCGCGCTCCAATCGTGAAACCCGCACATTTAAATCTAATCTATTACATGACTTACAAAGTACGTAATTAAACTTCAAAACGGGCTCGCGTGCACCGGCCACGGACCGGATTCAACAACGGGCCTCGCGGCACGGGCACGGACCGAAAATCTGAAAATGGTCCGGCCGGGTCGCCCAATCTGGCCGGGCCGCCGCCAGGGCAAGGCCCACCGCCGCCCACCGCCGTCACCGCGGTCACAGTCCCTCCGCGGTCGCTAAGGCGACCGCGACCCGACGAGCGCGTACACGCTGCCACCACCAGCCGAACGCTCGCCGAGACGCCGCCGCCCGCCGAAACCGCGATCGCTGAAGTCCGCCGCTGCCGCTGGTTTCGCGCGCGAACGCGCCTGCCGCCCGCTAGCTCGCACGGCCACAGCAGCCTCGCGGTAATCTCGCGATCATGAAGCTCGCCGCTAGGCGCCAGGATCTCGCGAGAACGCGCGCCTGCCGCCCGCAGCCCTCGCGATCGCCTCGCGATCGCGAGGCTCGCCGCGAGAAACCACCCGATGACAAACGAGAGACCTATTTTTTCCGTCTGCTTGCTTCTTCGCTCTTTCGCTTCGCTTTCTTTTACGATAAGATTTACATAATAAAATCTAATCTAACCACGGATTTTCTCGTGGTGAAACAACAAAACCAACAAAACAATAAACGAGCCACGATGAACCATGCATCCACAATTATTAAAACGCACATAATAATCAAACGTGAACTAATCCAACAGAGCCAAGATTCTCGATCCTGTGCTCTAATACCAATCGAAGGGAAAACGATGTTAACCCTCGCCCGAGGATCCATCTTGGGTGTTTAATTCACCATACATTGATTATAAACCCAGCATGCGCCTATATAATTAAATCGCAACACGTAGGGGTTTTCACGTGTTTACCTTTCGATCTCAAGAGGTCGATGGAACGAGATGAACGGATCGAACGGATCGGACTCGTGCTTTGACCTTCCGGATCTGTATCCCGCTGCCCAATCTCCAACGCCGAGTGAGGACGATCTATGGAGAATGCTTCGAAAATCACCCAATGCACTCTTATCAAAACTCACGAAAATTTCTCTCTCAAAGCCAATGAGATGACCGAAAATCAGGTTCTCAATATGTGAGCATTCACCTGTACTTTATCTCATACCTTATATTTATAATGCACTACCTTAATCCTATATGGAAATTACCATAATCCTATATGGAAATTACCATAATCCTATATGGAATATTACCATAATCTTAGGATTATTTCCATACTCGTGATTATTTCCATACTCGTGATTATTACCATAATCTTATATGGAAAGGATCTATGCATATACCATAAATATAATTATATCCTGGGATAAAGAGAATAAAATCTTCCTTTGAGAGTACATAGGCTACCGATTTTCTTGTAGCTACGGGCCCGACGGGCCAGCCTTGTGGATCAAATGCAAGGAATAAAGATGGGCCTCAAATAAATTAATTATCTTATGTTCACCCGTAACATAAATTAATTTATAAACATTCGATCATGCCACTAGAGAAAGAATGTCGACTTACCCTTTATTACCAAGTTGAGTCGGGCTTGCACTTAGACATTACGAATCCTCGTATTTAAGATATCGAACGCCCATTAATCATTTATAGCAATCGATCGCTTAAAACGATTAATAACTTCATTTCTTAAGTAGTACCACTCAACCTTATTATTGTACTTGAGCTAACTCAACTCGCAGGTTTAGTACAATAAACCTTTGAGCTCCTTAAGGACGCCATCATCCTTAACGGATACGGTGACTGACATGTATAACTAGCGACATACAAGACTACCACCACCCAAGATGCGGAGAATCTGGTTAGAACATATAACCCTCACTCATAACAAGTCAAAGTGATGGTCAAGAACTCATACTCACCTAATACCTTATCGAGGTTTAGATCATCGAAGTCACCGAGATCTCGTTCTTCACGACGGCCGAAAGAAGAACACATCTCACCGTGATCCTTCAATACGCCGTAGACGCATCAAGACAGAAAAGCAACTAAGTCAAGTCACTTATCTATACCGCACCTCAAACCGACAACTCGCCCTTAAGTCGCCTCACTGAAACTTTTTATATCTCATTAAACTCGACCAATCATACGACTTCGTGATCTTCTACACAATCGTATGATCTAACTTATATATGAGATAAGGGACACCGATATATGCAATCAAGTATTCAAATCGATAGAGATTGTAATAGTGGTAATGTGAAACATTGTATACAAGCTCAACCAAATCGCCAAGATACAAATCCAACAATTGGTGCATCCCTGTGGTTAGTCTTTCTCCATAGTTATCTTCCGTGAGTTTTATTGCTTTATTTTATATTTCGCATGGTTACCTTTGTTTTGGATTAAATTCAAGTCATAAATCATCACCCATATTCTCGTGTTTCAATAATGATGAATTGTCGCTGAGATAGCTTCTATGTTTTCGTGATACAATCTCTCGTGGATACGATACTTTGCTTACCCTATACTTACACCTTTACGTGTGGAAAAGGAGAGATCAAATTTTAGGCGCCGCTGTCGGGATTGTTAAGATTGCATAGGAATAATTTGACGATTTGGATTTATTAATTCAAGTTATATATATTATATTATTTTATTTATTTTATACTGCTAAATTCTCTCTCTCTCGTGTAGTTTATGCACAAGATCTCGTGGACCTTCTGAAATATTATTAGATCCCGAGATCGAAAGTTCTCAAAGGAGAAAAGGACGAGAAAAGAGACGGGCTGCAATGGCAGCCAATCCGCTAACCAGGGCATTCCTCCCGAGCAAGTTGCACGATGCTAGCCGACTTTGCGTAGATGCAACGCCGACGGCTTAATATCGAATCATTGTCCCCGCTCCGCAGGAAAGACCTCTCAATCACATGTACCGACATCCCACCGAACAGTTCCAAGGAGACTTTTTGACAGCAGACTTCTTCCCAACCGGCTTTCGATGCAGACTTCTTCCCAAACATGCTTTTTGACAGCAGACTTCTTCCCAAATCTGCTTGCCTCGACACTTTGATTCACCTTAGACCACCACCGAGTATGGAAGTGGCCTCCCCAACTTGAACAAGTCACCGGAGTTCCATGCCGAGTCCATCTCTTCTTTGTAGTACCCTTGTCGACGGTCGGTTTCCATCTAAGCGAGATTTGGCTAGTCGCAATGGTGATCGAATGACACTCTTCATGCTCTAAACTATCGTGTTGCTTGATGGCGCCATATATTGAGATTTTCAGCTCTTCATCATTTACTCGAAATGTGAGATCACCTTCCCACACATCAATTAAAGCACCACGGGTTGCTAGAAAAGGTCGCCCAAGATTAGCGGTTGATTTTTAAATTCAGAATGTCTAAAATAACAAAATCGGTATGAAAGACAAAACCCGAACTCTACCAACACATCCTCAACTACTCTCCTTAGGTATGTGACCAATTCGTCACCATCATTAATGAAATGGACGTTTTTTCATTTTTCCCGCCCAAACGATTGAACATGATAGGGGCATCGATTTATACTGCCCTAAATCACACAACACGTTGGGAAACGTGTGCTCTGTAATCTCGCACTCCAAAGTGAAGCTCCCCGGGTCTTTTTGTTTCAGCGGCAACTTTCTCTGCAAGATAGCACTGCATTCTTCAGAGAGGTTGATCTTGTCAAATTTCCCCAACTTCTTCTTATTCGCCAATGCATCTTTGAGAAATTTAACATATCCGGGCATTTTTCTGAGCGCATCAAAGAGAGGTAAATTGATGTCAATTTTCTGGAATATCTCCTTGAAGCGGGTGAACTCCTCGTCATATTTCATCTTCCCAATGCGCTGAGGGAATGGAGCTATCGGTTTTGGGAGCGTTGGCTGATCCTTGGCGCCACCATGCTGTTCTCTCTCTCTCTCTCATGCGAGATGCTTTCCCGAATTCTCTCTCGACGACGCTTCCATCATTCTTCGCCAATTGCTCGCGAGCCTTCATACTCCGGATGATTTTCATATGAAGCACCGCTTCCTCAAATATATTGCATTGCATTGGTTTGGATGAGTATGATTCTTCGGATTTTGCCTGTTGCTTGGGAATCGACCTTGTCAGGCACCCCCGCCTCTCATCGCCATCCGCCCACTCGATTTTCTACTATCTTTAATTGTTTTGCATGGCTATCACCGTATTGTTGATGGCGCTGATCGTACTCTCTAGAGCTGCTCATCTTATTCCCTGTCTGCCGGATTCGAATATTTTATCGAGCCACAATTTGTTGACGACTCATTGCTATCTGCGATTGCTCGCCAACACTTGTTGCATCATCTCTTCGGTGCTCGGCTTCGAGCTCCACAATCATTCCATTATTAACAAAGAAACCGTGTGGTGGTTAATGAGCATTCTGTGCATCGCATAGGAAAATTGGGATAATTCCTATTGTTGGGATGATAGGTGGATTCTCACTTTGATTCCTCGACCATTACTCCTTTAGTTCACAAATTGAACCTCCTCGATATCTCGCGCCATGGCCACTGGCCATTCGCCCTTTCCTCTCGGCTTCATACTCCTTCAGAGATGTAAATTTCTAACGGATCATCATATCTGTCATCCAACTCGGCAATGCCACTCTTTCCGATCCACTGCCTCCATCGGCCATTGATAGCTATTGGATGTCATCTCCTCAATAATTCTCAATGCTTCGTCTATTCCACGATTGAGAAGGCATCCCTACCGATGCATCTACAATGCTATGGGTGTTAGCATTGAGTCCACTATAAAATTGTGTCACTTGTTGCTCGGTGAAAACCCATGTCAGGACACTATGCGGGCGTGTTTCTAAATCGCCCTGTGCTCAATAATGATTCATCTCCCAATTGTGAAAAATGGGAGATCTCGCAATGATCTTCCGAGCCTGGCAGGTGGAAAGTATTTAGAAAAAAATTTCTCGCACAAATGCTCCCATGTAGTGAAGTGCAAGACGACCGTTTTGGCCAACTTATCATATGCCCTTTTCGTGTTAGATTCTGGACTTACGAGAAAGTTGAATGGCTTTGAATGTTTAAATCCTTTTCATTATGTGGCTATATTTTATGCATTTGACAACACATGTATGCCTTTAGGTGTCATAAAATTAAGACTTCTCACATTTATTAACATAAGCTGCAAAATTGCTGCATGTAGGAACCGAATTCTTCTTCAAGTAAATCACCTAACAAGAGAAGAGGCCGCATGTAATTTTAGTTAGGACTTGTATTGCGAAGTTGAAACATGTGCAAATCTAACTGGAGTTAAGGTTGTGAATTGATCCACTCACCTTCGGCTGATTACTTGGCATCTACTACATTACATGCCTATTTGTCGGTGGGTATTTTTCTTAAGGATAGAACAACACATAATTATTTTTCATATTGTTTTTTATTGTTTGCATTCTCCCTAATATATCATGTTTGGTGGCCTGAGTATAATATTCTTCCCTTTCATTGATTCTCTCCCCTGAGG
Organism: Salvia rosmarinus; assembly: GCA_036937905.1. Lineage (NCBI taxonomy): Eukaryota > Viridiplantae > Streptophyta > Magnoliopsida > Lamiales > Lamiaceae > Salvia > Salvia rosmarinus. The sequence continues at coordinate 11,186 of JAODLM010000306.1, forward strand.
CATAAGTTCATACGATCGCTTTCTAAACATACTTTCACTCACAGCCCCCTTCCATTTATTGATGGAGTTCTCAGATTATTGAGTTTGATGGTGCTTCAAAAGGAACCACGGACAAGTGTGCGCAGGGCTGTCCCGAGATCACCAAACGGTTGTAAATATTTATAAAGCAAAACAGCGATTATAAATTCGATAGCGATTATGCAATTAATTCCGTCAGGACATCAATCACATAACTAACATGCATTAATATTGATCAGACACCAACACATAAGAATTAAAGCCAAGAATTATAAATCATGAATGGGACGACAAAACAGTATCAACAGATTAATTATATAAATCTAGTTAGACATACAAACCCTGGGATCAATACGAACTTTAGCTACGCATAATTAAAATACTAAAGCAATAAATAAATAAGAATAACATAAACTGAATTAAATAAATAAAACCGTAAGATTCCACGATGAACAAAGTAACACTTGAATCCGGAAGAAATTCTGAACTCTTAATACTAAACTATGAAATTGGAATGAAAATACTGAAAGAAAAAGCTAAACTAAATTAAACGGGAAAAGAACTTGCAAAAGAAAATAAAGAAGAATTTGTGTTCTGCTCTGGAATTGTGTTGAATGGTCTTTTTTCACAACTGGTCTATCTCCCTATTTATAAAGAATCGCGAGCTCTCTCGTGTATTGTGCAAGCCTCCTCCATCTCGAATTCTGATTCAGAAATTCACTCGGACTAGGAGTCTCGCCTCGCGAGACGCACTCTTCTCCTACCTCGCGAGCTTCGGTCGCGATGTCTAGTCACGAAAGCCTTCCGTGCCGCCTCGCGAACGTTCATCGCGAGATTCGGTCGCGATAGCGGGTCGCGAAGAAGTCATCCGTGCGCGTATCTGTTTTCCTCGCGAGCAATGTGATAAACGCGCATTTTACACGTTTATAGTTGATATTTGAAGATGAGTTTAGCTCGTTTAATGTGCGTTTATGTATCGATTCTTAATGTTTTATCTATTTTTAGAAGATCTGCGCTTGGGTGTTCCTTTGACGTTTGTAGGTTTATATGTTGATAATCGAAGCAAGGAACGACGCGAGAAAGTATAAGCAACCGCCATGATTCTAGCGACCAGCCTAGCGGTCGCTAGGCTGGCCGCTAGGAAACACGCGCGAGAACCCAGCGAGCCGCGACCGCAACCTCGTGCCCGCGAGCGAAGCCTAGCGCCGAGAACTCACTGGACGATTTCTCGCGACCGGTGTGAAATTGCTAGCGACCGCTACTTTGGTCGCGAGATACCATGCGAGCGCAAAGGAGGACCGCGAGCGAGACGAATGCGCGAGACTTACCTCGCGACCGCACTTAGCGATCATGGAGGAGCTTGCTCATGAGACCGAGCGCGTAAGGCAAAATTAGGGTTTGGGGTGTGCCTATATATACGGCAACACCCCTGCGCCCATATAGACCCCTTACGCCCCGAGCTCGCTTTTCTTGATTTTCTCGTTACATGACTTTTAGTCTTTAATCTTCATTTAGTTTAATTCTAGTATTATTTTTCCGTTATTCTAGTTTAGTTTATCGTTTCGTTATCGATCGGAACGTTTTGTCCGATCGTTTCCGTTGTTTTCCGCTCGCTCGCTTGGGATTGGATTCAAGACCAACCATTGTTCATCCAACGCTTCCCTCACGGTTTTATATATTTAATTTTGTTTTATGGTTAAATCGTATTTTATTCCGCTTATTATGTCTCGCTAGTTTTCCGCTCTAATCACAGGGTTTGCATGATTCGATCCTATATGTTGTGAGTTCGCTGTTATTATTTACCTTCCGTGCATCGATTCATGATTCATGGTGCTTATTTATATGTGTTGATTTGATCAATCTTGATGCATATCTAGTTGCCGCTAACGACGAATCGTATTAATTGTCAATCGATCTTGAATGCATGATACTGAATAAGCCTCGAGTCGAATCGAGATAGGATATTCAGAGGAAGCATATTCTTAGTGATCCATTTGGAGTTGCTTATTTTCCTCTAGAGACGAATCGTGATAGGAAAATTAGTAATCAATCGCCGCAATTGTCGTGAATCAAGTTGTTGGTTATATATGTGATCTTCCGTCTTATGCGGATTAAAACGGTTAATAATAAGCGGGATAAACATCGTTGTGGATAGGATTGGCGAAGGGAAAACGATGTTAACCCTCGCCCGAGGATCCATCTTGGGTGTTTAATTCACCATACATTGATTATAAACCCAGCATGCGTCTATATAATTAAATCGCAACACGTAGGGGTTTTCACGTGTTTACCTTTCGATCCGAAGAGGTCGATGGAACGAGATGAATGGATCGAACGGATCGACTCGTGCTTTGACCTTACGGACTGTATCCGGCTGCCCAATCTCCAACGCCGAGTGAGGACGATCTATGGAGAATGCTTCGAAAATCACCCAATGCACTCTTATCAAAACTCACGAAAATTTTCTCTCTCAAAGCCAATGAGATGACCGAAAATTGTGTTCTCAATATGTGAGCATTCACTAGACTTTATCTCATACCTTATATTTATAATGCACTACCTTAATCCTATATGGAAATTACCATAATCCTATATGGAAATTACCATAATCCTATATGGAATATTACCATAATCTTAGGATTATTTCCATACTCTCGGGATTATTTCCATACTCGTGATTATTACCATAATCTTATATGGAAAGGATCTATGCATATACCATAAATATAATTATATCCTTGTGGGATAAAGAGAATAAAATCTTTCCTTCGAGAGTACATAGGGCGCCGATTTTCAGTAGCTACGGCCCTGGATGGGCCACCACTGTGGATCAAATGCAAGGAATAAAGATGGGCCTCAAATAAATTAATTATCTTATGTTCACCCCTGTAACATAAATTAATTTATAAACATTCGATCATGCCACTAGAGAAAGAATCTTGACTTACCCTTTATTACAAAGTTGAGTCGGGCTTGCACTTAGACATTACGAATCCCGTATTTAAGATATCGAGCGTCCATTAATCATTTATAGCAATGATCGCTTAAAACGATTAATAACTTCATTTCCTTAAGTAGTACCACTCAACCTTATTATTGTACTTGAGCTAACTCAACCCGGGGTTTAGTACAATAAACCTTTGAGCTCCTTAAGGACGTCATCATCCTTAACGGATACGGTGACTGATCGAGATAACTAGCGACATACAAGATACCACCACCCAAGACGCGGAGAATTGGTTAGAACATATAACCCTCACTCATAACAAGTCAAAGTGATGGTCAAGAACTCATACTCACCTAATACCTTATCGAGGTTTAGATCATCGTAAGTCACCGAGATCTTGGTTCTTCACGACGGTCGGAAAGAAGAACACATCTCACCGTGATCCTTCAATACGTCGAGACGCACAAAGACAGAAAAGCAACTAAGTCAAGTCACTTCATCTATACCGCAGCTCTAAACCGACAACTCGTCCTTAAGTCGCCTCACCGTGAAACTTTTATATCTCATTGCTCGACCAATCATACGGACTTACGTGATCTTCTACACACCGTATGATCTAACTTATATATGAGATAAGGGACACCGATATATGCAATCAAGTATTCAAATCGGATAGGAGATTGTAATAGTGGTACAGAAACATTGTATACAAGCTCAACCAAACTGCTTTCAAGATACAAATCCGACAATTGGTGCATCCTAGGGTTAGTCTTTCTCCATAGTTATCTTCCGTGAGTTTTATTGCTTTATTTTATATTTCTGCATGGTTACCTTTGTTTTGGATTAAATTCCGAAGCTGTTAAATCATCACCCATATTCTGTGCTTGAATAATGATGAATTGTCGTTGAGATAGCTTCTATGTTTTCGTGATACAATCTCGTGGATACGATACTTTGCTTACCCTATACTTACACCTTTTACGTGTGGAAAAGGGCGATCAAATTTTAGGCGCTGTCGGGATTGTTAAGATTGCATAGGAATAATTTGTGATTTGGATTTATTAATTCAAGTTATATATATTATATTATTTTATTTATTTTATCGATGCTAAATTCTCTCTTCTCGGGTAGTTTATGCGCACAAGATCTCGTGGACCTCTCGAAATATTATTAGATCCGAGATCGAAAGTTCTCAAAGGAGAAAAGGACGAGAAAGAGACGGGCTGCAATGGCGACCAATCCGCGTAAGCGAGGGCATTCCTCCCAGCAAGTTGCACGATGCTAGCCGACTTTGCAGAGATGCAACGTCGGATGGCGAATATGGAATCATTGTCCCCGCCTCGGAGGAAAGACCTCTGAATCACATGTACCGACATCCCACCGAACAGTTCCAAGGAGACTTTTTGACAGCAGACTTCTTCCCAAATCTGGCTTTTGACAGCAGACTTCTTCCCAAATCTGTGCTTTTTGACAGCAGACTTCTTCCCAAATCTGTGCTTGCCTCGATACTTTGCATTCACCTTAGACCACCACTGAGTATGGAAGTGGCCTCCCCCAAACTTGAACAAGTCACTCGGAGTTCCATGCCGAGTCCATCTCTTCTTTGTAGTACCCTTGTCGACTGGTCGGTTTCCATATAAGCGCGAGATTTGGCTAGCTGCAACAGTGGTGATTGAATGACACTCTTCATGCTCTAAACTATCGTGTTGCTTGATGGCATCATATATTGAGATTTTCAGCTCTTCATCATTTACTCGAAATGTGAGATCACCTTCCTGCACATCAATTAAAGCACGACCAGTTGCTAGAAAAGGTCGCCCCAAGATTAGCGGTTGATTTTTAAATTCAGGAATGTCTAAAATAACAAAATCAGAAGGAAAGACAAAATCCCGAACTCTTACCAACACATCCTCAACTACTCCCTTAGGGTATGTGACTGACCTGTCAGCCATCATTAATGAAATGGACGTTTTCTTCATTTTTCCCAGTTCCAAACGATTGAACACAGATAGGGGCATCAGATTTATACTCGCCCCTAAATCACACAACACGTTGGGAAACGTGTGCTCTGTAATCTCGCACTCCAAAGTGAAGCTCCCCGGGTCTTTTTGTTTCAGCGGCAACTTTCTCTGCAAGATAGCACTGCATTCTTCAGAGAGGTTGATCTTGTCAAATTTCCCCAACTTCTTCTTATTCGCCAATGCATCTTTGAGAAATTTAACATATCCGGGCATTTTTCTGTGCGCATCAAAGAGAGGTAAATTGATGTCAATTTTCTGGAATATCTCCTTGAAGCGGGCGAACTCCTCGTCATATTTCATCTTCCCAATGCGCTGAGGGAATGGAGCTATCGGTTTTGGGAGCGTTGGCTGATCCTTCGCGTTTTCAGCTTGCGCGTGTTCCTCTCTCTCCTTCTCTTGCGAGATGCTTCCTCTGAATTCTCTCGCGACGAGCTCTCCATCATTCTTCGCGTCAATTGCTCGCGAGCCTTCATACTCCGGATGATTTTCATATGAAGCACCGCTCCTCAAATATATTGCATTGCATTGGTTTGGAGGAGTATGATTCTTCGGATTTTGCTCAGTGTTGCTTGGGAATTGACCTTGTCTGTGCACCCCAGCTCTCTCATTGGCCATCTGCCCCACTTGATTTTCTACTATCTTTAATTGTTTTTGCATGGCTATCACCGTATTGTTGATGGCGTTGACTGTACTCTCTAGAGCGTTCATCTTATTCCCAAGCTGCTGGATCTGAATATTTTACTGAGCCACAATTTGTTGATGACTCATTGCTATCTGCTGATTGCTCGCCAACACTTGTTGCATCATCTCTTCGAGGCTCGGCTTCTTGAGCTCCACAATCATTCCATTATTAACAGCAAAACCAGGTGGTGGTTACTGAGCATTCTGTGCATTGGCATAGGAAAAATTGGGATAATTCCTATTGTTGGGATGATAGGGTGGATTCCCACTTTGATTCCCTTGACCATTACTCCTTTAGTTCACAAATTGAACCTCCTCGATATTCTGCGCCATGGCCACGGTCATTTGCCCTTTCCTCTCGGCTTCATACTCCTTCTGTAGAGATGTAAATTTCTCTAACAGATCATCATATCTGTCATCCAACTCGGCAGCGGCCACTCTTCTGATCGGCTGTCTCTCCATCGGCCATTGATAGCTATTGGATGTCATCTCCTCAATAATTCTCAATGCTTCGTCTATTCCACGATTGAGAAGGCATCCCCCGGCTGATGCATCTACAATGCTATGGGTGTTAGCATTGAGTCCACTATAAAATTGTGTCACTTGTTGCTCAGGTGAAAACCCATGCTGTGGACACTTGCGGAGCAGGTTTCTAAATCGCTCCCAGGCTTCAAATAATGATTCATCTCCCAATTGTGAAAAATGGGAGATCTCGGCAATGATCTTCTGAGCCTTGGCAGGTGGAAAGTATTTAGAAAAAAATTTCTCGCACAAATGCTCCCATGTAGTGAAGTGCAAGACGACCGTTTTGGCCAACTTATCATATGCCCTTTTCGTGTTAGATTCTGGACTTACGAGAAAGTTGAATGGCTTTGAATGTTTAAATCCTTTTCATTATGTGGCTATATTTTATGCATTTGACAACACATGTATGCCTTTAGGTGTCATAAAATTAAGACTTCTCACATTTATTAACATAAGCTGCAAAATTGCTGCATGTAGGAACCGAATTCTTCTTCAAGTAAATCACCTAACAAGAGAAGAGGCCGCATGTAATTTTAGTTAGGACTTGTATTGCGAAGTTGAAACATGTGCAAATCTAACTGGAGTTAAGGTTGTGAATTGATCCACTCACCTTCGGCTGATTACTTGGCATCTACTACATTACATGCCTATTTGTCGGTGGGTATTTTTCTTAAGGATAGAACAACACATAATTATTTTTCATATTGTTTTTTATTGTTTGCATTCTCCCTAATATATCATGTTTGGTGGCCTGAGTATAATATTCTTCCCTTTCATTGATTCTCTCCCCTGAGGCATAAGTTCATACGACTGCTTTCTAAACATACTTTCACTCACAGCTCCCCTTCCATTTATTGACGGAGTTCCTGTATTATTGAGTTTGATGGTGCTTCAAAAGGAAACCCTGGACAAGCTGGCGCAGGGGCTGTCCTGAGATCAGTTAAACGGTTGTAAATATTTATAAGGCAAAAACTGTATTATAAATTCCCGATAGCGATTATGCAATTAATTCCGTCAGGACATCAATCACATAACTAACATGCATTAATATTGATCAGACACCAACACATAAGAATTAAAGCGAGAATTATAAATCATGAATGGGACGACAACGGTATCAACAGTTAATTATATAAATCTAGTTGACATACAAACCACAGGATCAATCTGAACTTTAGCTACGCATAATTAAAATACTAAAGCAATAAATAAATAAGAATAACATAAACTGAATTAAATAAATAAAACCGTAAGATTCCACGATGAACAAAGTAACACTTGAATCAAGAAGAATTACGAACTCTTAATACTAAACTATGAAATTGGAATGAAAATCGAAAGAAAAGCTAAACTAAATTAAACGGGAAAAGAACTTGCAAAAGAAAATAAAGAAGAATTTGTGTTCTGCTCTGGAATGGTGTTGAATGGTCTTTTTTCACAACTGGTCTATCTCCCTATTTATAAAGAATCGCGAGCTCTCTCGTGTATTGTGCAAGCCTCCTCCATCTCGAATTCTGATTCAGAAATTCACTCGGACTAGGAGTCTCGCCTCGCGACGCACTCTTCTCTCCCGCGAGCTTGGTCGCGATGTCTAGTCTGAAAGCCTTCCGTGCGCGCCATGACGTTCATCGCGAGATTCGGTCGCGATAGCGGTCGTGAAGAAGTCATCCGCACGTATCTTTTTTCCTCATGAGCAATGTGATAAGCGCGATTTTACGTTTATAGTTGATATTTGAAGATGAGTTTAGCTCGTTTAATGTGCGTTTATGTATCGATTCTTAATGTTTATCTATTTTTAGAAGATCTCGCTCTTGGGTGTTCCTTTGGCGTTTGTAGGTTTATATGTTGATAATCGAAGCAAGGAGCACGCACGAGAAAATATAAGCAATCTGCCGTGATTCTAGCGACCGCCTAGCGGTCGCTAGGTGGCCGCTAGGAAACACGCGAGAACCCAGCGAGCCGCCATGCAACCTCGTGCGCGAAGCGGCTAGCGCCGAGAACTCATTGGACGATTTCGCGACCGGTGTGAAATTGCTAGCGACCGCTAGCCTGGTCGCGAATACCATGCGCGCAAGGAGGGACCGCGAAGCGAGACGAGCGCGAGACTTACTCGCGACCGCACCTAGCGACCATGAGCGAGGTGCTTCATGAGACCAGGCGGCGGGCAAAGTGGGGTTTGGGGTGTGCTATATATACGGCAACACCCTTGCGCCATATAGACCCCTTACGCCCCGTGAGCTCGTTTTCTTGATTTTCTCGGTTTTACAGCTTTTAGTCTTTAATCTTCATTTAGTTTAATTCTAGTATTATTTTTCCGTTATTCTAGTTTAGTTTATCGTTTCGTTATCGATCGGAGCGTTTTGTCGATCGTTTCCGTTGTTTTCCGTTCGTTCGCTTGGGATTGGATTCAAGACCAACCATTGTTCATCAACGCTTCCCTACGGGTTTTATATATTTAATTTCTGTTTTATGGTTAAATCGTATTTTATTCCGTTTATTATGTCGCTAGTTTTACATTTCTAATCCAGGGTTTGCATGATTCGATCCTATATGTTGTGAGTTACGCTATTGTTATTTACCTTCCGGCATTGATTCATGATTCATGGTGCTTATTTATATGTGTTGATTTCGATCAATCTTGATGCATATCTAGTTGCCGATTAACGACGAATTGTATTAATTGTCAATCGATCTTGAATGCATGATCACGAATAAACTTGAGTCGAATCGAGATAGGATATTCGTAGGAAGCATATTCTTAGTGATCCATTTGGGTTGCTTATTTTCCTCTAGAGCGTAAGCGTGATAGGGAAAATTAGTAATCAATCGCCGCAATTGTAAATGAATGAAGTTGTTGGTTATATATGTGATCTTCCGTCTTATGTCGGATTAAAGCGGTTAATAATAAGCAGGATAAACATCGTTGTGGATAGGATTGGTGAAGGGAAAACGTATGTTAACCCTCGCCCCGAGGATCCATCTTGGGTGTTTAATTCACCATACATTGATTATAAACCTAGCATGCGTCTATATAATTAAATCGCAACACGTAGGGGTTTTCACGTGTTTACCTTTGGATCTGAAGAGGTCGATGGAACGAGATGAATGGATCGAACGGATCGGACTCGTGCTTTGACCTTTCTGGATCGTATCCCGGTTGCCCAATCTCCAACGTCGGTGAGGGCGATCTATGGAGAATGCTTGGAAAATCACCCAATGCACTCTTATAAAAACTCACGAAAATTTTCTCTCTCAAAGCCAATGAGATGACCGAAAATTGTGTTCTCAATATGTGAGCATTCACCTAGACTTTATCTCATACCTTATATTTATAATGCACTACCTTAATCCTATATGGAAATTACCATAATCCTATATGGAAATTACCATAATCTATATGGAATATTACCATAATCTTAGGATTATTTCCATACTCGTGATTATTTCCATACTCGGGATTATTACCATAATCTTATATGGAAAGGATCTGTGCATATACCATAAATATAATTATATCCTTGTGGGATAAAGAGAATAAAATCTTTCCTTTGAGAGTACATAGGGCCGATTTTCTTGTAGCTACGGACTGGATGGGCCACCCAGGATCAAATGCAAGGAATAAAGATGGGCCTCAAATAAATTAATTATCTTATGTTCACCCGTAACATAAATTAATTTATAAACATTCGATCATGCCACTAGAGAAAGAATCTTGACTTACCCTTTATTACTGAAGTTGAGTCGGGCTTGCACTTAGACATTCTGAATCCCGTATTTAAGATATCGAGCGTCCATTAATCATTTATAGCAATCATTGCTTAAAGCGATTAATAACTTCATTTCTTAAGTAGTACCACTCAACCTTATTATTGTACTTGAGCTAACTCAACTGCGGGGTTTAGTACAATAAACCTTTGAGCTCCTTAAGGGGCGTCATCATCCTTAACGGATACGGTGACTCGTCTGAGATAACTAGCGTGACATACAAGCACACCACCACCCAAGATCGCGGAGAATCTTGGGTTAGAACATATAACCTCACTCATAACAAGTCAAAGTGATGATCGAACTCATACTCACCTAATACCTTATCGAGGTTTAGATCATCGTAAGTCACCGAGATCTTGGTTCTTCACGACGGTCGTAAAGAAGAACACATCTCACCGTGATCCTTCAATACGTCGAGAGGCATACCCGGCAGAAAAGCAACTAAGTCAAGTCACTTCTTATCTATGCTGCAGCCCTAAACCGACAACTCGTCCTTAAGTCGTCTCGGTGTGAAACTTTTTATATCTCATTGCTTGACCAATCATACGGACTTACGTGATCTTCTACACACCGTATGATCTAACTTATATATGAGATAAGGGGACACTGATATATGCAATCAAGTATTCAAATCAGATAGGAGATTGTAATAGTGGTAACAGGAAACATTGTATACAAGCTCAACCAAACTGCTTTCAGTATACAAATCCAACAATTGGTGCATCCCTAGGGTTAGTCTTTCTCCATAGTTATCTTCCGTGAGTTTTATTGCTTTATTTTATATTTCTGCATGGTTACCTTTGTTTTGGATTAAATTCCGAAGCTGTTAAATCATCACCCATATTCTGTGCTTGAATAATGATGAATTGTCGTTGAGATAGCTTCTATGTTTTCGTGATACAATCTCTGTGGATACGATACTTTGCTTACCCTATACTTACACCTTTTACGTGTGGAAAAAGGAGCGATCAAATTTTGGCGCCGTTGCCGGGGATTGTTAAGATTGCATAGGAATAATTTGACGATTTGGATTTATTAATTCAAGTTATATATATTATATTATTTTATTTATTTTTATCGGTGCTAAATTCTCTCTCTCGGGTGGTTTATGCACAAGATCTCGGGGACCTTACGAAATATTATTAGATCCCGAGATCGAAAGTTCTCAAAGGAGAAAAGGACGAGAAAGAGGCGAGTGCAATGGCCAATCCATGAAACGAGGCATTCCTCCCGAGCAAGTTGCGCGATGCTAGGCGACTTTGCGCAGATGCAACGTCGGATGGCGAATATGGGAATCATTGTCCCTGCCCGGAGGAAAGACCTCTCAATCACATGTACCGACATCCCACGAGCAGTTCCAAGGAGGCGGTTGGGGCCCGCACGTAGATGCAAACAATTTTGAGCTAAAGCCGCGTACGATCGGTATGGTCGAGGAGAAAGCGGTTTGGGGAGGAGTCACGGAAGACCGAATGCGCATCTCGAGACCTTTTTCGATATTTGTGACACCATCAAGCAGAATGGGGTGCCACAAGACACGATCCGGATCGCATGTTCGGTTTCTCGTCACTGACCAAAGTGAAAAGATTGGTTCAAGTTTGGACCGGTGGCATCGACACTTAGAAACTTTGCGAGAAGTTTCTTTGAAATACTCGCCGTGGCGCAGAAGATCATCGCGAAATCTCATATTTGCCAAAACCACGACGAATCATTATTCGAGGCATGGGAGAGATTCAGAGGTCTATTGAGACGATGTCCACAACATGGGTTCTCCGAGGAGCAACAAATCACAGTTCTCGGTGGGTGACATGGCGCATAAGGAGCATGGTGGATGCGTCGGCAGGGGGCTACTTATTGAACCGACCAGTAGATGAGGCAAGCCGTATTGTAGAAGAGATGGCTGCCAACAGCTATCAATGGCCAACGGAGAGAACGCCATCGTTCAAATCACCTGTTGTTGAGAGTGATTCAAAATATGACGATCTCTTAAAGAAGTTCACTATTTTGAAGAGTCAGATTGAGACAGAGAACGTCAGCCACATCAATCGGAGGAATCATTGAATTTCCAACAACCTCCGTGAGCTTCAATGTTCGTAATTGATCCAAGAGCCGAGGAAGCCAAGTCTCGAAGACATGATGCGTTAGTTGGTTGTAAGCAACCAACAATTGCAACGAATCGAAGTCGTTCATAAGCAACAAGGCGTAAGATAAATCACTTGAGTCCTTTGTGGCTATGGGAAGCATATGAAGATGTTGGAGAATCAAATTGGTCAAATAGCGTGCAAGTGAATGCCTACAAAAGATGGGCGATTTCCGAGTAATGTCTGGAGGTAAACTTAGAAGAATCGGTGCTTTGCTATCCGACAAGGTGGGCGAGCCTACCCGAGCCCCTACAGGGAAGAAGAGCATGAAAGCACACCTGGCGCGGCTTCGCGACCGAGCTCGCGATCATGAGCCCGATCGCGAGAGTCCAAATAATTTACTACAGAGGCTCGCGACCGAGCACGCGTCCGCTGCACCCGACCGCAAGCCATCGAGTGTGTGGCGCGCAAGTTTTATTCGCGAGCGACCCATCGCCGCAAACCAGCCCATGAGCAATCACCGAGCACATGGCGAGAAATCACGATGCGACCAGACCGCGCAAGCTTCGCACGCGAGCGGAGATCGGCAGCATGCATTCCTCGCGACCTTCCCGGTGGTCGCGAGGTCACCATGAGGCAACCCTGAAGCAAATCCTCGCACGTACACTCCTCCGGTCCGTTTAAGTCGACTTGTCAAGTCGAAATATGACGAGTTTGCTCGTTTCAAAGAGGTTTTCAAAAGTTGAGATAAATTTGCCTCTCTTTGAGCGATGCGAAACATCTGCTACATGAAATTCTTAAAAGGCAGCTTGCAAGCAAGAAGAAACTTGGGAAATTTGAGAAAATTTCCTATCCAAGAATGCATGCCGTCTTGCAAGGAAGCTCCTACGAGCGAGAAGGATCGACGGTTTCACGTTAGAGTGCGAGATCACCGAGCGATTTTTCCAAATGTTTTGTGCGACTTGGGGTGAGCATCAATCGATGCCATTGAGCGTTTTCAACCGGCTACACCTAGGAAAGATGAAGCCGGCGAAGATTTCATCGATGATGGTGACCGGTCCGTCACGTATCGAAAAGGTATCGTCGAAGGCGTGTTGGTAAGAATTGGGATTTTGTTTTCCCTGCCGACTTTGTGATTTTAGATATTCCGAATTCAAACAACAACCACTAATCATGGTAGACCTTTTCTAGCAAGCGGTCATGCGTTGATTGATGTGCGGGAAGACAATCTCACGTTTCGTGTTAACGATGAGCTAAAAATTTCCATATCTGACGCCATCAAGCAACACGGCGTTGGAAAGCGGATGATTCTTTGCTCGATCACGACTTCTTCGCCGCACACGTCTCGCATTTAGAGGGTACTCGACCGATCGAGGAATCTGTGAGAAGAAAAGTGGACTCGGCATGGAACTCGAGTGTATCATTCAAGTTTGGGGGCACTTCCATAGTCGATGGTGGAGATCGTAAATGCTAAGTTTAGGAGGATCCACGAGTTGAGAAGGATTTCTGTTGCCACAAAAACGCCGGATTGACAAGGTTAGTGATGGTCTAGCTAAAGACGTTAAAGTAAGCACTTGTTGGGAGGTAACCCAACGTTTTCTTTGTTTGTGTTTTCGTGTTTTGTCGTGTCTTTCGTTTGTGTTGCTTTTGTCGTGTTTGTTTTTCTTTTCGTTTCGTGTCGATCGATCAACGAGTTAAGTGAAGTGTGTTAATCCATACGGCCAATGACGATAGAAAATTTTGTGAAATTTAATGATAGTGCACATGATATGTTAGAAAATGACGCATGAATGACGTGAGATGGCTTAGGCTTGTTGTTTTTCACCATTTGCTTAACCCGTGAGACTTGAGCTTCACTGTATAAACATCTTGATACAGTTTCTTTTAATTGTGTGATATCATGCATGTGATTATCTTCTAGAACTTGCCGTTCTTCTGTGTCAAGACTGCAATATGTGTTTGAATTTGGAAAGGATAAAGGCCATCTTTGTTAACCACATATTCACCCAAACACTAACCCGATGTTATATACCATTTGTCGCTTCTTCGAGCCTTTATTAGACTTTTCTTTCGATTAACCGGATGATAGGAGGTGAGGATGGATATGGGAATCAAAAGGGTGAAATTTTGATGTAAGTTATGACGAGAAAAGTTTCTTGTAGAAAAATACATCCGTGGTAAAGAATAGTACCTTTGTTGTGAAAGTTAAACCCTATAAGCTCTAGAAAAGAAAGAAAAAGAAAATGTTAAGTTCACTATGAGCGTTGAGCATAAAGGGTCTTTAATCAAAGTATAGGTACCTTATGAGGCATAAAGCGTCAATTTGTACGTTGGGAAAGAAGAGGAAAATGGACAAAGTCCATATGTGTCGAAATATATAAATGGTGGTGCTTGGAGTTTACTTGAGTCACTTAGCCATATATATTATCCTACCTTAACCAATGTGCCTACATTACAACCTATGAAAAGTCCTCTTTGATCCTCATTTGAACACATTTGACGCGGTGGAGATGTTAGAGAAACGGCAAGCCTATGGTAAGATGTTGCATTGCATTGATCATTGAGTGTATACATGTCCTTAATTTCTTTATGAGTTTGAGTGTATCCTATATATTCTACACATGCCTTTGTGAGGTTGAAAATAAATGAGTTTTGCCCTCGATGGTTGTTTGTGTTGAGTTGGCTAACGTCGTCATGTGCGCTAATGTTTTGGCGTTAATATGTTTCGAGGCTTATAATGGTTATCCTCTTTTCTACGCTCGTTGATCTTTCGTTTGTCTTTTCTGCTCGCTTTTGTTTGAGGACAAACAATGCTTTAAGTTTGGGGTTTGATAAGCGCATTTTACACGTTTATAGTTGATATTTGAAGATGAGTTTAGCTCGTTTAATGTGCGTTTATGTATCGATTCTTAATGTTTTATCTATTTTTAGAAGATACGCTCTTGGGTGTTCCTTCGACGTTTTGTAGGTTTATATGTTGATAATCGAAGCAAGGAACGATGCGACGAAAGTATAAGCAATCCGCCATGATTCTAGCGACCGACTAGCGGTCGCTAGGCTGGCCGCTAGGAAACACGCTGCGAGAACCCAACGAGTCACGATCAAGAACCTCGCGTGCGCGAAGCGAAGCCTAGCGCCGAGAACTCATGGACGATTTCTCGCGATCGGTGCAAAATTGCTAGCGACCGCTAGCCCGGTCGCGAGGTACCATGCGGCGCAGGAGGGACCATGGCGAGGCAGCTGCGAGACTTACCTCGCGACCGCATTCTAGCGATCCGCGAGGAGTGCTCATGATCGAGCGCGAAGGCAAATTAGGGTTTGGGTGTGCTATATATGGCAACACCCTTGCGCCATATATAGACCCCTTACGCCCGAGCTCATTTTTCTTGCTTTTCCTCGGTTTTCTGACTTTTAGTCTTTAATCTTCATTTAGTTTAATTCTAGTATTATTTTCCGTTATTCTAGTTTAGTTTATCGTTTCGTTATCGATCGGAACGTTTTGTCCGATCGTTTCCGTTGTTTTCCGTTCGTTCGCTTGGGATTGGATTCAAGACCAACCATTGTTCATCAACGCTTCCTCACGGGTTTTATATATTTAATTTCTGTTTTTATGGTAAAATCGTATTTTATTCCGTTTATTATCCGGCTAGTTTTACGCTCTAATCACTGGGTTTGCATGATTCGATCCTATATGTTGTGAGTTCGCTATTGTTATTTACCTTCCGGGCATTAATTCATGATTCATGGTGCTTATTTATATGTGTTGATTTCGATCAATCTTGATGCATATCTAGTTGCCGTTAACGACGTAATCGTATTAATTGTCAATCGGTCTTGAATGCATGATACGAATAAGCCTCGAGTCGAATGGCGAGATAGGATATTCGTAGGAAGCATATTCTTAGTGATCCATTTGAGTTGCTTATTTTCCTCTAGAGGCGAAGCGTGATAGGAAAATTAGTAATCAATCGCCATAATTGTCGTGAATCAAGTTGTTGGTTATATATGTGATCTTCCGTCTTATGCGGATTAAAGCGGTTAATAATAAGCGAGACAAACATCGTTGTGGATAGGATTGGTGCATCCCTAAGGTTAGTCTTTCTCCATAGTTATCTTCCGTGAGTTTTATTGCTTTATTTTATATTTCGCATGGTTACCTTTGTTTTGGATTAAATTCAAGTCGTTAAATCATCACCCATATTCTACGCTTCGAATAATGATGAATTGTCGTTGAGCTAGCTTCTATGTTTTCGTGATACAATCTCTGTGGATACGATGCTCGCCACACCTATACTTACACCTTTTACGTGTGGAAAAAGGAGCGATCACAAGGCCTCGCGACCCATGGTCGCGATAGCGGGTCGCAAAGCACATCTGCTTCTTCTTCGCGTGTCCACCTCGCGTATTCCTCATGAGCCTCTTCCCTCGCGAGCAATGTATTTTTCTCGCAAGACTTCCAAATGTGTTGGCTAATTCCTCTTTATCATGATCCACCTTTTGATATCAAAACCTGTGCTAAAATGACATGAAACACACATGGCATAATATCTTCCAAGGTAAACATAAATATATCGAAAGACCACTCAAAAGATCACTTATCACTTAGAAACGAAACAAATATAGCCTTATAAATCATGTAAAAATGAGGCTTATCAGTACTGAAATTTCGAGATGAAATTTTCTTAAGGGGGATAGAATGTAATACCCCGTAAAATAAAATCGTAGTTAACGAAATTTCTTTTAAATGTTAACGAAGAATTTAACCCGAATTGTTATTAAATCCTTTTTATGTTATAAACGAGAAAATTTATCTGTTGACAATCAAACAATAACGTAATATGATCGGATTCGATAAATCGGATTACGAATATGTGTAACGATCACCGATTCCCGTTCGAACAAAACGAGTGAAAAGTTGTAATCGTAATTATTCACGATATCTAAAACTACCGAAAATGGAAAGTTGACCATATCTTCATTTATACCTTTATCAGCTCATATCTCTCATGTATCTCTTCAACTCCTGCAACACAACAGCAATCTCTTGCAGAGGTACCTCAACATACGACAATTATCCTTTATCAATTTCAAGCTTTCATCCTTATACACTCTCCATCCTCAAAGCACGACACTGCATTCCAATTTCACTCACAGCTCTCTCTTTCAAACCCTCACACCTTCACACTCTAAACTATCACAACAATCAGAGGAAAAGAAAACAACAAGGAGAAAAAGAACACTCAAAGGTAATAGTTCAGTTTTAAAAGGGTAACACATTTTCGTAAACAATATCCAACTCCATCTCTTTTGTGCATAAAAGGTTTCCTTCAAAGTTGATGCTCGGGTGAAACAGAATAAACAACAAAAACCTTCATCAAGATAAGCTTCAAACCATTCGCCCATTTATACCTTTTCATCTGTAATAGTACAAGTTAAAATTTAGATATGCATACTCAATCTCGTATGTGTTTAAATGAGGAACGGTAACAAAATCTAACTGAAAACTCAAAATAATGAACGGCTATGCATATTCCATGATCTGCTCGTTCTCTGTTTCCCTCTTCTGTTCTTTTGCGTCGGAAACACATCTCACACACAAAAGAAGATGGTTGAAGGCCTCGTTGCTGTCCATCGAAGTGAACGATAGCTTTGGCGGCGCTCTGCGGAAATGGTCGTGCAACGGCAGCTGTTGCAAATAGGGTGGCATCGACGGCGGCTTGCGTGGTGTGACGTAAAGGAGAGGCGCATCAAGGCGCGAAAAAAGGCAAAGCGGTGATGCGCGCGAGAGTGAGATGGCGGCGTGGCGGAGGAAAACGAGCGGGATGCGTGGTGGCGTGAGAGCAAGGGAAGTCGAGAGAGCGAGCGAAGGTTGCGGTGAAAAGGCGGCTCGGTTGGAGACGACGGCGGCAACACGGCGTGGGCGGCGGGGCGAGGCGGCGATGGCCGCCGTTCGTGCAGCAAGCTGCGGCGGTTGAGTGCTTGCGAGAGAGAAAAAGGGGCGAGCAACAGCGACGACACGACTCAGGCGACGATGCGATGCGGAAGGCAGACGGCCGGTAAGGCGTCGCTGAGATGAGAGGGAGAGTGCTGCGTGAGTCTTGTGTGTGTGCGTATAGGATAGATAGGTTTAGTAGTGGGCTGGGCTGGTCCAAGAGAATAATTAGTCTGGGCCAAGAGAATTAATTGTTTAGTTAGGCCGAGTTAATTGATTAAATAGTTAGCCCAATACGTGATCCGAAGAAGTAGTTGGACCAGCGGATTTATAGCTTAATTTGAAATAAATGGGCGAGATGAAGAGATACGAATGGGCGAACATTGGGCGCGATTTATTAATTGGTTGGACCTATTATCTTAGGGATGGGCTTCCAGGAAATGGGCCTCTCTAATTAATTGTATTGGACTTCTATGATTTAAGTGTGTTGGACTTAAGTTATAAATAGAATTGGACTACCAAGTTTTAATTGAACTTTAATTTATTAATGTTGGGCTTTAATTAATTAAATCATTTGGACTTAAGAAATTATTTAGATCAACTTTAATTAAATAAAGTTGATAAACTTTAATTATTTATAATTGACATTAGTTAATTAAGTTACTTAAACTTAATTGATTAATTTAGATGGACCTTAATAAAATTAACTGAGCTAGACTTTAATTAATTAATTAATTAATTAATTAATTAAGTTACTTAAACTTAATTAATTAGCTTGGGAGGACTTTAATTAATTAAGAGCATTGGGCCTTAATTAATTAATTTAATTAGGTCTTGACCAATTAAGTCATTTGGACTTGATCAATTAAAGATAGATTGACCTCAAGTAATTAAATTACTAAGGCCATAATTAATTAAAGCACTTGGACTTTAATTAATTAAATTAGTTGAACCTTATTAATTAATTAGAAGAACTCTAATTAATTAAATAGATTAGACTTTGATTAATTAATTTGGGTGGGTCTTAAGTGATCAAATTACCTTTGATCCTAATTGAGTGAAGTGGACTCTAATTAATTAAGTCACCTAGACTTAATTAATTAACTAAATTAATTGAACTTAGATTACTTATATCACTTAGACCTTGATTATTTAAATTAGTTAAGAATTTCGTTGATTATGTTAGACGATTGCTATCATATATGCATCTAGATTGAGGGATTATGAATGAATAGAATTGTTTGATGAATCGTTGGGATTGAGAGGTGAGGAAAGTGATTAGGCCTTGTCGGCCTAATCGAGAGTGATCGACGTTCGAATTCTCGCGTTGAAATCTAGCGCGTCGAATTCGAGAGGATGACCTACTTACGAATAGGTCATGCCGAAATTTCGGTTCGCATCTTGTCGCTACACGTTGATCGAAGACCTCTTTCATAACGTTAGTAAAATTAGACCACCTCGAACGCAACTCTAACCAAGCAATTTAAATCTTCTAAATGAGAGGACCCATTCAGCTCACAAGCAGCTAAATAACGAAATTCCAAGAGCGATCTAACTTAATCGACTAAGATCAAGATCGAACAACAAAAGCAAAACTTAAACAAGCTTTTGTCATGAATCTCGTTAAAAGAATACTCTCTCGGTTAGATATCTTATTATCCTCTAATCTTGATGAAGGTCCAGTGAGAGAATATGGAGGAGTTGTGCGAGGCGTCGGACTGCATTTAAGAGCGCAACCGGTGGGCTTTCTTACGTATGAATAAAGCTAATGCTATGTTAAACAACGATTTTCTTTCAAAAGTTATGAATTGAAAATCTTTCAAGTTTGTCTTGCCGAAAAATATTTTGAGATTTATGTAGGAGATCTATCTGTGTTGGCTTTGCCAATTATGTGAAAATCGAATTCGAGTCCTGGGCAGTTGATAGCTATCCTGCCGGGGCTGGTGTACACCTAACGACTATGAGTCCATGAATAACGGGCGGTCATTATGTGCGGGAAGGTGACCCACTTTTACATTACACTGTATTGTTCGTTGAAGGGCCACCTTCACGAATAAAGAGTTGAGATAGAATTGATTACAAAGAACTTAGACTACATCGAACTTTTAGATCACAAGGAATTTAGTAAGCTTGGGCCTTTTAAGATAAAACCCTTGCGTTCTTGATAAGAAGGCATGAGCTTTTTTTTTTTTTGCAAAGTATATATGTGTATCATTTTGCACGTGTTCACTGTGTACTCTGTACTCAGCCCTGCATATATTTCTAAACGTGCAGGTTGAGACGTGAAGTTTGAAGATGGAGTGCCGAGCGAAGATTTTATCTTATTTTGAGAATGTCAGAGTTATACATGTATTATGTTCATTTCCGCTGCGAACACTCGTTTTGTCAAGTCTTAATTTGAGCTCAACACTATGTTCAATTAAGACCCTTGTTGTGTTACACCATTCGATTCGGGTCTTTGGGATCGACTTCTATTTATCTTGAGAATATTTCGTTGACTATCCATGTATGAGTGAATGATGTTAGGATGAATCGATCTCTTGTATTTCAAGTTTCTTTCCTTGATGCTTAATTCGAGTAGGCATGGCTAAGATTTATTCACACCCTGTCGTCTCTTTTGCGATGTTGTCATTAATTGGATGACGTCGAGTAGAGTCAATGTCCCATATCTTTTCCCTTTTCTATTTCCCTCTTCTTGTTTCCCTTCCCTAGTCGCGGTTCACCTAGCTTGGCTATCCTTAGCCAGGCTGGGTCGTGACAAATTTTGAATTAATAAACCCTATTTGGAATTAATAAACCTAATTTTGAATAATAAACCCTAATTTTAAATTAATAAACCCTAATTAAAAATAATAAACCCTAACTTTGAATAATAAACCATAATTGTGAATTAATAAACTCTAACTTTGAATTAATAAACCCTAATTGTGAATTAATAAACCATAATTATGAATTAATAAATTCTAATTTTGAATTAAAAATTATAACTAAAAATTAATAAGTGTAATTATAAATTAGCAAAATATAATTATCCTTACTCACTATAATTAATATATAATTATTTTAACAAAACAAATTGAAATTTCATGTGAGGCGGATGTCATAAAATTATTAGCAGCTAGAGCATTGAAAATTATCATTTCATTCATAACGTAGCCCACAACATGTTAATAAATGAGAGAAAGTGAAGATATATACCGTGAAAACTGCAATTTAATTAGAAGTAAAATCAAAACTACATTTTCAACCTATCATAATTAAAAAGTGACAACTTTACTAAAAAAATATAATTGACAAGACCAGAATGTTCGGAATTTTGATTATTTTCTCAGCTACTAACCAACAAATTTAAGGTACAAAATGGAAAAGGGCAAAAGGCAAAATAGTACACGAAATGGGGAGCCTCAAATTATTATGTGACACAAAATTATTCAGTTACGCTAAGATCATAACTCATACGGCACCACAAATAATGATCATACATTGGAAACTAGTTCAATCCATAGAAATTGGATACGCTATTTTGATGTTTTCTTGGTGTATAGCCAATAACCATATTTTCATGTGATTGCTATTTTTTTTTGCTATAGACATTTAGTTAGTTACTTTGACACCAAATTTGGATAATTAGAAGTTTGTTCAATTTTATTCATTAATGTTTCTAAAATATGTTTCTTTTTGAAGGACATTTAATACAATTATTATCAAGTAATCTTATTTCAACAAGTGATAAGCTCGGAAAATGCAGGATTAATAATAGAAGTCAGCTAAAGGATCACGTACTAAAGACTGATGAAATGTCAAATGAAGCCTTAATACTGAAGTATAGCGATGCTGATGAACAAAACTACTGAAGTAAAGTCGAATATTGAAGACTAAAGATTGGAGATTGAAATTCAGTGCTGAAGAGATGGAGTATGGATATAACTAATTGTCATACCAAACAGCTGACTGCCTTCGGTGTAAGTCAAAGCTGACTATCTGTAGTCAAAGCTGTCGACTATTTCTACGGAGTAAGTCAAAGTCGATCGCCTTGATGTAAGTCAAAGCCGACTATTTCTATATCAAGCTAAAAGCATCTAACAGATTCAGGTTTTCAAAATGACAAAAGACGAAAGTCTAACCTATTGATGAAAGACCGAGCAGTCTCGACTGATCTAACCTGAAATCAACGCATTGATAAAACACGAAGTCAACTCTACTGAATAAACATGGAAGAATTTAAGCATTGAGTATTTGACTTGCCACGTGTGAACATGTCTGCAAAATATCATGATATGCTAGAAAACATTTTCGATTCTGAGCTAAAGTGTACAATGATGCAGATCCTGACAACAACGTAAGATGATTCTCAACGGAAAGAATTTAAATGACAAATATAAGGATATGAAAGAATTTAAATGACAAATATAAGGATATGATTGGTGCTCCCTCCAACGACACTATTCATCATCTTGTCTATAAATAAGAACAGATTCCAACATTTGAAGGTTACCAAAATGCT
This sequence comes from Salvia rosmarinus, assembly GCA_036937905.1. NCBI lineage: Eukaryota > Viridiplantae > Streptophyta > Magnoliopsida > Lamiales > Lamiaceae > Salvia > Salvia rosmarinus. The sequence goes on from JAODLM010000306.1 coordinate 33,660, forward strand.
ACGCATTCAAAGTATCCAAAGCATTCAAAGCCCTATACTCAAGTTTATAAAACAACGATTTCGAAGAAGGAAGTCAACAGTGCTATTAGTAAATTTCAAGAGCTCACATATACCTATCAGCTCAAGGTTTCAGAATACACTTCCTTAAGTCTAAGATTTCAATCTTGGATATCTTAAGTCTAGACATACTGACTTTGATGTATGTGTTAACTCAGAATCTTAGTTGGAAACCTCTATACTAGCTATTGCATTAATAATCAGTCAGCCAGTCTGTGTAAAGAATTTTTTTAAAATCTTGAGTAACTAGTGTATTCTTCCCTCATACATCAATACGTACCCGCGGGATCCATGAATTATTGTTTTTTTTTTTTCGCGCAAAATGCAGTAGTATTTTGGTAAAATCATTTTGATAAAAAAAGTATTAACTATAGTACCGAAATATGGTTTCTACAGTAGAAATTATAGTTTCCATATTTTAAAAATATAATATTTTTTAAACATTGCAATAATTATTAACATGAAACGTGATGATTTGTTATATATTATTTTTAATAATGAAAAATATTAGTTTTAATACTGGAGATAAACATAATTCCAGTCATATTATTTTCTTCTATCTCCGTTTATGCCTTCCCTTTGTTACGTACGGTTAGATAAGGTCAATTATGTTGGTTTACTCGTAATACACGATTTACATATTATTACATAGAAATATAAAATATATATTTTGTATATCAAAAATAGCAATTACAGTCTCATGAATTTAAAGATAAAAAGAAGATCAGCTACGCGGTAAAACGATGGTTCAAAAGGAAAAATTCCCAAAACTACCCAACATACACCTGACAAAAATCTCTATACTTAAGGATTCTTGTCAACTTCCTAATTATAAATTTTCAGCAAATAAAATTCAACAACGTATCTACTAAAAAAATAGAAAGTCTCATTAACTAACTGAAAAATGCTTAATTACGTTATTGTTTTATTCTAATTGGAGAATATATATTTTATATAATTGTTGAAATCTGGATAAATTTCCCGAGTTAGGTGTTTAGTTGATCTATACTAAATAATATTCTATTTATAAATAGAGATTATTTTCAGAGCTAGCAAAATTTGACTTTGTTTTAGAAATAGTATAGAGCTTCCAAAGGTTACAAACGAGATTATAGGATTCAAATAATCACTGTTAAAATACAATTTATATCCAATCAATGAATTTTCGATGATTTTTATCCGATTATAAATTACAAAAAAATATTTAAATTAAAAAGATAAAAAAAGGAAACATTTTGGATAAGTTCTGTTTTGACCCCACCTCCTTCGCTTTGCCTCTTTTTCCCTTTATCCACAGAACGCTCTCTCTCTCTCCCACCTCCTCGCTTTGCCTCTTTTTCCCATTTATCCACAGAACACACACTCTCTCTCCCTCCTTCCCTCCACTATCTCTCTATATTTTCTTTCACTTTACGCTTCTCTCTTCTGAAACTTCAAATTCACAAAATCACAAACCCTTTTCAGTTTTCATCTCTCTAGACTAGAGAAACAATCGTATTTCTGTTTGAATACAAGGTTCAGGGTTGATTTCTTCTTGATTGTAAACAAGAAAAAGGAGGGTTCTTGATCCACAAAAAGGAAACTTTTTGTGGGATTTTTCTTTCATGGTTTTTTGTTTTCTTCGGGTTTAGTTTCAATTTCATTAGGTTCCAAAAAATCGTGATAAATCATGTCGTGTCTACCAGCCGGATTCTCTGTTTCTGGGTCGAGCAGTCTGATTGTCAACAATCGAGAAAAAGGGTCTCCTAGGGTTTGTTCTTCAATTGGAGGTTCGCAGTTTAGGATCTCCAATTCGAAGGAAATTTTGGGCAACACTCTCGATTTCCCAGATCAGAAAGGTTTCAGCAATTGGAGCAGCATCAAAGCCCCAAATTTGGACCCTGTTTACGTGAGTGATACTGTTTGCAGTTTTCATTCATCTTTTTTGATAAGATTTGATTTTATATTACTAATATTGGTTTCTGTTTGATTATGAAGGCGCAAGGAACAATTTCATTTGGAAAAACTCAGAAATGGTGGGAGAAATCCCTGCAATCAAACACGGTTGAGATCAATTCAGCTCAAGAATTGGTGGGGTATTTGAGGAATGCTGGTGATAGATTGGTTGTTCTCAACTTTTTCTCCCCTGGTTGTGGAGGTTGTAAAGCTTTGCATCCAAAGGTAAAATTTTGGGGTTTTTTAAAATTTATCCATTTACAATTCAATCAAGATTGAAGTATGTTGTTTCAGCCCTTAATTGATTTTCTTAATTTGGATATATCTTGATGGGATTATATTATGTGTGAACAGATCTGTCAGCTTGCTGAATCAAACCCTAATACCATTTTCTCACTGTAAATTATGAAGAACACAAGCCTATGTGCTATGCCCTCCACGTTCATGTCTTGCCCTTCTTCAGATTCTACAGAGGTGCAGATGGCAAAGTCTGCAGCTTCAGCTGCACCAATGCAACAGTAAGCGATGATTTCTTGCGATTTTAGTCGATTGTAATGGATCAAGAATTCAGATTTTGACCTGAGACTGAATTATGTGTATGCAGATCAAGAAATTCAAGGATGCATTGGTGAAACATGGAACGGAGCGATGCTCCCTCGCCCCGGCTAAGGGTTTAGAAGAAAAGGAGCTCTTGGCATTGGCATCAATCGATCTTATATCGAAGGATTTGGTGCCACTCTCATCACCGAAGGAGGAAAAGGTGCAAGAATTGGTTGAAGCTGCGAAATCGAGTTCTTTTAGCATAGATGAGATTAAGGTTGAGGTCACTGAAGGCAATGCCATGGTTGCTGCATAGGGTTTCTGAAGATTTGCAGATGAGATGGGATAAGAAGGATGAATATATATATATATATATATATATATGTCTGAATATGTTTTTAGTTTTGTCATCTTTTGTTTGGAGATGTAAATATATTTTCTGTGATTGGGTGTATTCCTATGACCAGGGCTGTTTGTTTTAGATATAAGCCCTGAAATATTTCGAAAATGGAACACCATTGCAATGGCGTTGCATGATCTCTCATTTGTATGTTGAAGTTGCAATGAAATGAATTTAGAATTTGGGAATATGACATGGTTTTGTCATTACTTTTTTTTTTTGTCCAATGTATGTTGCAGTTTTTTAGGTTTATTTTTGAAATCAACCTGATGCAAATAAGCTCCGTAGTTTAATAGTCGTTATATATCTATAACTCAAATCAATTTGTTTTAGGTGGAGAGTGATTAATTAATGATCGAATTTTAAATCAAACTCCAAAATGCATTTAATTTGTGAGAAACATTAAATTTTAGTAGCAAATTAATAATGATAGCCGAAACAATAGTGAGGTCATAATACATCAACCGAATAACCAACTACCAAAATTCAATTTTGTCTTTTTCCAAATTAATTTTTTTTTTATATATTTTGGTTTGGATTAGTAGAGTGAGTATATAAAAGGTTGATTCCACAAAGATTTTATATTCTGGTGGGTCAGATTATTGTTGGTTTATGTGGAAAGTGAAGCTTCTAGTTTCAATAAATACATTTTTTTTTTCATCTCAGCTATTATTATATTATCAATTATATTTATAAGTTGTTTCGTAAACAAAAGAACCATTTCTAAAATTCTCACAGATCTGCTTCGGTTCGTGTCTTTTTCTTAATATATTTCTCTCTTTTTAAAACTTATCATATCTCTTTATATACTATTTCAAGATTATGATGTGGGAAATGCTACTGGTTTGAAATAAAGCAGGTGGTTGAAGCAAAATTTAATTTCCAATAATTCAATATCATGCCATTTTCCAACCTTTTATCATTTTGGCAATATTTAAGAAATCAAATTCCAAAAAGTGGAAATTAAGAGATTGATGAAGTGAAAGAAATTTTCTAGCTCACCCTTTTTTTTTGGATGAGACAATGAACCAAAATGCAGATTATTTCAGTAACGTGACATTTGGCCTTATGAGACGGCGTTCCACAAATAAAGATCTAAAAGAAACTATTTTCTAAGAAACTGTATTTTCAAAAAAGAACTATTTTTTTGGATGAATATTGAGGCTAACGGAAAGTATAAATAATTTGGGTATTGATAAATTTATATACTATGTACGTATATAATGAGAGTTTTTTTAATCTCATCATTAATTTAGGAATGAACATGTTTAAATTCCTTAATTTAGGAATGAATATGTTTAAATTCCTTAATTTTTGGAGTTATGATAAATGCAAGATTTATTTCAATAAGTATATACAATTAATCAAAAGAAGAATAGAATGGGGATCAACGAGATTCGAACTTAAGACCTATCTTTCAAAATCTCAATCATTTGCCACTATCTTTCAAAATCTCAATCATTTGCCACTTTTATCCACCAAGACAACTAAATTAAGTTATTGAAAACAATTGCTTTAATCATTTTGTGTTTATTTGCTTTTATGTTTAAATATTTTAATTTTAAATAAATATTGATTAATCAACAAATTTAACAGAAGCATAATGATATTATAAAATAATCAATGAATTGAAATTATTACAACCTTAACAACTTCTTAATTGAAATTATTGAAAATAAAGATGATTATAATGAAAACATGATAAAGCTTTATCAATATTGTAATTGTATTAACATAATTGTAGATATGAATATATAATTTAGTATGTTTTAAATCGTTTTACATATTATTATTATTATTATTATTATTATTATTATTATTATTATTATTATTATTATTATTATTAATTATTATTATTATTATTATTATTATTAGTGTCTAATAGTTTAGGGGTTTAAGGATTTAGGATTTTAAAGGTTTAGGTTTTAGGGATTTAAGGGTTTAGGATTTAGGGTTTATGAGTTGAAGGATTTAGGATTTTCCATATATGATGCATTTGCACGATCATGGTGGTTTCTTTCGATTTTCTTTATTCTAATTTCATTTTTCTAATTCCTTAAAACATTTTAAATGAATTAATAGTTATTAATTTAAACTAGCAATCAAGGCCTTTCAAATCGATTTTAGATAAAATAATCAAATAATGTGATCAACGTGTGATACTATGCACATAATTATAGTTGTTTCTTTCATTTTTTTTAATCTTTAGCATCAATTACACTAATATCTTATTAATTTTATGCTACAATATAATTTTATGAAATAATCAAATAATATGGTCAACATGTGATACTATTCTCACGATTATAGTTGCTTCTTTCAATTTTTTATTTTTAACACCAATTTCACTAATATCTTATAATTTTTATATTATAATATAATTCTACATATAATCGAATAATGTGATCAACGAGTGATACTATTCTCACAATTATAGTTGTGTCTAATCAACTTTCTAACTTCTAGCATCAATTTCACTAATATCTTATAATTTTTATACTATACAAAACTATTACGAATAAACAAATAATTTATCACCTTGTGACACTATTCACACTATTATAGTGATTTATTACATAATTCTTAGTATTAATTTAGATTAATTATCAATCATTTATAACTTTATAATTAAGTGTCGTGCGTTGGGCGCCTGATGCTGGCAATCATATGTTGTACGCCTCTTGCTAGGTGCACGGTGTCACGTACCCTTCTTGGGTGTCGCACCGATGCATATTATTTGTAATATTTTAAAATTAAATTAATATTATTTTAATATATATATATATATATATATATATATATATATATATATATAATTTAATAATCTTAAAATTAAATCAGTTTCAATAAATCGAAAAGAAATATCACTCGAACAATAACATTTGGATTACAAAAGAAAATTAAAAAAATATATATTTTTTTTATCTTTTATCAATCTCACACTTTAAACGATCATGAGTTTTAAACTTTTTTTTACAAATTGTATATCTAATTAATAATCTTATTACAATCTTTAATATAAGATGCACATTGCATATTTTACTGTAAATCATATGTTCAATTATTAAAAAGAAAGAAAGAAAGAGGGTGATCGATCTTAATTTCGTAAGGGAAATAAATGCGCAAGAACACTAAAGATTTACGTGGTTCGATCTGTGAATAAGATCTACGTCCACGGGGCAAGAGAGAGAGTATGTGTATTGAGAGTGTAAGGAGCGATTACAAAGAGTGTGAATGAATCTATTTCGTCTAATCTAGCCTCTATTTATACACGAATGTATTGACCTAGATCTTGAATCCAAGTCTTCTCTCCTAGGATTGAGATCCTATCCCTTCTTGAATTAGGATTTTTTAGATACGGTGAGCTTCTGCGTTCCCGATTTTAGGAGTCTTCATGGGCGAACTTGTCCGGCCGAGCTTGATGTCGGGGTTACTTGTATTGGGCACGATGCTTGGGCACAGTAGTTGGGTCGTATCCTATCACAAACCCCCAAAAAGACGCAGAAACGAGGTCATTCTGGATTGGGGGTTGTTTATGACGAAGCGGGGTTTGGACGATCTTTGACATTCTTTTCTTTGTCTGTCTTTGTGCGTGTCAATGCTCCTGACGTCGTATATCGTGTCTTTGTGTGCGAGAGGTGTCTCACGAGGTCATGTTTGTTGTCAGATCTACGGCGAGGTGTCACCGCTTCCGCGACGGCGTTATGCCGAGATCTCCGACCGACTTCACCGTCGAGGTGTTAAGCCGAGGTCTTGTAGGCGTTAAGCCGAGGTCTTCTGACTGGCTTCACCTGTCGAGGCGTTAAGCCGAAGTCTTTTGAATGACTTCACTTGGCGAGGCGTTAAGCCGAGGTCTCCTGACTGGCTTCACCCGACGAGGCGTTAAGCCGAGGTCTTGAATGGCTTCACTGTCGGGCGTTCGCGGTCAAGACGGATTTTCCGCCGTTCTTTGAGTCTTGGACGGGATACGCACTTAATGCGCATTAAATGTGGCAACGGTTGGATTCGATAAAGTGCATATTGGGGAATGTCTTCCTTGATCACGCAATATCTCCTATCACTTTGCCTTCCACATTTCTCCAATTTTCAAAACTCATTGCTTTACGTGAAAGGCGGTTATTCTTCGCCATTGGCGTCACGAAGCTTCTTGCCTTCTTCATCGATAAACAAGAGTAAGTAATGGCTACTTCTTCTTATAGCGAGTCGCTGGCGTCAAATTGTGTCTGTTCCCCGTCGATTCGTTAGTGAATATGCATGTTTTCACCGCGTTAAGGTTCCTCATTCGTATATACCTTACGATTCCCCACTATTGGGGATTGTGGCAAAGTGTCTTCTTTTCTTGACTTTGAACATTTCGATATAAGGAATATTTTTCATCAATATTTTATTTCTTACGATGTTGATCTCGTTGCCCCGTCAGGAGGATAGGGTTTGTGCCCGAGGGTTTTATTACCGTGTAGTGAAGGCGGCCTCAAGGCTGGTGTGCGTCTTCCTTCCTTACGATCGTCGAGTTCGAGATGTTTGGCATATCTCTTGCCCAACTCACCGAATTCATTTCGGCATTTGGCGAACCTAGGGGTCTATGCTATAGGCATAATTTTCCTTTGACCTGGGAAATTTGGTTCTCGATTTTTGCAATTGAAGGCCACTTGGGTGGTATTATCGTCACCCCGTAGAAATTTCAAAGTGAAGACAAATCTAAGATCTCGAATGGCGGAAGAAGTTTTCTTCCATCGGTTCGAGGGCTCGATGAGTTAAATGCCGCGATCGATAAGATCGCCGATGTGATCGTTGATCACAGACCACGGTGACTGGAGGAGGCGTTGGACAAAATTGGCCTTGTTGACGAGGTCTTCTCGAGGCCGACCTTGCGGTGCGGGGCTTAGCCTTATGATCCCGCCTCCGTGGGTGGAGTCGGTGAAGGGTGAGGCCCCTTCTTCTCTTTTCTCTTTATTCCATGATTATACGTGTTGATGCTGACCTATTGTATTTCCTGGTAGTGAACCTTATAAGAGAAAAGAAGAAAAGGAAGGAGCCGATCTCTGCGGCCGAGCAGCCGTCTCTGACTTTGAAGGATGTCGAGGACATGCCCGAAATGAGTGGAGAGGCTTCGAGATCCCCTTCACCGCAGCCACTCAAGCGCTTGAAGAGGCGGAAGCATGTAATCCCTGAGTCCTCGGTTGCCGCCGAGGCTGAGTGCGAGATCATTGGTTCCAAGTTAGCGCCTCGTCTCTTTCCGGGTTTTGTACTTGTCTTTATACTTTGTGTAGTAGTATAAAATTGTGTTCTTCGACCGATGTATATATTGTATAGGGGTCGAGGGCGTGGCGGTGAGGTGTCAAAGTATCGATCTTATATCGGATTACTTGAAAAGCGCCCGTTCTGCAGATTGATGGGGTGGCCGGTATGCTCGGGAGGTGGAGGAGGAAGACCCTCCTCGTTCGAGAACTTTCGAGGCCGAGGCTAAGATTGGGACCTCGTCAAGCGAAGGCGGATCGGACGGCCATTGAGGCGGCGGCAAGGGGCGGTCGGCGGGCAATGAGGCGGAGGCGGCAGGCAGGCGGCGGAGGCCGAGGTTGCCTTGATGAAGGTTGAGATGGAACAAGTTCGCCGTCGAGGCGGACATGGCGAGCTTCAGGGAAAACTTCTCGCCGCTGCGGAGAGGTATTCATGTCGGCGACTTCCCGGATGGTTTCGACGCGCGAAGTCCTTAATAAGCGCACCGTCTCGGATGCAATTGAAGAGGTCGCCGAGGACTACCCGGACTGGATAAAGCAGTATGGATGCGAGGAGGCGAGGATGATGTCGAGGCGGGCCTATTTTGATATGCTTGTCCGCGGCTGAAGGAGCTTCCGTCTGCGAGCCTTGTCTCTTCCTCGGTTCTTACATCGCGGAGGCTGTTCGCCTTTGTCCGTGGATCGGGACCCCGACCGACGCTTTATGGTGATCATGCAAAGGGTCGGGGGAAGGCGGTGAGGCTTCAAAGGGCATCGAGGCTCGGAAGTTCGAAGAAGAGGCCGAACCCGAACGAGCCAAGGCAGGAGGAGGCCGAGGCTATCCGAGCTTGGGAGGCGGTGAAGTGGACATGGCTGAAGCTTACGGAGGTCGGTTGATCCTTTTTTTTTTTTTTTGAATGTAAATGTACACTTGTTTTTCGCCTGAGGGCATATTAATAGAATCACAAGTTTATATGAAAACACTTATCTTTTATTCGGTTGTCGCATGAAATGCTTGATGCTTCTCCTTGGTTGAATCGAATTAAAGACACATCGCGGGCTCTTGAGTTGAAAGAGGTGAACTCCTCCATATAAAGGGCAGCTTGGTCGTACAAAGTGAGTCGATGTCACATAGAGCCGCTCAGAGAGCCGTGACGAGCTCCGTGCTCGCCTTTTGGAATTGGAGGAGGCGTTCGAGGTCGCATGAGGAGAAGGCCAAGGTGATAGGCGAGGAGCATGCCGAGTACGAGGAGGTTATCCACGAAATGGTGGGATGACGATCCGGAAGTTGAAGCAAGGTTGTCGAGTAGCCGCCGTTGTCGAGGTACCGCGCGAATATGGTCGGACCTCTGGCGATTCACGGGCGAGACTGAATTAAAAGGCTGGAGCATATTCAAAACCGTCGTTACTCGACAACCACAACGAAGAAGCGCTGGCGGGATGCGAGGCTTCTTCATCTCTTGGGACGAATAAGCGATCAAATTATGACGATCCGGAGTGGCGCTCAAGAGGCGTGCTGTGCCCTTGAGCGGCGTGGATCCTCGAGGGGTCGAAACCGGGCATCATCGAATGACCGAGGTCGAGCTCGCAGAGCTGCATCTTCAAGTGATCGGTCGTGGCGAGGCCGTGAGTGTAGACCGAGGTCGAGGTAGAGGTAGGATTAGTATAGATGAGCTGCTTGAATTCGATTTTTCTAGGGATTGGCTCGACTTTTCGATCCGCTCCGACCTCGTAATATGTAACCTGTACATCTTTTTGTTAATAAGAATGATTTCTTTGCTTCGTATTGACTTTGTATTGAACAAGAGTAATATGCAAAGGTAGTTCGTCCTCGTAGAGATTTCCGCTTTGAAATAAGCGAAGGAATCCGTTCGTCTGACGGGTAGGGTTCCATTTTGCCGAGGTCATCGGGAGGTGGTCCCCTTTACTCGACTACATAGAAAGAAGCGCTTGAAATAAGCGAAGGTGTCGATCTCGTATGTAGGAATGGTTCTGTTTTGCCGAGGTCATCGGGAGGGTGGTCCCTTCATCTACATAGAGAGGCGCTTGAAATAAGCGAAGGTGTCGATCTCGTATGTAGGAATGGTTCTGTTTTTGCGAGGTCGTCGGGATGGGTGGTCCCTTCATCTACATAGAAGGCGCTTGAAATAAGCGAAGGTGTCGATCTCGTATGTAGGAGTGGTTCTGTTTTTGCCGAGGTCGTCGGGAGGGTGGTCCCTTCATCTACATAGAGAAGCCGCTTGAAATAAGCGAAGGTAATCGATCTCGTATGTAGGAATGGTTCTGTTTTTGCCGAGGTCATCGGGAGGGTGGTCCTTCATCTACATAGAGTGAATCGCTTGAAATAAGCGAAGGTAATCGATCTCGTATGTAGGCATGCTTGCGTTTAAATTTATCTTCGTATAAACGAATGTGTCGACCTCGTCGAGGAATTCGCCTCCGTAGAGGATAATGTGAAGATTAATTATGCATTAGTGACAAGTAGAACTTGCAAAAATAATATTTATTGATAAAAGGCGACGCGACCACCAAATAAGACTCGGACTCTAAGCAGGACTTTAAAGACACGACCGAACAAGACTCGACCTTGGCACTTATGCATAATATCTCTTGAGATGAATGATGTGCCATCGTTGGGTAATTGCTCACCGGACAATTGAGCGAGCTTATAGGCCCCTTGCCGAGGACTTTGTCGACCAGTGAGGTCCTTCCCATGTGGCTTCCGACTTGCCAGCTGTGGCTTCTTGACTTCATTATTTCGAGTCGAGGTCGCCCACTTGAATTGTCGGGTTTGACACGCTGGTTGTAATACCGAGCTACTTGTTGCTTATACCGAGCTTCCTGATGTGGCGAGGTCTCTCTTCTTCTTCGAGTAGGTCTAGATCGGCTCGTAGATTTTCCCCATTGCTTGGCGGAGAAGTCGATGGCGGGGACTCAGTACTCCAATTTACTTGGGATCTTGCTTGGTTCCATACACCAAAGCGTAGGGCGTTTCTCCGTTCGAGGTCCTTGGTGTTGTTGACGCGACCATAAGACGTGGTAAATTTTCCACCCGAGGCCCTTAGCTCGGTCGAGGCAGTTTTAGACCTTTACGATGGTCTGTTGGTAACCGGTCCGACCATTTGCTTGAGGATGGGCCACCGAGGTGAACTTTTGTTGGATCGAAGCTCTTGACACCAATCTTTGAATGTCTTATCGGTGGTGTGTTCCGTTATCAGAAAGGAGGATATGAGGGATGCCGAAGCGACACACTATGTTCTTCCAGACGAAGTTGAGGGCGTTCTTGCTTGTGATTTTCGCCAAGGGCTCAGCTTCCACCCACTTCGTGAAGTAGTCGATCGCAACAATTAAGAATTGGAGTTATCACGGTGCTTTACAAAGGGGCCCACAATGTCGATCCCCATTGCATAAGCGGCCAAGGGCTGCTGTATGGAGGTGAGGTCGGTGCATGGTAGCCAATGCGTTCCATGGATTTGACACTTGGACACTTTTTACAAGGTCCATTGAGTCTTGGAACATTGTTGTGATAGTATCCCCATCGCATGACTTTCTTTGACAAGGCTCGGGGTCCGATGTGGCTTCCGCACGATCCTTCGTGTATTTCTCGTAGAACGTAATTAGCTCGGTTCGGACCCAAGCACCTTAAGAGAGGCTGGAGATATGACTTTCTGTATAGGACCCCCTGCTCAATTGTATATCGCGAGATTTGTTCGAGGATCCTCCTAGCTTCCGACTTGTCGTGAGGCGACTCGCCCTTCTCCGGTACTCTCGAATGGGAGTCATCAATTGGGTTCTTCATCCGAGACTACGTTGACCTCGGCCCGTTATCGGCATCGTCTATGCTTACGCGCGGACTTATCTCTTGGCGGGCTCGTTGATGACGAGGCCAATTTACTTAAGATGTCAGCTCGGCTATTTTGCTCCCTTGGGATGCGAACTATCTGGAAGTGTGAGAAAGTCCGTTGCAGGCTTTTTGCTTTTTCAAGATACTTCTTCATTCTGTCGCTTTTTGCCTCGTATTTTCCCAACATTTGGCTCACGACGACTTGAGAGTCCTTTGTGAACTTGCACGGCTCGTATCTCGAGACTTTGAGCGAGGCGAAGTCCTGCGATCAGTGCTTCATACTCCACTTCGTTGTTCGTATTTTTGAATGTGAACCGAAGTGAGTAGGTGATCTCTTGGCCGTCCGGGCCTAGGAGTAAGATTCCTGCTCCGCTACCCGTTTTCCCCGAAGCCCCGTCAACGTAGAGTTGCCAGCACTCCTTTGGTATTTCATCCATTGGTTCGGCTTGGCATTAAATCGTCTGGACTCGGTGGGCGGTTTCTCGGCGAAGTTTGCCTCGGCGAAATCCGCTAGGCTTGACCCTTGATGGCTGGCGGGGCGAGAAGGATATATCGTGCTCGCCCGATTCGATTGCCCATTTCGCGATTCTCCACGAGGCTTGGGTTTCGTCAATACTTGCGAAGTGGGTAGTCGATGAGGACTTGTATGGGATGTGCATGGAAGTATGGGCGTAGTCTCCTCATGGCATTACCAATGCTAAGGCGAAGCTTCTCCGGTGATACCTCGTTTAAGCCTTTTAGTGCTCGGTGATAAAATATACCGGTAGTTGGCGTCCTTCTTCTCGTGCAGGCGCACTTATAGACTCGTCCGAGGCGGCGGTAGAGAAAAAGGACCTCTCCTCTTCGGGACGGATAGAGTGGGGAGTTTGGCGAGGTAGCTCTTGAGATCTTCAAAGGCGGACTTGTGTACATCATCCCATGAGAATTTCGGGGCTTTTTTGAGTATCTTGAAGAAGGGTAGGCGCTTATCCGCGGCTTTTGAAAGCGGCTCGGTCGGCTATCTGACTGTTAGCTTGTGTGCGTCATGGATGGTCTTTGGCATCTTCATTTCTAAAATGGTTTGGACCTTGACGGGTTTGCTTTTAGCCCTTCTTGTGAAACCCAACACCCTAAGAACTTTCCGGACGGATACCAAGCGTGCATTTCGGGGATTGACTTTAGGTTGATTTTCGAAGAAGGCCGAGGACGATCGGAGGTCGGCAACACATGCGCTTCTTCCTTGCTCTTGACGACGATGTCGTCTCACGATACCTCCACATTCGACCTATGTAGGGTGAAATATTTTGTCCACCATCCTTTGATAGGTAGCCCTGCATTTTAAGGCCAAATGGCATCTTTTATCTGTAAAGACTCAAAGTCGGTAATGAAGAAATTTGTCTTGGCGCGTCTTCGTCGTCCATCGGGACTTGGTGATATCCTTTGTATAAGTCAAGCGAAGACTTCGTATCCGACCGAGCGTCGACCTTCTTGTCGATGTTGGGGAGGGATAGCAATCCTTTGGGCGATGTTTATTGAGGTCGGTGTAGTCGATACATTCGCCATCCCTCCTCCTTTCTTCACCATCACCGGGTTGGCTATCCGGTCGGATATTTGACCTCGAGCAATATCGTGCTTTTAACGGTGATTCACCTCGTCATGAATGACTTGGTTCCGTTCATTGCGAAAATTCTTTGCTTTTGTCGAAGCGGCTTTATGTTGGTCGATGTTGAGCGGTGGTGATGATACTCGGCGAGACTACGGTCGGTCGGGGAGACCAAGCAAACACGTCCGGAATTCCCTTAGGAGTTGGATGATCGATCCTTCACTTGGTGCCGTGGTGAAACCAACCGGGCGACCTTTAATGGCTCGTCTTTGTACAATCGACCTCTTCCACCGACCGTCGGGGTGGCGATGTCTTCGACTCAACTCCTCGGGTTTCTTTAATTGCTATGCACAGTGGGTCTTTGGACCGAGGTCCGGCACCTCGTAAACGCAACTTGCATACATTCTTTGGCTTGCTTCGATCACCTCGGATCACGGTTTGTTCCCCTCGCGGTGGGTATCTTTATCGTCGGGTGGTGCGTTGAGCATACCGCCCTACTGCGTTCAGCCAATCTCGCCCTAGTATGATGTTATCTGGCGGTGGGCCTTCACTACTGAACTACCTTGGTCGAGGTCGTTGGTGCTTTCCCACCGTGACGGGTAGCTCGATTATCCCTCCGGCGGCGTCTCTTCTGGGCGAAGCTTGAATTGGCGTGATACTGTCGCGGTGCGCTTCTACTCCTCACTTGTCAAAGCATTCCTTGAAAAGGATGCTCACCGACGCAGCCTTGTTGTCGATGTAACGCGTTTTACCAACTTATTTGCGACCCTTTGCACGGATCACCAGCGCATCACGGTGGGAATGCTTTCGTCGTAGTGCGGGTCGTCCTCGGAGAAGGTGATCGCCTCGTCCTTTCTGAATCTCTTGTTGGTAGGTTCGCCGGTTTTAGGACTTCGGGCATCGGCCTTCAGGGAGGACTTCGTGACTCCACGGGAGCCCGTAATAGTGGAGATCACCCGTCATATTGGGGCTCGTCGTCTCCTTCCTCGTCGGTGTTGCGCTGCGTTTTATTGTAGGCGCAATTTCCCTCTTCCTCCTTTTCTTCTTTTAACTCGGTCGGCTTGGCGACTCATCCTCAGTATTTCTTGAGGATCCGTCACGAACCAGCATCTCTATTTCACCCATGAGCTCTTTGCACTCTTGATGTCGTGCCCGTAATCCTCATGGAATGAGCGTGATTTATCCATGGGTGGCACCTCTTCCTCTGTCATCGGTCGAGGCTTCTCGAGCGAGTTCATATGGAGTCGTGAATTTACGCCTCGGCCGTCAGCGGGGTGTATTGAGGTCGCTCTCGGCGTCACGCGGACGAGCCTGGACCTTATCAGGCGATGTAATCTTTCAAGCCGCCGGCCTTGGTTCCGATCTTCCTTCCTTCGTCTCTCTTCCTTTTTCGGGGTCTGCCTTATGCGCCTTGCGCTTTCTCTTGTCGGCCTCGTCCGCTTTGGCGAACCGGTTGGCTATCGCATGCGCCTCTGTCATGATCTGGGGTTCGTGCCAGCGATCTCTCGGTATAAGGCCCGCGAAGATACCGTTTTGGAAGGCCGAGATGACTAACGGTCGTTCCGTCTTGACCTTCAAACACTCCTTGTTAAACCTCGTCATGAAGTCAGCGATGGACTCGTTACGGCTTTGCCTTATGGTGAGGAGGTGTGCGGCGATGTTTTGACTCCGCCTTTTGGAAGAACCTTGATGGAAGGTTGCCATCGGTCGCGATAGGGCCGATGCTTCCGTAGGTGGCTGTCGAACCACTTGCGGGCGTTGTCGACGAGTAACTCGGGAAGAGTTTACACATATGAACCGGTGAGGCGTTGGTTGATCATGTTGTATTGGGCTGCGAGAGGAAGTTACGTGGATCCCTCGATCCGTCATAGGGGCGATGCTTGGTACCGGTATTTATCAGGGAGAAGTGTTGAGTATCCTATTTGAGCAGGGTGACTATCTTCCGTATCCATCGAGCCGCCCTGCGGAGATTGGGACGGAGTTCGACGATCGAACTTGTAGGAAAGCGTATGTTAACCCTCGCCCGAGGATCCGTCTTGGGTGTTTAATTCACCATACATTGATTATAAACCTAGCATCGTCTATATAATTAAATCGCAACACGTTAGGGTTTTGGTGTTTACCTTTGGATACGAAGAGGTCGATGGAGCGAGATGAGCGGATCGAGCGGATCGGACTCGTGCTTTGACCTTACGGGCTGTATCCGTTGCCCAATCTCAGCGTCGGTGAGGGCGATCTATGGAGAATGCTTGGAAAATCACCCAATGCTCTATGGAACAACTTTGAAAAACTCACTCTTGATAATGGAGTGGCGAAAATATGCTTGGTTTAATGAGCATTAACCTAGACTTTATCTCATACCTTATATTTATAATGCACTACCTTAATCCTATATGGAATATTACCATAATCCTATATGGAATATTACCATAATCTTAGGATTATTTCCATACTCTCAGGATTATTTCCATACTCTCAGGATTATTACCATAATCTTATATGGAAAGGATCTATGCATATACCATAAATATAATTATATCCTTGTGGGATAAAGAGAATAAAATCTTGCCATAGAGAGCAACATTGGGGGCGCCGATTTTCCTCGATGCTTAAGGCACTGGATGGGCCGGCCAGGATCAAATCTGAGGAATAAAGATGGGCCTCAAATAAATTAATTATCTTATGTTGACCCGAACATAAATTAATTTATAAACATTCGATCATGCCACTAGAGAAAGAATGTTGACTTACCCTTTATTGCGAAGTTGAGTCGGGCTTGCACTTAGACATTCTGAATCCCGTATTTAAGATATCGAGCGTCCATTAATCATTTCTAGCAATCATTGCTTAAAAGCGATTAATAACTTCATTTCCTTAAGTAGTACCACTCGACCTTATTATTGTACTTGAGCTAACTCAACTGCGGGGTTTAGTACAATAAACCTTTTGAGCTCCTTAAGGGGCGTCATCATCCTAGCGGATCGGTGACTCGTCTGAGATAACTAGCGTGACATACAAACCTTGCCACCACCCGAGATCACGGAGAATCTTGGGTTAGAACATATAACCCTCACTCATAACAAGTCAAAGTGATGGTCGACAACTCATACTCACCTAATACCTTATCGAGGTTTAGATCATCGTAAGTCACGAGATCTTGGTTCTTCATGACGGTCGGAAAGAAGAACTCATCTCCTGTGATCCTTGATACGTCGAGAGGCGTACCCGGCATAGACAAGCAACTAAGTCAAGTCACTTATCTATCTGCGGCTAAACCGACAACTCGTCCTTAAGTCGTCTCGGTGTGAAACTTTTATATCTCATTAAGCTTGACCAATCATACAGACACGTGATCTTCTACACTTGTATGATCTAACTTATATATGAGATAAGGGGACACGGATATATGCAATCAAGTATTGAATCGGATAGGAGATTGTAATAGTGGTAACGAGGAAACATTGTATACAAGCTCAACCAAGCGCTTTGGTATACAAATCAACAATCTCCCACTTATACTAAAGCAAACTTTTAGTATCAATGTGTCTCTCTACTAGCTATTACAAACAACCATCACTTTGCTTCTCCCACTTATACAAAGTTTCCTTTCTAAGTGGGTGCCATCAGCATAATCCAAGTCCTCTAACGTGTCCATCGTAGACTTTTGCGGCGAGCTCTTCGTGAATGGATCCGCTAGATTTTCCGTCGTATCAATCTTTTCAATCAACACGTCACCTCGTCTAACGATTTCTCGTATGACATGGTACTTTCTCTCTATGTGTTTGGTGCGCCTTGTGGGTCCGTGGTTCCTTCGAGTTTGCCATTTGCACGAGTTATCACGATGAAACTATGATACTCTTGGGCAAACCGGTACCACATCTAGATCCATGAGTGGTTCTTGAACCATCTGACCTCCTTAGAAGCCTCAAGGCGGCTACATATTCGGCTTCCATGGTAGAGTCCGCAATGCATCGTTGCTTTGCACTCCATGAGATCGGCTCCACCTCCCAAGGTAAACACATAGCACGAGGTTGACTTTTTCTCATCACGGTCGACTTGGAAATCCAGTGCAGCATAACCCAAAGGCATTAGACTATCGCATGGTAAACTAGCCTATAATCTCGAGTCCTTTTCGGTGCTTGAGTATATGCTTCTGCGGATCGATGAGCTTGTCCGAGGTTAGGCGATATCTAGCTACTATACTACCCGCATAGCGGATATCGGGTCTCGTGCATAGCATTGCGTACATGAGACTTCCTCGGTGAGCGTAAGGAACTTGTCTCATTTCCTCTATCTCGCTGCGGTCATGGGTGATTGCGTTTTGAATAAAGGCGCCGTATGCGAAGGTAGCAATCTTTTCTTGGCGGTGGTGCATACTAAAGCAGTAATTACGATATCGATGTAAGGCGCTTTGAGATAAGCTCAACATTTTCTTCTTGCGATCTCGGTAAACCTTGATCCCAGAATGTCTGCTGCATCTCCTAAGTCTTTCATTTGAAACTGATCGGATAGCCAACTCTTTCGTCGATAACGACTTCGTTGTTGCCCGACTAGAAGGATGTCGTCTACATAAAGTGCAAGAAATACCACATCACGTTGATATCTAACGATACACACAACTCTCGCTGAGCAGCTGGGTAAATCCATGGGACTTTACCACCTCGTCAAGCGTAAGTTCCATGATCGGGAGGCACGCTTAGAAGTCCATAAATGGACTTTAAGCTTCCATACTAGATGCTCTTCACGCTTTACCACATAACCTTGAGGTTCTTTGCATATAGATGTCTCTACCTTCCTCAAGGTAACCGTTTAGAAAAGCGGTTTTAACATCCATTTACCAAACCTCTAGGTTGAGTGGGCTGCTATGGCTAGAAGAATTACGATGGACTTGAGCATTGCTACGGTGAAAAGGTCTCGTCGAAATCGATGCCCTCAATCGAGTGTACCCTTTCGCCACAAGCACGGCTTTAAAAGCGAAACCTCTCCATCGGAATCTCTCTTCCTCTTGTATATCCACTTACTACCTATGGCTTCCTTGCCATACGGTAGAGGTGTCTTTCATATACATCCATAGCGTTATGGACTCCGTTTCTAAGTCCGTAGCGGTGTGCCATAATCTTGCATCAATATCTTGTATCGCCTCCTTGTATGTCCATGGGTCGATTATTGCATGTTAAATCTGCTGGGACTAAATCCGAAGATTCACCCACGAACATAAATCGCTCGGGTTGACGAACAACCCTCCCACTCTGACGAGGTTCTACGAGCACAATAGCAGCGGTGGAGTGCAGATACTTGTGGTTCTCTAACTTGCATAACTTGCTGTGTAGGTACCAACATGCGGTCGGTATCTCCGTGAACTCGACCCACTTCAATTTCTTGAAGTATCGGTGTCGATCCTCCCACTAGACTCGACATCTCGTACCTTTGGCTGTCGGTGGTGGAATCGATCATCTTCTAATTCTTGAAGAATGATTTCAACTTTGGACTTATGATTTTTCATATAATCCTCTTCTAAGAATCGGGCATTAGTCTAATAATGACCTTACGATCCTTAGGACTATAGAATAAACCACCTTCGTTCCTCAGGATAGTGATAAGCGACACTTGCGTCGGATCTAGCCTCCAACATCGACTTTCTTGTTCGGAGACGTGTCTTTGGTGCCCAATATCTTTATGTGGCTTAAAGCGGGCTTCGCCCAAACCACAACTCGAAAAGGGTCTTTTCGGTGACTTGGGCGGTACTAGATTTAGCAAGTATGCCGCCGTCTCTAAGGCATATCCCGAGCGAAATAGGCGATGTAGCATAACTCGTCATAGATCTAACCATTTCGAAAAGTCCTATTTCTTGGCTCGACACACCATTTTCTTTGTGGTGTGCCGGTGAAATCTTGTTGGGATGTAATCCACACTTCACTAGATAGTCCATAAACTCGTTCTTGAGGTATTATACAGCGATCAGACCATGATGACTTGATACTCTTACCTAGCTTCGTCTCCACTTCGCCTTAAACTCTTTGAATTTCTCAAAGCATTCGGACTTGCGGTGAGCGGTATACATATCCGTACCTTAGTAATCGTCGATGAAAGTGACAAAATACTCGTACCCTCCACGAGCTTGTGTGGACATTGGTCCACACAGTCGAAATGGACTAACTCAACATTTCTTTGGCTCTATAACCCTTTGCTTTGAAGGTGCAGTCGACATCTTACCTTCTATCTGAGGATTCGCGGACCGGGGCAGATAACCGTGATATCACCCAACGCTCCATTCTTAGCCGGTCTTTGGATCTATTTAGATTGATGTGACCTAATCTAAGATGCCGAGAGAAAAGTAGAGTCATCTTCTTGAAGAAAACTTTCTCTTTTAGGGTTTGATGAAGATCTGACATAGTTATAGGTATTATGTTTTGAGAAATAGTATAAAGCGAATTATATAAGGTGCCTACAGATAACCCGTCATTTCTTATGATAGAAACACCACTATAAAAATAACGAGAATATCCATGAGTAAATAATTTGAAAGCAGAAACAAGGTTCATAGAAAATCCGGCACATATAAAGCGTCTTTCAAAACTAAAAGCTGTTGTCCCAAAACATAAAGAAACATCTCCAAGCGCTTGACTCGACTTTCGCGCGTTGCCCATGGAATCGTTATCTCGCCATCAAACAGACTCCCTTGTCGCGGGAACCCCGCAGGTGTAACAAACATGATCGATTCGCCGTATCTACTACCCATGAATGGGTAGAACAAGTCGCTAAACATGTTTCCGTTACTAAAGCAAACAGCGTACCTTGAGCCTTGAGCATAGGGCACTTGGCCTTCCAATGCCCGGTCTTACCGCACTTGAAGCACTTGCCCTTCTCCTTTGGCTTCTTCAAGCCTCCGGTGGCAACCATGTTCTTGTTCCCATTACTCCCACTATTTCCCTTGCCTCTACCACCTTTGGCACCTTTTCTATTTCCATTTTGCGATGAAAATTTTGGGCCCTTAGATGTGCTAGCGAGCATGTCTCCTTTTCCATAACTCCTTCCGCATGACAACGAGATCATTAAGCAAGTGACTAAGTGTAAACTCGGTCTTGCTCATGATCGCATTCTTGAAAGTTCTCAAAAGACTTAGGCGGTGTATTGAGGATGATATCGACCTTGGCCGCCGTCAATACCTCCTCCCAGCGATCAAGACTATCCGTGAGATGAGTCATGTGGGAGGCATGTTCATGGACGAACTTCCTTCTTCCATCTTACGCAAGATTTCTCTCATTGTGTGGAAGCGGATGTCGATCCATTGCCCAAACTTACTCTCGAGACTTGACCAAATATCGATCGCGTCTACCATCGGTGATCTTTGTGTACAAACCTTTGGACATCGTGGTCATCATATAGCATTTAGCCATATTGTTTGACTTATTCAAAGTGCCTTGACTCTCTGCTCATTAGTCGATCGTCGATAAGGGCATCGGGTTTAGGAGTAGTGAGAACAAACATGTGTTCTTCAAATGATAAGAACATATTCCATGTTTCGTTTCCACTCGATGAAATTTGGACGGATAGCAGTTTTGTGCGAGCATATTGATAATCGGTAAGAGACATATCACGAAGCGATAATGTAAACACATAAGCATACGATGTAAATAATTCGTAACAATAATATTGTAACCTTTTGATAAAACAATATTAATTGAAACCTCCAATCGCCAAGGAATTCCACATGCAAGCCCGCAGCGTGTGGGCGTTTACATGAACCCCTCGACGGACTAAAATATACCTTTTAGTCGTTTAATTTCAATCCATGTCAACTTATCCTTATGACAAATGAAATTAATGATTGGACCTTACTAGACCACATCACTATCGCGAAGGACTTGGCGGGAAGTTGTACTTGAGGTGATGTCTAAGCAATGACCACAATTTTAACGGCGAAGATGAATTATTAGAATTGGTATACTCACTCGGACCATATCGCTTCCAATTCAAATTCTTTTGTTATCTCATTTATATCTATCTCTAGAGAACTTATGAAAATCGCACATGCACCTGCAGCGTGTGGGCGTTTACATGAAACTCCCACTTCTCAATAGATTTAAAATGTTTTATTTAGAAATCTCATCTAACAAACTTGTGATAAGCAGTGCAAGCAAGCCGCAGCGTGTGGGCGTTTACTCACGGTCGTCTCACTTTGTTTAGAGATCAAAAGTGGAGGTCTTGACATTTTAATTTGAAAAATTAATTTGTCGGGTTGCTTGCTTAGTCTTTTTATTCAAAGGTTTGTCCATGCAGATCACGTAATCTAGCATGCTTTTCTATAGAACTCGACATGTAAAACATGCTCATGAAATTCTAAAATATGCTTAATAAGCGCGATAAACCTAGCATGCTTACTATGCGCGTCAATTCGTAAAACACTTAAGGTTTGTCGGCGTAATATAAACATACATAACGTACTCTTGCATAAATTAAACATCCACGACATGCATATGAGCGATAAAAATAAAATAAAGCGTTCATCGCGCCCGATCGTGAAACTGCACATTTAAATCTAATCTATTACATAGATTTACAAAGTGCAATTAAACTTGAGCAGACCTCGCGTGCTCGGCGCGGACGGATTCAACAAATGGGCCTCGCGTGCAGGCGCGGGCGGAAAATCGGAAAAGCGGGTGCGGGCGGGTCATTGTCGATCTTGGGCAGCGTTGAGGCGAGAGCCCGGCCAGCGCCCGACTCTTGCGTGCGCCGCTTTGCCGCGTGTTCCTCGCGGGCTACCTCGTGATCGCTAATGCGACCGCGACCCGTCGAGCTGCGCAGCGTCTTGCCACGCCCGCGCCGACGTCTGCCGAGGCGTCGTCGCCCGGCGGCGAAGCTTCGCGACCATGATGCGCTCATGGCGCCGGGTTTTCAGCGATACGCGCGCCCGTCGCCCTTAGCTAGCTCGCTCGCTTCTGCTCGCGGCCGTATCTCGCGATCGCTTTCGATCGCTCGATTGCTCGCGTGGCGCGAGGGGATCTCGCGTGAGCGCGCCGCCCATCGCCAGCGCCCTCGCGATCGCCCTCGCGACCGCGAGGCTCGCTTCATGAGTTACCGTCCGATATTTGCCGAGCTACTGTTTTTCCGTCGTTTCGTTCTTCGTTCTTTCGTCTTCGTTCTTCTTTTACGGATAAGATTTACATGATAAAATCTAATCTAACCACGGATTTTCTCGTGGTGTAAAACAAAAACCATCAAAACAAGCGAGCCACGATGAGCGACAAATCCACAATTATTAAGCGCGCGTAATAATCAGCGTGAATTAATCCAGCGAGCGAATTCGATCCCGGGCTCGATACCAGTGTAGGGAAAGCGTATGTTAACCTCGCCCGAGGATCCATCTTGGGTGTTTAATTCACCATACATTGATTATAAACCTAGCATGCGTCTATATAATTAAATCGCAACACGTTAGGGTTTTCACGTGTTTACCTTTGGATCGAAGAGGTCGATGGAGCGAGATGAGCGGATCGAGCGGATCGGACTCGTGCTTTGACCTTACGGGTGTATCCGATTGCCCGATCTCCAGCGTCGGTGAGGGCGATCTATGGAGAATGCTTGGAAAATCACCCAATGCTCTATGGAACAACTTTGAAAACTCACTCTCTTGATAATGGGTGGCGAAAATATGCTTGGTTTAATGAGCATTAACCTAGACTTTATCTCATACCTTATATTTATAATGCACTACCTTAATCCTATATGGAATATTACCATAATCCTATGGAATATTACCATAATCTATATGGAATATTACCATAATCTTAGGATTATTTCCATACTCTCGGGATTATTTCCATACTCTCGGGATTATTACCATAATCTTATATGGAAAGGATCTATGCATATACCATAAATATAATTATATCCTTGTGGGATAAAGAGAATAAAATCTTGCCATAGAGAGCAACATTGGGGCGCCGATTTTCCTCGATGCTTTCACGGGCACTGGATGGGCGACCGAGGATCAATCTGAGGAATAAAGATGGGCCTCAAATAAATTAATTATCTTATGTTCGGCCCGAACATAAATTAATTTATAAACATTCGATCATGCCACTAGAGAAAGAATGTTGACTTACCCTTTATTGCGAAGTTGAGTCGGGCTTGCACTTAGACATTCTGAATCCCGTATTTAAGATATCGAGCGTCCATTAATCATTTCTAGCAATCATTGCTTAAAGCGATTAATAACTTCATTTCCTTAAGTAGTACCACTCGACCTTATTATTGTACTTGAGCTAACTCGACTGCGGGGTTTAGTACAATAAACCTTTGAAGCTCCTTAAGGGGCGTCATCATCTAGCGGATACGGTGACTCGTCTGAGATAACTAGCGTGACATCTGACTTCGCCACCACCCGAGATCGGAGAATCTTGGGTTAGAACATATAACCCTCATTCATAACAAGTCAAAGTGATGGTCGACAACTCATACTCACCTAATACCTTATCGAGGTTTAGATCATCGTAAGTCACGAGATCTTGGTTCTTCACGACGGTCGAAAGAAGAACTCATCTCATGTGATCCTTGATACGTCGAGGCGTGCCCGGCATAGACAAGCAACTAAGTCAGTCACTTCTTATCTATCTGCGGCTAAACCGACAACTCGTCCTTAAGTCGTCTCGGTTGTGAAACTTTTATATCTCATTAAGCTTGACCAATCATACGGACTTACGTGATCTTACACCTTGTATGATCTAACATATATGAGATAAGGGGACATAGATATATGCAATCAAGTATTCAAATCGGATAGGAGATTGTAATAGTGGTAACGAGAAACATTGTATACAAGCTCAACCAAGCTGCTTTCGGTATACAAATCAGCGAACTTCGTTTGGTGACTCGGACCAACTTCACGGGGCCTCGATGCCTTTTCTGCGTTGCTCGTCCCTTGGAGATCGGGCGGAGTTGTTGGATGGAATCGTTCGCGATCGAGGCCGGTTAAACGATCGCGGCGATCACGACGTCCTCTCCCGCGTTGCTCGTTCCTTGCGGTCGGTTTGGGCCAAACCTCTTGTTGTGATACCTCGTATCTAGATGAGGCTTGGCATTCCGTTCTTGAGGCGTGGCCGACCACGTGCTAGATGGTCTTGGAGAAAGCTCTCCTTATTTTCTCGAGAAATCCTCGACCCCTTAGGCGTCGTCGAGGTTTACTATGAGCCGGATGTTCCC
This sequence comes from Salvia rosmarinus, assembly GCA_036937905.1. NCBI lineage: Eukaryota > Viridiplantae > Streptophyta > Magnoliopsida > Lamiales > Lamiaceae > Salvia > Salvia rosmarinus. The sequence goes on from JAODLM010000306.1 coordinate 58,436, forward strand.
ACGGATTATTCTGCGATTTCCTTCGCTATGGTAACTGCCTCCTGCGGGCGGGGTGTCCGTGCTCGTCGAGACTTTGGATATGTCCTTGGGGTTTCTTCTACGATTGGGCTCTTCAGTGAGCTCGGCGTTCCTTCGCCGTCGGCGTTGTTGTTGCCGTGACGGTCTGGATGCATAACCACGGTGTACTTGGTCATGATTATTTCCACATAAGCGGTGGTTGATTGAAAACACAAAATTTCGGTTCCCAGACGGCGCAAGTGATCGATCTTAATTTCGTAAGGAAATAAATGCTTGAAGAACACCAAAGATTTCGTGGTTCGATCGTGAATAAGATCTCGTCCGCGGAGAGAGAGAGTATGTGTATTGAGGTGTAAGGCGATTACAAAGAGTGTGAATGAATCTATTTCGTCTAATCTAGCCTCTATTTATACACGAATGTATTGACCTAGATCTTGAATCAAAGTCTTCTCCCAGGATTCGAGATCCTATCTTGGATAGGATCTAATGAATTAGGATTTTTTAGATATGGGTGAGCTTTCTGCGTTCCATGATTTTAGGGTCTTCATGGGCGAACTTGTCGGGTAGAGCTTGATGTCGGGTTACTTGTATTGGGCACGATCTTGGGCGCAGTGGTTGGTAGTATCCTATCGTCGGTGAAAAAGATAATAAAGAAATAATAAAATAATAAAACACGATTATTAATGAAAAATAATTTTTTCACTATTTCTTTCGTTTGAATTATTATCGAGAATCAGTATTAACATACTCATCGATATGTGAAATCTATATTGTGTTCAATCCTTGAAATTAAAGAATGAAATCTTTGAATAATGAAAATAATCTTGAAAAAGTAAATAAATAATAGACACAAAATTAGTGAAATCCATGAAATACGTTAAAACCATGATTTATCATGTTCAATTCTTGAAATTATGTCCAATGATTGAGATCCATGATTGAAAATAAGTTCAATCCTTAAAAATGAGGAAAAAAGTTAAAACATTAAAAATGAAATCTATGAAATCCATCTTATGTTCAATCTTTGAAATTAGACACACCTATTTTCAAGGGTAGTGCCTATTATTAAAAATAAAATTCATCTGTATTTTACTTACTAATATGTAGGAGGGACAAATTAGTCATAAGATTAAAATATTAATGACGAATTGGTTTTAAAAATCGATCACATCCGATTTATATTTTAAAGTACTATGTATAGTATACAAAAAATTAGGGGTGAGATTGGTTCGGTTTGATTAGCAGAAATCGAAATTTGATTAGCAAAGCGAAATCACCTAAAATAGATAACAGTAACGATACCAATCGGTTAATCGGTTAACCGATTAACCGATTCGGTTAGTCGATTCGATTATCGATAATGTAAATTAAAATTAAATTTTTTAAAAATATACAAAATACAAAAATTAACCGAATTAACGAAAATAACCGAAATTAACGAGATTATTTCAAATATTACGAAATTATAATATTAAATTAAATAATTTTTACTTAATAATTAAATTAATTAATTAATTAATTTCGGTTAATCGGGTATAACCGTCGGTTAATCGGTTATCCCGATAACCGAACATCACTTGCAATGGTGCCGATACGGCGAAAGCAAGAAAAATCGGTTGTCAGATAACCGACTTTTTCGGTTTGGTTATCGATTAACCGATAGCAAATCTTGTTTAAGCACCCCTACAAAAAATCATTATCCAAATAATTTATGTCTGAAACCAGCGGGTTAAATTCGGAGAGTACGCTCACAGGTTTGCAACATATTAATTGATTAAGAGCCGAGTTTCAATTTTCAAAAGCATTTATTAGATAAAATTAAATGCATAAGTGAAAATTACACATAGTATGTGAATAAATATTACAAATATATGTACTAATGATATGTATATTGTAGGATCCTTATAGAATTTGTTGTTCAGCATTACGGGTGTTCATAGAAATTAATGGATTTTGATTTTTAATGTGGCGATAACGGTGAAATTATTTTTGTTTCCCATTTTAGTTTATCGTCAATATAGAAGGTTTGCAGCTAATTTAATTTTACAAATTTTTATGTATTTTTTAAAGTATTAAAGTTATCATTGTTGATTTTTTCTACGTATATCAATTAAGGTAAATCCAAAAATTTCCTTATCATTTCGTGTTCTGACATGCAAGACTATTGCACGTTTGATTGTATACATATTTAGAGAAAATACCAGTAATCAACTATAGAATTTGACTAAATAAACCAAATCATTAGTGTTAAATCAAAATCAAGTGAGACATCACCTTGCTGTTGGAAAAACAAGCGAACAATGAAAAGGTATACATAATTGCATCAACACAAAAACTCACGTATATCGAATTTAAATGCAGATGCAGACGACGAAAATATCGTTTATTCTTAATAAAAATATCGTTTATATTGAAGAAAAGTATCGTTTATTTTTATATTATAATTAGAAAGTATCGTTTATATTATAGAAAAGTATCGTTTGTCTTAAAAAAAATATAAATTATCATATATACAAATATTGACACAAGACCACCTCTTGCATCAAAACCATGGAAATTTCCGAGGCCTAAAATAGACCGTGTGCCAAACTTTGTCACGTGTATTAATTTGGACCATATTGAATTATTTAATATTAAAGATTTTATGTCACGGAATAAAATTTTGTGTGAAAACTGAATAAGTATAATGTATGTCGGCTTTTGAAAAATTCACACAAACGCTAGTCAACCACAATAATATAATTTTGAAATAGATATAAGTAAATGTGCCCTCATTTACCTCATTTATACATAATACAAACAATGATATTTTAATATGATTGTATTTTATTAAATTAGCTGTCAAGAAGTTCAGTATGGTTCAAGAAATCCGAAAGATTTCAAGTTGATATATTTAGATGAATAAAATGCATAGCAGTTAAATTAAAAATACCTTTTATTATAATCAATTGGTAAATTATCCAATGCACACTGAAAATTGAAGTTAGAAGTTCTGGCGATATAAAAAACACTTATATTTAGATCTTAATCTAATCAATAATGTTCGAGACTTGATTTAATCTTTTTTTTTTAATCGGAATATTTATAAACTAAAATATTGACTGTATTATATATGTACTAATTTCAAAAGGAAATAGCATACATAATGTTTAGTATTATGTTTATTTTAGTGGAAAAATTGAGTGAAACACTTCTCTATGTGGTTTTAGATTTTGTGATTGTGTTAAGAAAATGTGATTCTAATTATTATAAAGATTCTTCAGTTTCAAACCTTTCCAAGTTTTATCCAATATCATCATCTTTTCTTGTTTCAAAAAGGAAAGCTCTTCTTTAGAAATTATCCACACTCCAACTCATGAAAGTATGTTGTATGAGGATTTTAAATCATGATAGCTCAGCGGTTAAGAAGTTATGAAAACTTTCTTGGTCTTAAGAAATCGTCACAAAAGGGTAAAAACTCCCACATCTTGCAATGCTAAAACTCGATTCTTGATCTTTTTATCCAAATTTACTAGCCTTTAAATAAGCTGAACTAAACCTACGAGAACATCATCTTTGCTTTCATACTATATGTTACGTTTATTTTATGGTATCCCAAAATAAAGTGAAGAGCTTAATATATATCATAGTCGGTAAAAAAATGGATATTTAAAACAGATTTTCAAGATTATAGTGACTAAAATCCCAATCGAGAAAGTGAACAGCTGTGTGATTTTTCTGTTTTGTTTTGATAAAGACAAAAATAAAAATAAACATAAAACAGTTAGTGAGACGTGTGGAGCTGACGAGGATTCTGAATTATGACAAACATATGTCCCTACCTCAATTATGTGCAACTAGGGATCGCTATCACAATTATCGCAACATGTGGATTACGAATCAAGGTTCTAAATTAAGATATATTGTTCTAATTATTATGAAGTAACTATTATTTTTATAAAACTAATTTATTGCATAATTTAGAAAGTTGTGTGTGTTAAGGGTTTTGTTTTGAGATAAATTATACTATGTATTTACTTTCTTTTGTAGGTGAATGATAGTTATGTTGGCGTGTTCAAAGGGTATGGTTTGTCTAAAGAAGCTGACGAGTAGCTCTCGTCACATGGACTTAAGAATGCTATCTATTTTGTTGATGCCAATGATGTTGCGAAAACATACACCACAATCATCGCGACGAGAAAATAAAGAATCTGATAATTGTTTCTGGGTTAGTCTTTCATTACGTGCGGGGACGATCTTAGAGATTTGATATAAATTTGAATACGGATTCTGATGAGGCGGTATTAAATGAAATAACATAATCCCAACCCTAAGCCCATTAGGGTTCGCTTTGGACCCAAAAATATAAGCCCAAAATTTGGCTCGGAGGCTACCGCCCGGACACCCGTCAACTCTTGACGAGTTGGATCCTAGAATCGTCTGATCTTATACACGCATGGCATACATGATGCTACCAATTGTCGAAGCATATGGGACTTTCATCATTTTGGCACGTTCATCTTTGCTACTCACAAGCTTCGGTTCAATCATGTTGAATCTTTCCAGGACCTTCTGATTGTAGCTACTTTGTGAAGATATACATTTTCAACCATCTTGTCGCTCGATTCTCATACCCAAAATCGCTTTGCCTCTCAAGATCCTTCATGGAGAATCGTTCGGACAATTGCTTCTTCAACTTGTCCACCTCATTTATGTCGACTCACTGCGATTAGCATATCATCAACATATAACAAAAGGATAATATAGCTCTTGTCGAACCTCTTATAATAGCAACAATGGTCAGCGTGGCATCTTTTATAACCAATCTCCATCATGAAACTATCGAACTTCATGTACCCTTTGTTTGGAGCTTGTTTGAAGCCGTATAAACTCTTCTTCAACTTGCGAACAAGTCGTTCCTTTTCTTTTACTACGAACCCCTCGGGTTGTGTCATGTATAAAGGAATCTTGTTTTCACGTCCATCGATGTAGCGATGGGTTTCTGCGGTAACCATACTCGACACCATTGAATAGTGGTGGGTTTCACAACATGAGTACAACATCGATTATAATCGATACCGTGTCATTGCTCAAATCCTTTGACAACCAACCGGACGCATAGCGTCTGCTACCATCGACTTTAATCTTGATCCGGTAGACCCACTTGCGGTCTGAGGCCTTCTTGCCATTTGGGAGCTCAGCGAGTTCCCAGTACCATTAACAAAGAGATGCTTGACTCGTCATTCATAGCAACTCTCTATTTTAGTCTATCACCACCCTGCTCTGCTTACGCTTAGCACTCGGGTTCCCACCATCGATAAGTAACAAATAATAGTTAGATGGTGAATACCTATCGGTGCGTCGCTCTCTAGCTGGTCTTTGCGCGGATCGTCCGGTGGTGGAGTCCTTGGTTCTTCGTCGAGAATCTCTTCTTCGTTCGACTCTCCTTGCTCCCGCTCGAGTTTGAGATGTCTAACTCGATCTCTTGGGATTCAAAATTGCGAGTCGACACCTTGATACGTCCTTGTACATAACATGTTCATTGAAAACCACATCTCTACTACATTATAATTTTTGGTTATGCTCATCCCAAAGCCTATAACCAAACTCATCACATCCATAACGATGAGCGTACATAATAAACTTGGCATCAACTTACTTTTCGGTGAAATTAATATGAGCATAAGCAACCTGACCAAAGATCCGTAGGTAAGATAGATTTACCTCTTTTCGGTCCGTTCCTCCCGGGTATTCGATTTTTCAGCGGGCTCGATGGACCTCTATTGATCGGGAATCTGTTGTATTGTTGCATCGCCCAAAACATCTTAGGCAACCCACTCTTGATTTTATGCACCTTGCTCGCTTTCATTCGATGTTACGTTCATATGCTCATACTCGGATTCTGTTTGGGAGTTCTCTCACGGTCTTCTCCATGCGAATCTCATTCTCAAGACGAAATCTTTGAACTCACGGAGTTCATACTCTCATCCATTGTCGGATCGAAGACATTTCACTTTCACTGTTTGGTTTTCTCTGAGAGCTTTCCCTTCTTGAAAGTATTAAAAGCGTCGATTTATTCTTGAAAAATAAATCCATACCTTTCAGTGGAATCATCAATGAATGTCATGTAGTATTACGAACCACAAGGACTTTCGAATTTGGTCCCCATAGATCCTTGTGGACCAACTTACATTTTGCTTTTCAAGGTTGACCACCTCTCGAGAAACTCACTCTTCTTTGTTTCCGAAAACACGGTCCTCATGCGGTAACTTCTAGCAGTTTTGGACACAGCGACCTACCCTTGAACTCATTTCTTTCACCCTTTTTCGTTCATGTGGCTGGTCGGCGATGCCACAAATCGGCATCGACAACGACTCTGCAAGATCTATGCATTCTTTTGAGTTGGTTGTTGTATCTGCGTACCCTCTTTCTTACTTAGAGCTACTATCATGGCTCATCCGGTGATCTTCCAACTCTGTGACTGAACATTACGAATACCCTTCAACATCAAGTTGCCCGATTGAAAGTAAGTTTATTTTCAATCCTGCGATATGCCTTACACCATTCAACTTCAACATCGATCCATTGGGTGTGGTGATCGGACATCTCGATTTCCCACGATCTTGAGGGCTCTTCATACGCAAGATAGACTTGTCTAAATTCACGAGGCGTAGTGCTCCATTATCTCGGCATCCTTGCACGAATGAAGCGATGCTCGAATCAACACCACGATTCCAACGACTAGACGACTTTCGAGACCAACGCATTTTCAATATCATATGTGGTTGCGTTTGTTGTCTTCTTGTCGTTCGACCATTTTGTACTTAACGGTCTTTGTGCGACTTTTATAATGACCGAACTCATCACAATTTCAGCACTTGATCAGTCTTTATCCTTCCCGAATTGACTCTTGCCTCTAGACTTTGATCTTCCCATTACGCCTTCCGATCTGCCTCTGTCTTGGTGTTCGCGACCTTGAGGTAGATCCAGTTCTTCTGCGAACCTCTTCGCTAATCATCGGATCTCGCACCTCGTCAAAACACGGCCTTGTCTTTGCCGATGAAGCACTTCTGTTGTCACCGTTCGATTGACTTTCGGCGAGAAGATAGCATAATTAGGCACGCACCTCATCGTGAGCTAATCTTAACCGAACTCAACTGCTGAAGTGATCATGTTGAACTCTTTTAGATGTTCTTTGCACCAGCGTACCCTCGACATCTTTAGGTTGAATAATCGTCTCATCACATGAACCTTGTTCGCGATTGATGGCTTCTAGTACATCTATTCCGAATCGTCGACATCTCCGCGCCGACTTGGCTTAAGTGGGTGTGATAGCTACGTTCACGGACAACGATAAACATATCGTACTCATCATTTTCTATCCAATAGCCCCCTCCTCCGGATCAATCTTTTCGGGTTTTTCCTTGAGGCGGATCTGATCTTTCTGGTGAGGTAATCCTCAATCTGCATCTTCCGAATCAAATCTAATCCATCAAACTTCTCGATTGAAATCTTCCCATCCATCATTGTGATTGTTCCTCCGAACACAAGCTACGATACCGATTGATGCGAAAACACACACCACAATCACGTAAAATAGAGAACACAAAATTGTTTACTCGGTTTGTCTTTCGACTACGTGCGGGGCGATGTCGAGCGAGGATTTTGATATAAATTTCGGATCTGATTACGATGAGGCGACTATTAAATAGAAATAACATAACCTAACCTAAACACATTAGGGTTCCACAGCCCCAAAAATATAAGCCCAAAATTTGGCTCGGGGAGGGCTACCGCCCTGGACCCCGTCGACTCTTCGACGAGTTGGATCACCGGAATCGTGTGGCGTCGCATCCATTCGGGTTTCGTACTCAACAAGCGAAGTGCAAGGCGACCGCTTTTGTGACTTATCATATGCCGCTTTTCGTGTTAGATTACGGACTTACGAGAAAGTTGAATGGCTTTGAATGTTTAAATCCTTTTCATTATGTGGCTATATTTTATGCATTTGACAACACATGTATGCCTTTAGGTGTCATAATAGTAAGACTTCTCACATTTATTAACATAAGTCGCAAAATTTTGCATGTAGGAACCGAATTCTTCTTGAGTAAATCACTAGCAAGAGAAGAGGCCGCGTGTAATTTTAGTTAGAACTTGTTTTATGAAGTTGAAACATGTGCAAATCTAGCTGGAGTTAAGGTTGTGAATTGATCCACCGCCTTGGTGATTACTTGTGCGATGGGTATTTTTCTTAAGGATAGAACAACACATAATTATTTTTCATATTGTTTTTATTGTTTGCATTACCTTTAATATATCATGTTTGGTGGCTGAGTATATTATTCTTCCCTTTCATTGATTCCTCCACGAGGCATAAGTTCATCTGTTGCTTTCTAAACATACTTTCACTCACACTCCCTTCCATTTATTCTGAGTTCTGTATTATTGAGTTTGATGGTGCTTGAAAACCACAGACAAGGTGGCGCAAAGGCATCACGAGATCGATCAAGCGGTTGTAAATATTTATAAGGTAAATTTGATGTCATAATCTTTGTATTGCATTTCTCTTCATAATGATAATATGTGGTAGATTGTGACAAATCGTCGGAATCTCAATCGATTGAGATTCTAATTAAGAACCATTTTCAGCCTTGATTCGTAAAGATCTACGGTGAATTCATCAACTTATTTGATGGATTCAAACACATGGGTTCGAATCCGTGAGGTCGAATTTTTAATTTTACGAATTTGACACTTACAGCGCAATTGAAGCTTTCACGGTAGGGGTGAGCAAAAATCCAAAATCGAATATATGATCCAAATCAAATCGAAATTTAAAATTGATTGAATTTCTGAATTTTACGATCGGATCGGATCGAATTGAAATTTTAAAATTTTTGGATTTTGGATCGGATCGGATTAGATTTTAAATCCGAAAAATCTAAAATCTGAATTATATATAATTTATATATAAAAATAATATTTTATTTAAATATGTTTAAATTTAATATAAATATATATAAATTAACAAAAATTGGTTTCATATTTTCAATTTTCATAATTTCGGATAAGTTCGGATTGTTTTATAAAAATTGGATTTTGATTTCGGATATTCGATTGGATCGGATTTTTTCTCTCTCAAAATTCAAATTTTCGGATAGGTCGGATTAGGCAAAAATTTGAACCGAAATCCAAATGTTCACCCCTATTCACGGCGAATTTAGACAATTTCAGAAGTTGTAATTTATAGGTTAAGGATAGTTTTACAATAATCACTCCACATATATATATATATATATATAATAGATTCATCTTATAAATCTAATAAATAATTATGGAAATATGTGTACTTCGTGATAATAGTAGAATGATGTTGTGAGCGAGGGATCGATGGGGTTTCAAAACAATGTTGTCTTGCTATATGTTGGTGATGGTATTCGATAACAGACAATGTAAAAACAATCTTGAAAGTAAATAACACGTTGGTTTTACATGATTTAAAGAGATCAACTCATACGTTCACGAGGCGATTACTCGGTCGATCCACTATCTTGAGATTGTTGGATTTTGTATCGAAAGCAGTTTGGTTGAGCTTGTATCTGATGTTTCTGTTACCACTATTACAATCTCTGTCGATTTGAATACTTGATTGCATATATCGTGTCCCTTATCTCATATATAAGTTAGATCATACGATGTGTAGAAGATCACGAAGTACGTATGATTGGTCGAGCTTAATGAGATATAAAAAGTTTCACGGTGAGACAACTTAAGGACGAGTTGTCGGTTTGAGGCTGCGATATAGATAAGAAGTGACTTGACTTAGTTGCTTGTCTATCTTTGATGCGTCTACGGCGTATTGAAGGATCCGCGGTGAGATGTGTTCTTCTTCGACCGTCGTGAAGAACCAAGATCTCGGTGACTTACGATGATCTAAACCTCGATAAGGTATTAGGTGAGTATGAGTTCTTGACCATCACTTTGACTTGTTATGAGTGAGGTTATATGTTCTAACCAATTCTCCGCATCTTGGGTGGTGGCGATCTTGTATGTCGCGCTAGTTATCATGTCAGTCACCGTATCCGTTTAGGATGATGGCGTCCCTTAAGGAGCTCAAAGGTTTATTGTACTAAACCTGCGAGGTTGAGTTAGCTCAAGTACAATAATAAGGTTGAGTGGTACTACTTAAGAAATGAAGTTATTGTCGTTTTAAGCGATGAGTTGCTATAAATGATTAATGGACGTTCGATATCTTAAATCTGGGATTCGTAATGTCTAAGTGCAAGCCCGAGCTCAACCCGGTAATAAAGGGGTAAGTCGGCATTCTTTCTCAGTGGCATGATCGAATGTTTATAAATTAATTTATGTTACGGGTGAACATAAGATAATTAATTTATTTGAGGCCATCTTTATTCCTTGCATTTGATCCTGGTGGCCCGTCAGGCCCGTAGCTAAAAGAAAATCGGCGCCCTATGTACTCTCGAAGGAAAGATTTTATTCTCTTTATCCCATGAGGATATAATTATATTTATGGTATATGTATAGATCCTTTCCATATAAGATTATGGAAATAATCACGAGTATGGAAATAATCCTAAGATTATGGTAATATTCCATATAGGATTATGGTAATTTCCATATAGGATTATGGTAATTTCCATATGGGATTAAGGTAGTGCATTATAAATATAAGGTATGAGATAAAGTCTAGGTTAATGCTCATTAATCTACCTATTTTCGAGAATTACAAGCACTTGCTTGTGAGAAATTTTCGAGAGCTTTGAGAGAGTAATTGGGTGATTTTCGAAGCATTCTCCATAGATCGTCCTCACTCGGCGTTGGAGATTGGGCAACGGGATCTGATCCGGAAGGTCAAAGCACGAGTCCGATCCATTCGATCCGTTCATCTCGTTCCATCGACCTCTTCGGATCGAGGTAAACACGTGAAAACCCCAGCGTGTTGCGATTTAATTATATAGGCGCATCTTTAGGTTTATAATCGATGTATGGTGAATTAAACACCCAGATGGATCCTCGGGCGAGGTTAACATATATTTTCCTAATTGGTATCGAGCACGGGATCGAATCTTGGCTCTGTTGGATTAATTCACGTTTGATTATTACGTGCGCTTTATTAATTGTGGATACATCGTTCATCGTGGCTCGTTTTGTTTTTGTTGGGTTTTGTTTTTCACCGAGAAAATCCGTGGTTAGATTAGATTTATTTTACGTAAATCTTATACGTAAAAGAAAACGAAGACGAAGCACGAAAGAGCGAGGCGATGGGAAAACGAGGCTCATGGTGTGTCTGGATGGTTTCGCGAACAAGGTCGCGATCGCAACCACGATCGCGGAGCGGCGGGCGGGCGGCGGCGGCGGCGAGCCTCGGCGGGGCGGCGGCGGCCTTGGCGGCGCCCAGATGCGTCGCGGCGGGTAGCGGCGGCCGGGCGGCGTGGGGCGCGCAGCGTTTAGCGCGGAAACCTCAAAGTGGCGAGACCACTCGGCGCATCATCGCTTCGGCAGCGCTCGCGGCGCTCAGCGGCAGTATGGCGCGGTAGGCGGCAGCGGGCACGGCTCGGCGGCCGAGGTGCGGGTGCGCGGCAGCGCGGATACCTCGGCACCACTGGCGGCCGTGCTCGCTTCAGCGGTGCTCGGCGGCGACCACGGGTGGTGCTTGTGCGAAATGCGCAGGAACCTCAAACCACACGGGGTTGGGCGGCGGCGGCGGGCGGGCGCGCGTTTTGCGCGAGCGCCCGGCGGCGCTTCGGCAACGTGGCTCGGCGGCACTCGGCATGCGAGCTCGGCGGGTGTGATCGCGCCAGCGAGCCCGCGAGGGGCAGCAGCGCACGCACGGCAGGCGCCGCATGGTGGGCGGGTTATGCCAAGCACGCTGCTGACCCGGCCTTTTTTAGGCGACCGCCCAAACCCGCCAGACCAATTTTCGAGGCCCGGACCCGTTTTCCGGCCCGATTCGAATTAAGGCCCGATCGGCCCGTTCCACGATCGGCCCAAATCTGTTTTGACGAATCCGGTCCGTGCCGTGCCGCAGGCCGTGTCAAGTTTAATTACGTACTTTGTAAATCTATGTAATAGATTAGATTTAAATGTCGGGTTTCACGATTGGGCGCGATGAGCGTTTTATTTTTTTTATCGTTCATATGCATGTCGTGGATGTTTAAATTATGCGATAGCATGCTATGTATGTTTATATTCGTTGACAAACCTTTATGTGTTTTACGTGGTGGATGCGCATAGTAAGCATGCTAGGTTTATCGCGTTTATCAAGCATATTTTAGAATTCTGCGAGCATATTTTACATGTTGAGTTCTATAGAAAAGCATGCTAGGATTACGTGATGCGCATGAACAAACCTTTTGAATAAAAAGACTAAGCAAGCAAACGACAAATTAATTTTCAAATTAAAATGTCGAGACCTCCACTTTTGATCTCTAAACAAGTGAGGCATGCTTGTGAGTGGCGATCCACACGCGTGGCTTGCTTGCCTTTGTTTATCATAAGTTTGTTAGATGAGATTTCTAAAATAAAACATTTTAAATCTATTGAAATGGGAGTTTCATGTATGGCGATCACACGCGTGGCTTGCGTATGCGATTTTCATAAGTTCTCTAGAGATAGATATAAAATGAGATAACAAAAGAATTTGAATTGGGCGGTATGGTCAGAGTGGTATACCAATTCTAAAATTCATCTTCTCTTTGTTAAAATTGTGGTCATTGCTTAGACATCACCTCAGTACAACTTCCATGAAGTCCCTTCTTGCGATAGTGATGTGATCAAGTAAGGTCGATCGTTAATTTCATTTGTCATAAGGATAAGTTGACATGGATTGAAATTAAGCGACTAAAAGGTATATTTTAGTGCAGTCGGGGGTTCGTGTGTAGCGATCCACACGCGTGGCTTGCATGTGGGATTCCTTGGGCGATTGGAGGTTTCGATTAATATTGTTTTATCAAAGGTTACAATATTATTATTACGAATTATTTGCGATCGTATGCTTATGTGTTTTACATTATCGTTTGAGATATGTCTCTTACGCCGATTATCAATATGCTCGCACAAAATCCGTTATCCGGTCCAATTTTATCGAGTGGAAGCGAAACATGGAATATGTTCTTATCATTTGAAGAACACATGTTTGTTCTCACTACTCTAAACCCGATGCCCTAACGGCGATCGACTAATGAGCGAGAGTCGGCGGACTTTGGAATAAGTCGAACAATATGGCTAAATGCTATATGATGACTACTATATCCAAGGCTTGCGGTGCTGACATCGATCGATGGTGAGCGCGACGATATTTGGTCGAGTCTCGAGGTAAGTTTGGGCGATCGGATCGGACGATCGACTTCCACACAATGAGAGAAATCTTGGCGTGTAAGATGGAAGAAGGAAGTTCGGTCCATGAACATGTCTCCCATGACTCGTCTCATGGATAGTCTTGATCGGTTGGGAGGAGGTATTGACGTGAGCAAGGTCGATATCATCCTCAATACACTGCCCAAGTCTTTTGAGAACTTCGCGTGAATCGATCATGAGCAAGACCGAGTTTACACTTAGTCGGTTGCTTAATGATCTCGTTGTTGCGGAAGGTTATGGGAAAAGAGCACATGCTCTTGCTAGCACATCTAAGGGCCCAAAATTTTCATCGCAAAATGGAAATAGAAAAAGGGGTTCCAAAGGTGGTAGAAGCGAGGAAATAGTGGGAGTAATGGGAGCAAGAACATCGTTGCCAGGAGGCAGAAGAAGCAAAGGAGAAGAGCAAGTGCTTCAAGTGCGGTGGGCGGGCATTGGAAGGCAAGTGCCCTATGCTCGAGGCTCAGTCGCCGTTTGCTTTAATGTGGAAACATGTTTAGCGACTTGTTCTACCCATTCTTGGGTAGTAGATCTGGTCTGTGATCATGTTTGTTACACCTGCGGGGTTCCTGCGGACAAGGAGGCTGTTTGATGGCGAGATAACGATCTCCATGGGCAACGCGGCGAAAGTCGAAGCCATTGCGATTGGAGATGTTTCTTTATGTTTTGGGACAGTTTTAGTTTTGAAAGGCGTTTTATATGTGCGGATTTTCGGTGGAACCTTGTTTGTTTCAAATTATTTACTCATGGATATTCATTATTTTTGATAGTGGTGTTTCTATCATAAGAAATGACGAAGTTATACGTGTAGGCACCTTATATAATTAAGCTTTATACTATTTACGCAAAACATAATACTATAACTATGTTGCATCTTCATCAAACCCTAAAAAGAAAGTTTTCTTGCAAGATGACTACTTTTCTCTGGCATCTTAGATTAGGTCACATCAATCTAAATAGGATCGAGGCGGCTAAGAATGGGCGTTGGGTGATCTCACGGTTACTCAGTCCCGGTCTGCGAATCTGTATAGAAGGTAAGATGTCGACGGACCCTTCAATGCGAAGGGTTATAGAGCGAAGAAATGTTGGAGTTAGTCCGTTCTTACTGTGTGGACCAATGTCCACACAAGCTCATGGAGAATGCAGTATTTTGTCACTTTCATTGACAATTACTCGAGTGCGGATACATATATAACTTCGCATGATGCAGAATGCTTTGAGAAATTGAAGAGTTTAAGGCGGAAGTGGAGGCGAAGCTAGGTAAGAGTATCAAGTCGCATGTCGATCGCGGTGGCGAATACCTCGATAACGAGTTTATGGACTATCTAGTGAAGTGTGGGATTACCTCCCAAGACTTCACCGGCACACCACAACAAAATGGTGTGTCGGGCGAAAAATAGGACTCTTTTGGAAATGGTTAGATCTATGATGAGTTATGCTACATTACTATTTCGTTACGGGGATATGCTTGAGAGGCGGCATACTTGCTAAATCTAGTACCGTCAGTCGATCGAAATGACCCTTCGAGTTGTGTATTGGTATGAAGCCCGGTTTAAGCCACATAAGGATATGGGCGATCCGACGTGTCTTTGAACAAGAAGGGCGACAAGTTGGAGGCTAGATCGGCGTGAGGTCGTTTATTGGCTATCTAGAGGAGCGAAATGTGGTTTATTCTATAGTCCAAGGATCGGAAGGTCATTATTAGCACTAATGCTCGATTCTTAGAAAAGGACTACATGAAAATCATAAATCCAAAGTTGAAATCATTCTTGAGAATTAGAAGATGATCGTATTCCACCACCGATTAGGCGAAAGTGCGAAAGTCGAGTCTAGTGGGAGGATCGACACGGATACTTCAAGAAATTGAAGTGGGTCGAGTTCAGCGGAGATACCGACCGTCTGAGTGGTATCGACCCGGCATGTTGTGCAAGATAGAGAACCACAAGTTAATGAACCCACCGTTGTCATTGTGTACATAGCACCTCGTCGTAGTGGGAGGGTTGTTCGTCGACCCGAGCGATTTATGTTCGTGGGAGAATCTTGGTTTGGTCGAGCGAACATGCGATAATCGACCCATGGGCCTTGAGAGGCGTTATAAGAGAATGATGCAAGATCATGGAACTTACGTTTGGGCGAGGTGGTAGAGTCCATGGATTTACCGGTTGCCTAGCGAAAGTTGTGTGTATCATTTAGATGTCAGCGGTGATGTGGTATTTCTTGCACTTTATGTAGATGACATTCTTCTATTTGGCAACAATGTGAAGTTGTTATCGAGACATAAAGAGTTAGTTATCCGATCGATTTCAAATGAAAGACTAAGGAGATCGGTACATTCTTGGGATCGAGGTTTCCGAGATCGCAAGAGGAAAATATTGAGCTTATCTCGGGCATCTTCATTGATCTTGTGACTACTCGTTTTAGTATGCGAGACCGCCTAGAAAGGATTGCTACTTTTCGGACATGGCGTTCGCTTTATCTAAGGGCGATCACTTTTGACGCAAAGGAGATAGAGGAAATGAGACAAGTTCCCTAAGTTTCCGCCTTAGGAAGTCTCATGTATGCAATCTATGCACGAGGCTCGATATCTGGCATGCGATGGCATAGTAGCGGATATCGATCTAACCCTGGACAAGCACATTGAATTGCGATGGCGTATACTCAAGTACACGAAAAGGACTCGAGATTATAGGCTAGTTTACCGTGCGAGATAGTCTAATGCCTTTGGGTTATCTGAGTCGGTTCAGTGACCGTGATAAGAATAAGTCACCTCGGACTATGTGTTTACCTTGTGAGGTGGAGCCGTATCTGGCGGAGTGCAAAGCGGCGATGCATTGCGGACTCTACCATGGAAGCCGAACATGTAGCCGCAGAAGGCTACTAAGGAGGCGGTATGATTCGAGAACTACCTCGAGGATCTAGATGTGGTACTGGTTTGCCCAAGAGTATCATAGTTTCTTGTGATAACTCGGGTGCGATAGCAAACTCGAAGGAACCACGGACCCATGGCGACCTAACACATAGAGAGAAAGTACCATGTCATACGAGAAATCGTTAGGCGAGGGGCGTCTTGATTGCAAAGATTGATCTGACGGATAACCTAGCGGATCCATTCACTAAAGCACTGCCGCAATAAGTCTACGTCGGGAGCGTTAGAGGGCTTGAATTGCGATAGATGGCACCCACTTAGAAAACTTTTGTATAAGTGGGAGAAGCAAAGTGATGGTTGTGTAATAGCTAGTAGAGACACATTGTATACTAAAAGTTTGCTTTAGTATAAGTGGGAGATTGTTGGATTTGTATCTTGAAAGCGGTTTGGTTGAGCTTGTATACAATGTTTCTGATTACCACTATTACAATCTCTGTCGATTTGAATACTTGATTGCATATATCGTGTCCCTTATCTCATATATAAGTTAGATCATACGGTGTGTAGAAGATCACGAAGTACGTATGATTGGTCGAGCTTAATGAGATATAAAAGTTTCACTGGTGAGACAACTTAAGGGCGAGTTGTCGGTTTAGGGTGCGATATAGATAAGAAGTGACTTGACTTAGTTGCTTGTCTATCTTTGATGCGTCTCGGCGTATTGAAGGATCACGATGAGATGTGTTCTTCTTCGACCGTCGTGAAGAACCAAGATCTCGGTGACTTACGATGATCTAAACCTCGATAAGGTATTAGGTGAGTATGAGTTCTTGACCATCACTTTGACTTGTTATGAGTGAGGTTATATGTTCTAACCCAGATTCTCGCATCTTGGGTGGTGGCGATCTTGTATGTCACGCTAGTTATCATGTCAGTCACCGTATCCGTTTAGGATGATGGCGTCCCTTAAGGAGCTCAAGGTTTATTGTACTAAACCCTGCGGGTTGAGTTAGCTCAAGTACAATAATAAGGTTGAGTGGTACTACTTAAGGAAATGAAGTTATTGTCGTTTTAAGCGATCAGTTGCTATAAATGATTAATGGACGTTCGATATCTTAAATACGAGGATTCGTAATGTCTAAGTGCAAGCCTGACTCAACCGGTAATAAAGGGTAAGTCGGCATTCTTTCTCTAGTGGCATGATCGAATGTTTATAAATTAATTTATGTTCTAGGTGAACATAAGATAATTAATTTATTTGAGGCCATCTTTATTCCATGCATTTGATCCCTGGTGGCCCGTCGGCCCGTAGCTAAAAGAAAATCGGCCCTATGCACTCTCGAAGGAAGATTTTATTCTCTTTATCCCACAAGGATATAATTATATTTATGGTATATGTATAGATCCTTTCCATATAAGATTGTGGAAATAATCACGAGTATGGAAATAATCCTAAGATTATGGTAATTTTCCATATAGGATTATGGTAATTTCC
This sequence comes from Salvia rosmarinus, assembly GCA_036937905.1. Lineage (NCBI taxonomy): Eukaryota > Viridiplantae > Streptophyta > Magnoliopsida > Lamiales > Lamiaceae > Salvia > Salvia rosmarinus. The sequence continues at coordinate 76,171 of JAODLM010000306.1, forward strand.
ATATAGGATTATGGTAATTTTCATATGGGATTAAGGTAGTGCATTATAAATATAAGGTATGAGATAAAGTCTAGGTTAATGCTCATTAATCCTACACTATTTTCGAAATTACATGCACTTGCTTGTGAGAATTTTCGAGAGCTTTGAGAGAGTAATTGGGTGATTTTCCAAGCATTCTCCATAGATCGTCCTCACTCGGCGTTGGAGATTGGGCAAGCGGGATCTGATCCGGAAGGTCAAAGCACGAGTCCGATCCATTCGATCCGTTCATCTCGTTCCATCGACCTCTTCGGATCCAAAGGTAAACACGTGAAAACCCCAGCGTGTTGCGATTTAATTATATAACGCATGCTGGGTTTATAATCAATGTATGGTGAATTAAACACCCAAGATGGATCCTCGGGGCGAGGGTTAACATATGTTTTCCCTACAGAGATTGAGTCTTGTTTACGAGTACAAGAGTAAGCCTAGATCCTACGGTCACTTTACAGTATTCCGTCGAACTTGGTGTTCCTCCTACGCTTACTGGTGCTAGGAAACTCTAACTACTTTGAGGATACACTTGACTTAACCTCTAGCTTATGGGGGCTAGAAACCAAGTTTTCAACAACTAATATTTCGTTGCTTACTTACGCAAACTTCTACTAAATTGTGAGGGTTTTGTAAAGGGTTTTCTAACTTAAGATCTAAATTATCACAGACGATAAACTTAGGATGTCTAGATTTAAAATATCTGATGTGTATACCCGATCGTAAGGAAATGTATATGAAATCTCGGTGATAAGTACATTTGAACTCGAAGATTTTGATACTTTGAAGAACTTCATTCTTCGAAATCAATGTTGATTGTCTTGAGCTTTGACTTGATAGCTTTTGGAATTTCAATTGTACAACGTTTCGGTAACATTTGAAGGTTGGATTCTACAAAAATATATAGGGAGAGAGAAGAATAAAGTCGTGGGAGAGACCGCTATTCATATTCTTCCAGTTTGAATTCTTCCCGTTGAGAATCCTCATACGACTTTTAACAAATGTCGCATCATCGTACACTGTACCTCTACAACTTTGAAAATACAGTATGACGTGTCAAGATTTTATGCAAATACGCTACCACACGTGTCGATTCAAACACTCAAGATTTAATATTTTTCATGTTTCTTCAGTTGGATAGACTCCGTGTTTCTTTAGCATGTATTTCATATTTTGTCAGTCGAGACTGCTTCAACATTTATCAGCAGTCAGGACTCCATCTTTTATTAGCTTTTAACAACCTGAGTCAGTATAATGCATTTCAGTCAGACGTAGATATTTAGTCAGCTTTGATCTTTCATCTTGCCAGCTTTGACTTTGTATTGTTAGCCTGATTACTGATCATCAGCTTTGACTATGGACTGACAACTTTGACTCCTGGACTTCAACTTTAACTCCTAGTAGTCAGATTTGACTGTTGGTACCTAACTTTGATTAATAGTACTTAGTTTTGACTTCCTCAAAGTCTGTCGGCTATCTGATATGACATTTAATCATATCCTAACTTCTTCTCGATCTGTCAGCACTGATTCTTCAGTCTTTGATCTTCAAGCTTCATTCTTTCGACGTCAGTCTTCGATCTTCGACTTTACTCTGTCGGTCTTTATCTTCAGTTTCACTTGCATTTCAGCCTTCAGACTTTCATTGGCTTCCTTCAATCTTCTGTACGCGATCTTTCAATCAAACTGTTCATCAGTTGTGTTGATACTGATACTCCTATCAGTATAACTAACTTTTGTACTACTTGAATTTCTTTAAACTTAAATATATCCATATTGGTAGTTCAACTACTAAAAACCTATAACAATAATAACTAAATCCAAAAACAAATCAATAATATTAGTTACTTCAATAAAACAACCATCTTAAATTTTTAGATCTAATCAAAATATATAGTTAAAATAGATTTAATACTTATTAGTATACCTGATTCCGTACTGAAGTATTAATTGTATGATGATTCAAGCAAATAGCAGAATCTTCATAACAATTCTAGAATAAAGCATAAAAAATTATCATCACTTGACATTATGTTGAGTCGGTTGAAATAAGTGTCATCGTCTACTTTATTTTTAGTACGAAAAAATATAGAATTTGTTAAAATGCATAAATACGAGCATTTATCCATTCTCATGATTGAGTTATTTTACTCATTATCATTACTTTAATTTATATTATTGCATACGAAATAGTAAAATTAAAATCTGAAAAACATATTTAAAATGATACATCTTTATCTTAAAAATATTACTTTTTGTCACTTTATGTCATATTGACATAGAATTGCTTAATTCCTACTTAATAGTATAACATTGAAATAAATATATAGCAATCATATTAAAATAATATTAAAGAATTGTTACAATTTCAAATAACAATATTCTTATTCTCGACTTCAGAAGAGTTATATATAATGTATTATTCTATCTAATAACCATGTATTTTAGGTTCAAATACTCATTATTATAGAGACATGAACATCAAAACAATAATATGGAAAAAGATGAAGACGTTGTCTCTTGTATCATAAATCAAAGGAATATTCATCAATAATTCGCTCAAACAATAATTTGACAAATTATTCACAAATATATAGCCAACATCAACATTTGAAAAGATCATGTATTCACAAATACATGACCAACATCAACGCACGCTTCAAAAGTTCATATACATGATCAACATAGGCCAACTCAAAAATATAAAATAATTAAATAAAAAATATACAGTTTTTAAGGAAAATAGTTGTTTTTTTTTGCATATTTTAAGTTTTCCCGACAAGGTTTAACAAGGCATAACCATTTTCTTTTATAACTAGTCAAGAAGTGTTGTAAATAATATATTCATTAAGATGATGGCCAAATAAATCCTAAAATTCTAACTTTATATCTCTCTATTATAACAATACACAAACATTTACATTTTTCTTCTATAATTTACAACAATAGAATTAGACTTTAATTTATCCTACTGTACTCACTAGATAAAACCCACATTCATGTGTAATAACCTACAAACCACACAGAATAGATAAACCACACTAGGAAAATCAGATGTGACAGATTCAAACCTATAAAAACATTTGGTAAGGTTCGAACATGTGATCTCTATATCACAGGAACCCATCTTAACCATTGAACTGTATATAAAAAAACCTTGATCTTTCTATATACAAATGGAATCTCTACTATTCCCAACAGAAGCCAATTTATCAAACGCTGAGTTTTCTATATGCAAATAAAAGTTTTCCCAACACAAAACCATTTCTCAACTCTGTAGTTTAATTCTAACATTTCCTTTCTAATATAGAACAAATTGGAGTTGGAGAATTTATCTTTTCAGAAGCACATAAACTGGTAGAGCTTACTTTAAGTCAATTCTTAGAAGAATAGAGCAAATAATCAGCAACCCCAGCCTTCATTTAAAATGGAAAAAAGTTATTACATTGATGCTTTTGGAGCCACGGCAATAAAAAACAGGCTTCAACAAAACCACCATTCAAATCTCCGTTCTTTTTGAGTAATCATCAGGCAATGGGCCAAACCAAATTACCAATTATATCAAACAAAAAAAAAACCTTAGCATTCAAAATGAATAGATCCAACGATACCTATAAAATATTTTATAAAAAAAACAATAAACAAAATACAACCATTGATTGAATGTTAAAATCGCCAGATTGCCTCAGAGGTAGTGACAATTATCACAACTCAACATGTCTATTTCTGATAATACGTGCAATGTAAAATACATCACTGACAATCTGACTTTACAATTAAAAGCTTAGGAAGATTTGAAAGAATTCTCTAAATGACCCATATTCATCTTCGAACTTTCTCTCCAAGTGCCTCATCCAAGAAAGAAATCATTTTTGCAGAAAAATGCTTTGAATTGAACCGTTTGGAGTGGGACAGAAAAAGATTCAAATTTCATACCAAATATCAAAAGCCATTCAAATAGCATGAAGAAAGTGAGAATGGTTACAGAATTATTTTGATTTAAAATGGCATCAAAGAGATTCCCATTAGACGAGTCATCATTCCTCTAAATGAGTTCTGATGTCCCTGTCTGTTTTATCATCACTTGCCAATAATCAATGAACAAAATAACTGAAAAACATTCAAATTAAAACAAGATAAAGATCAAGAATCCAACAGAAGCATCAATTTTCTTCAAGCCTCAGATTGGTATGCTTTATACAGTGTGAAAACCTCACTCATAGTATATTTAACACCATCACAGGCAGAAGCTATAAAATACAAGATTAATTAAAAAAAAGTGACATAATTATCGAATTTAAAATAGGACTGATTCGAAATTGAAAATAGAGTTTCAAAAGTAACCAAATCCAAAAATAAATAAGAAACGCATAACTAAATGCGGTAACATAAAACAAACTCTGGAAATTAGGGTATGGAAATTCACGGAAATTACCTATCACCAAAAAAAAGAATTTGAACGGCGGCGGCCCATCGTCGATTTAGGGTTTAAAATTTTTACAGGTTTAAAATGGACATGTGCGCATTGGGAGATTTTATAGACGCGGTTGAGTAGGGATTCTAGAACGTTGGTGGGGGTTCGAAAGAAAAACGAGGCAAAAGCAGTAATTTGCAGGATGTAGAATAATTAGGGTGAGCACTCGGTTTGAAAATTCGAATTTTGAAAGATAAAAATTATATTCGAATTGAATATTTGAAAATTTAAAATTCAAATTTTTGAATTTTTATAAAAATTGAATCGAATTGAAAAATCAAATTATGAAAAAATCGAAAATTGAAATCGATTTTGTTAATTTATATATATATATTTATATTAAATTTAAAAATATTTTAAAAAATATTATTTTTATATATAATTTGATTTTTTGGATTAAAAAAATCTAATCCGATCCGAAAATCCGAAAATTGAAAAATTTCAATCCGATCCGATCCGAAAATCCGAAAAATCGAACCGAATTTTAAATTTCGGTTTGGTTAAATATCGAGATATTCAATTTTGATTTTTGCTTGCCATTAAGAATAATGTAATGAAATATTTCCATTTATTTCTACAGTTGGATTTATTTTTTACTTTTATAGGTGGAAAGTTTGAATACGATCAATTTTATCTGTTTATTATCCAAAATATATTTTGAAAATTTTCAATATAGATTTTAATAAAAATTATTGAATGTTTTGTAAATGAAGTTAAATTTTATATTAATATAGTGTAAAATCATTATTGGTAAATCATGAGTGGTAAAATATATAAATAAGCAGTGTAATTAAGGTAATAAAATGTAGAATGTTGAACCATGCGTGGTAAAAGATTTAAAGAAATGGTCTTGTTGAGAATAATAAATATAAAGTATTTTGTGGGATAATTTTCATAAATGAAAAATGAACAAATTTAGAGGATGTACCAAAAAAGAAAACTAGGAACAAATTTTGGGAACCGAAGGAATATTATTTTTTTAGAGCTGGTATAATTTCAATTTTTACTAATCACACGTATTTAATCAACTATTACATGGTATACTCCTCCGCTCATCAAAACTGCATTCTTTTGGTGGTCTGTTTTAATAAATTATAATGAGTTGATAAGATATCTCACGTTGTAAGTGTAAAAAGATGTTCAAAAGAAAAAAATATGTAATTTTTTGGTGGACGGAATGAGTAACAGTTTTTATATGTAACTGAAAGTTTTAATGCACCCATCAATCAAAAGCTTATATTATTTTTGGTGACACGAAACTTTTAATAAATTGTAATGAATGTTAAATGGCGGAGATAATAAATAAATAGATTAATAGTCTTGAGATTAAAAAGTGGCTATAGAAATAATAAATGATTATTAATGGATAGTAGGAGTAAAAATATGGTCATGTGTGATTTTTTTTTTAAATAAATAGATAGATTGAAAGTAAAATTTATGGAATTGATGTTTCTAAAATAGAAAATCAAACTTTTGATGGATTGATCGAAAGAAATTAAATACAAACTTTTAATGAATGAATAAAGTATCATTTTAAAAAATCTATTGAGGAATTAAAATGTTCTTTTTTAATGAAGAATTAATTTTACATATAATAAATGAATCATCAAGAGTCCAATTTTCATGAAAATTCTGAGTCGGGTTGGTAACAAAGATGGTACGAACCGGCCCATACAGAGATGTGTAAATAAACAAGATGTGTAAAGATTAGGGTTCTTTTCATCACCAAACAAAATATTATCTTCTTTTTCGTAGATCACGTAAATGGATTGATTTCTTTTTCTTCTTTCAATTTCTTCTATTTTTATTTTCCTTCAGAGGTCATTAATCTTGATTATCTGAAAAAGATAAATTGAGGTATGATTCGTTGAATTTGTGAATAAATTTTTCTCATTCATTCGAGTGTATATGAGATCATTGTTGTGTAGGGGTGAACAAAAAAGACTAAAAAATAAAATCAATGATAAATCTTTTGTATGTAAATAGACGAGATTTAAGAAAAGCAATAGAGAACACAAAAGTTTTTACGTGGTTCGATCAAGAATGAGATCTACGCCCACGGAGGTGATGATCCTCAATACTTTCACTATAATCGGATTACAATGAGTGTATCTAAAAGCTCTAATATTGATAAGTTGCTAACCCTTCTACCGTCGATTTAACCTCTATTTATACATGTTTGTGGATCTTGTCTGGGATCCTTGATATGCGGGACCACGATCTCCTTCCATAACCGATCACGATCTCCTTCCATAATGACCACGATCTCCGCTGACTTGGTCTTGATTAGGGTTTAGACATTGGGCTTTAGCTTAACCGCGTGGGGCCGTCATTAGGTCGCCCACTCGGTTGGGCTACAGATGGGCCTCGAGCGGTTGGGCCATATCCCATCATAGCCCCTCCCAAATAGTCGAGTAACAACTATGGGGTGAGGTGAAGATCGTATTTTGCCGAGGTGGTTGGTGCTCGGTGAGGTTGTTGTCGAAGGTGTTGTCGTTTTACGTTAGGGCGAATCGACGATCCGGGTCGAGGCGGGTTTGGCGGTTTGTCGGTGCAGGCGCACCGCTTGTCGGGACCGAATCGAGTCGTCGTTGGACCGAGATGTCTGCGGGAGGATGTCGGTCAGGCACGGATAGCGATATCCATTTGGGTATCTGGGGTCGAGTGGATAGAGATATCCTTACGGATGATCCGAGGGGCGAAAGCTGGATAGCGATATCGTCTGGATGATACCGAGGTCCAACTCGAGTCGTCGGCGTTGGATAGCGGCGTCGCTTGGAAGCGACGGGCCGAGGTCCCGAGTCGAGTGATGATTGCGATTAGGCCGGTGTGTCGGTGCGTCCTGATCACGTCATACGTGCGGGGCGGTTGGTAGGCACTCGAAACGCGTGCGCGCGTCTACTCCACATCAAATCGTAATTAGCCACGTGGGAAGTTGAAACGGCAAGTTTGGGCGCCCATTTGTACTATAAATAGGCCCGAATGAGGCTGTTCACTTTCTTCTTCCCCATCATTCGAGCAAAAGATTTTCGAGTTTTGCGAAATCCTTTCTCAAATTCATCGGAGGCGAAATCCTTCCTTCAAGTAAGTATGACTTGCGATCTTCTTCTTTGTCGAGTGCGGCTCACCCATTCATCTCCCTTCCGAAAATGTTATTGAGATTAGGGATTATATGTGTCATACCTTGGAGGGTAGGTCACGGGTATTAATCTGCAGTCTGGGAAGTCTCCTCTGTTTGGGATGATTATAAGGTCAAGGGCGTTAGATCGTCTCGACCACGCCGACGTAATTAGAGTGTAGGCGGGATTGCCACCTTCCCGCAGAGGCACGGTGGTGCTGCAGGGATCCGTGACCGAGCTTTGGCTTCTCTGAGGGGTTCATGCGGTGTATGTAGATGCCGTGAGGGCTGGCCTTGGGTTTCAGATTAGCCCGTTTTTGCACATTCGGGGTATTTCCAAATTCCCATATGCCAATTTACTCCAAACTCCATTAGGTCGGTGGTTGGGATGGGGCTTTCTTGTTACTACCTAGGCGAGGAGTTCTCAGCCGAGTTTTGATGCGATTTTTAGCGTCGAGAGTGCGGGAGAGTGTACTATTTTTCACCTCGGTGATCGTTTGGGGTGGCCGCCTCGAAGGTGCCGCAGATGGCAAAACAAATATTTCTTTTGAGGGTGATGGGCACCCGAGCTACAGTGGGGGTGGGTAGAATAAAAGATGTGAAGGTGAAGCCACTCGGCTACATAGAGGATCAACTCAACATGCTCGGTGAAATTTACGTGGGGTTCAGGGGCGACTGAATAATGCCGGATCGAGCATACATGGGTCAGGCCCGTGGTCGTGGTCGGGTGGGTGAGGCATCCTCGTTTTCTTATTCCTCATATGCCCGATCTCCTTGTGTTAACAAAATTTTCTTCTGTTGTGTAGAGAAGCTGGAGCCGCGAAAGAAGGCCTCATCATCGCCGAGCAAGGCGCCTCCGAAGAAGAAGGCGGACTGAGCCTGCCAAGACCCCAGTGGTGGTTGACGATCTTAGTCTATTGATGACAGCGCCTCAGCCGGAGTCGAGTCCGGCCTTGGAGAAACATACTCATGCCCGTATCGCGTATGAGGTGTCGGCTTCCAGCTCGGCCGTATCCCTCCCCAAGGTATAGATCTCTTCCATACTTGTTTTTATCTGCTCTGTGATGCGTACTAACTTGTTTTGTTCTCCAGGAAGTGAGCTCGGTGATTGGGGAGCTGCAACACGCTGTCGAGTACATCACCGAGAGCTACTCTCGGTGCGAGGCGTTAGAGCGGGAGCGGGCCGCTGCTGAGGCTGCACTTGCCGCTGCTCGGGCAGATCCGATGCTGCTGGCGGTGCGAGGGCGGAAGATGATGCCGCGAGGGTTGCTGCCGAGGCCGCCCTGAAGAAGAAAGCTTGGGCATTGGAGGTCGCTCGAGGGGAGCTCGAGGAGACGCGTGAGGAGGCGGCTGGTGCGAAGAAGGAGCTCGCCGAGCGAGAGAGAGTGTCATCTTTGGCGGTCGAGAGCGATGTTGAGGGCCTTTGCCAAAGAAGCTCGTCGAGTCGAAGAGCTCTCGACCTTCATCTCCGACCGGCCGGCGTGCTCGGACGCGGGTGGTGTCGACCACCACTGGAGAGTTGGCGGCCGTCATGCACAGCTTGACAAGGTCGAGCATGGCTGGGTCGAGGTCGCTCCACAGGCGATGTATAAGAGTACGCCGGGTGATCTTGAGGTCGGTTCGTTCCGTCTTTGGAGGCTTTGGCGGCCTCACCTCCTTCGACGGCCGAGGCCGTTGCTCAATCAAGGTTGATGAAGACCACGAGCTTGGGAGCTTCTCGTCGAGACGCGGGCGGCCGGGGAGGCGGGCCGAGCTCGAGCTTCCTTCGAAGGAGTCGGCAGCGGCAGGAGGTCGGTGAGTTCGGAAAGAGCACGAGGTCGGTGGACCCTCTTGTAATAGGTTGATTTGCTTGGGGTCGACAGGATCACGAGCTTGTAAAGTTTCCACTTTGTGAATAATAATAAATACAACTTTTTAAATATGTGTTGTCCTTTATTATTAGCACTCCACTCTCAATACCTCGGACTCGATCATGATTTGTTGACCAAGCTAAAAGGGCCCGATGTGTCTTGGTGAGAAGGACGAAGAGGTGCTATTTTGGAGAGCCGATCTGCCGGTGACCCGGACTTTGGTCGGCATGGACGTCGACCAAGCGTCGTCTACCGGGTGAAGAAGAAGCTGCAAGAATTTGAATGCGAGGTGGCCGCCTGGTGAGAATGAGACTCTAAAGCTAAGGATCATACATCTCGAAGTCCAGGGGGTGGATTTATCTGCCGACGTTATTCAGGGACGCTTGATGCAATGTGAGGGCGGCTCGGCCGACGACGGAGGCGGCTCGGATCTCGGAGGAACACGCTGAATATGAAGAGGTGATCCACCGATCTGGTGGAGTTACCATATCAGAGGCCGATGATCGAGTGCAGAGCTTGCTCGCCGAAGGTATGGTGCTAAGGGACGAGGAGGGGCCTAATAGCAAAAATTTTAAAGATTGCCTCGACCCATTGTGAAATGCGTCCGGATCTACGAGGTCGTCGCAGCGGCGCATGCCCCACCCATGATGAGTCCACACCGCCCAACTGTTGAAAAGCCCGAGGTGGGGGGCGGCTATGCTGACCATGCCGAAGTGCTCCGGTTGCTTGGTCCGGCCACGATGGGAGCAACCAGGGGTCGGTCGTCAGCAGGTGCGAGGCGCCCGAGGACCTCATGTCGGCAAGGAAGGGCGGTCGAGGTGGGGTCGTAACCACGGCGGGCGTCGAGCTCGAGGGCAAGTCGACCGGTTCTGGAGTACCCTTCAGTAGGGGTTCCGGAGTGCCCCTTCAGGTCGGGGCCCATCTGCACCTGTTCAAAGTGCGGTTGGAGTAGGCAGTGGTGGCGCGACCTCATCGGCGGGTGGAAGGCACGAGTTTATCCCGGTGTTCATCGCCATGACCCGGGATTTTTCTCGAGCTGGTGTAGCCGGTGAGACTTGGCGGTGGAGCTCGGAGTCCGAGTGATTTGTATATAGCTTAGGACTTGGTGTATAGTAGTGAATGTATTTAGGCTTTGTATCAAGTGTATATTTTCCCCCAGAGGTACAAATCGACTTAAGACTTGGTTTTAGCCGTAAATATATTCATCTTGTTTCAAGTGTATATCTTCCCAAATGAAGGGTATAAATTGGCGAGATCGATCCGGGCGTCGTTTGCATGTAGATGTTCAATTTAATGAGTTATCTGTATGCCTTGCATGTAGATGTTCAATTTAATGAGTAATATGTATGCCTTGCGTGAGCGTTCAAGTTCATGAGTTGTCTGATGTGCCGTCTTCGCAATGGCATCCCTTTTGAAGGTTAATTGTGGTTTATCCGAATGGATGTTCACATAGATATAAGATGAGACGAAGTGAAATACTCATTCGAAAAACAAATGTTTTATTGAATAAGTATATAACATCGCAGTTCGGCAAAGCGAAAATAGGGCTAACATGATGCCGATCTGAAATCAAAGCTATGTAAAATACCTCCTCAAATGAGTGATATGCCAGGTTCGGAGAATAAGTGCACCGGATAGGTGAGCAAGCTTATAGGCCCCTTTGCCGAGGTCTTCGTGAGCGCAGATGGGCCTTCCCATGTAGGATCTAACTTGTTAAGACGCTCGGCTTTCTTGGTTTCATTGTTTCGCAGGACGAGGTTGCCTACTTGGAGCGTGGAGGCTTTTACCCTCTTGTTGTAGTACCTTGCGACCTGGCACTTGTACTTTGCTTCATTTATGAAGGCGAGCTCGCGTTTTTCCTTTAGAGCATCAAGGTTGACCGTGGGTCCTCCTCGTTGCCGTCTTTGGTCGAAGTGAAGAGACGCGGGCTCGGTGCGCCGATCTCACCGGTATGATAGCCTCGGTCCGTAGACTAAGTGAAGGGGTTTCTGCATAAGTCGAGGTGTTGTTCTCAGGACCGGAGGACTTGAGGAAGATTTTCAACCCAATCACCTTTAGCTCGGTCTAACCTCTTTTTCAATCCTTGTATGATCGTGCGGTTCGTCACCCTCGGTCGACCATTCGCTGTGGGTGTGCGATCGAGGTGAAATATTGCTCGATCCGGAGCTCTTCACACCGTTCTTTGAAGTTTTGTTGACGAGCGGGTGCCGTTGTCCGAGATCGAAACATGCAGATATCTTGAGCGGCAAACTATGTTTTCCACACGAATGTCTCGAATCCTTACGCCGTGAGGCTCGAAAGTGGCTCCGCTCGACCCGTTTGTGAAGTAGTCTATAGCTACGACCAAGTATCGGCCGACACGGTGCTTTCGATCGAATGGGCCAACGATGTCGATTCCCATTGCATGAAGGCGAGGACTCAAGGCTACTAAGGTCGGTCCGAGGTAGCTTCTTGGCGTGAAGTGGGCGCCGGACACTTTTGACGAGCTCGGCCGAATCTTGGATGAGGGTGGGCGATGTCTACGACCTCAGTGTCTTCTTTGAGAGAGCTCGTGATCCGATGTGGCTTCCACAAGATCCCATGTGAATCTCGTTTAGCACGTAATCCGCCTCTTCTGGCCCAAGGCACCTCAGGAGTGGTTGAAGGTAGGATTTCTTGTAGAGAGTGCCTTCATGCATGAGGTACTTTTGGGATTTGACCATCATCTTTTGGCCTCGAGCCGATCACGAGGTAGTGCACCTTCTTCTAGGTAGCCTTTATGGGAGACATCCGGTTCGGCTCTATCTCGGTGATGATGCCGCGTGGGACTCGCAATGCTTCGGAATGAACTTCTCCTTTGGAGGATTTGTTGATGACGGCCAACTTCTTGAGGTGTCATTTCATTGTTCTCCCTCGTGGAATACGATAAATTGCGGAATACAGAATGAGGTCGACATCGCTTTGCCTTCTCGGTATTGCTTCATCCGATCCTCTTTGGCCTCGATTTGCACTAGGACTTGGTTTACCACGACACAGGAATCTCTCAAGATCCGGATCTTTTCACTTTCAATTCCTTTACGGTGAGTCCACGAGATCGGTGCTTCGTACTCCACCTCGTTGTTTGTGGTGGGAAGGTGGCAAAGTGAATAGGTCACTTCTTGTTTGTCGGGCCGAGAAGCAGGATGCCTTCTCCGCTACCGGTTTTGCATGAAGCCCGTCCGTCGACATCCGCCGGTCGTGGTGGGTTAAGGCGGGTTCCTCCGTCGAAGAGGCGGAGGTCGGAGTAACCTCTTTGGTAGGATCGACCTCGGTAAATTTGGCCTCTACCAGGAAATCAGTGAGGGCTTTCCCTTTTATGGCCGGCCTGCGGGAGTATGAAATGTCATGCTCACCGAGCTCTAGTGCCCACTTGGCTATACGTCCGGATGACTCTGGGTTTGACAAAACTTGTCTCGGTGGTAAGTCGATCAAGACTGGATGGAATGGGCTTGAAAGTAAGGTCGGAGGCGCCGCTTGGCGTTCACGGTGCCAATGTTGTCTTCGAGGTGGTGTACCTCGTCTCGGTCCTTTGAGAGCTCGGTGATAAAGTAGATGGGAAGTTGTCGTCCGATCTCATCTCGCACCAATATCATGCGATTGCCTCATCCGGGTGGCCAAATATAAAGAAAGGAGCTCGCCTTCTTGGGGTGGTCGGGGTGGGCGGTCGGCGAGATACTCTTTCACCGTGAATGAAGGCGGCGTGGTGTTCTTCCCTTGAGCGAAGTCCCGAGCTCTCCTTAAGATCTTGAAGAAGGGTAGGCGCTTCTCGGCGTACTAGATAGGAATCTCTTGAGGCGGCGGACATCCGGTGAGTTTGTGGATCTCACGGATGGTTTTAGTACTGCATGTCAAGCACCGTTTGACCATAGTGGATTCGCCTTCAAGCCTTCTTGAGAAACCCAACATCCCGTGAATTTCTCCGTTTCACCATGAATGTGCACTTTTGGGGTTGAGCTTGAGGTTGACCGACACGAGGAGTTGGAGGATAGTTACGAGGTCGTCGCGCGACTTTCGGTTTTCGACTTTTGACCACGATATCGCCGACGAGACCTCGACGATCTTCCCTATATGATCTTTGAATATAGCGTACACCATCCTCGGTAGGTAGCTCCGGTGTTTTTCAGCCGAAGGTATTTTTCGATGCGCGAAGACACAAAGTCGATGATGAACACCGTCTTTGGAGCATCCTCCTGGCTCATCGTGACTTAGTGGTGCCCCTTGTATAGATCCGAGGCCCGAAGATCTCGTGGCCCACCAAAGGCTTCCACCTTCTTGTCGATATCGGGAGGGTAGCAATCTTTTGGCGATGTTTGTTGAGGTCGGTATAGTCGACACACACGCGCCACCCTCCCTCGGCTTTCGAACCACGATTGGATTAGCCATCCGGTCGGTATTTGACCTCGAGCAGGGATCTTGGCCTCGAGTTGAGTCACCTCGTCTCTTATGACCGTCTGCGCTCTGTCATGAAACCTCTTCTTACGCCGAACTAGTTTGGTGGCCGGGTCGATGTTGAGGCGATGAGTGATGAGCTCGGGTGACACTCGGTCATGTCGAGTGGGGACCACGCGAACACGTCCTGTATTCCCTCGTGAAGGCTGTATGTCTGTCGAATATCAGTTGGACCACAGGTGCCGACTTGGCGACTTTGGAGGGTCATCGCCGCATAGTTGAAGGTTCTCAGTCAGGTCGTCCCGGGGTGTCAACTTCTGAGGGTTTTGTAATTGCTAGGCCTGAGGTAAGACCACATCTTGGGTTGAGACTCGTAGGCATTCTTTGACTGCCGTTTGGTCACCCTGGATGCTTAGCACTCCCATCGGGGTGGGTATCTTGATGGTGAGGTGGTACACCGAGCAGACGGCTTTGGTGGCGTATAACCAGTCTCTTCCCGAATGATGTTGTGCGGAGAAGGAGCTCGGACCAAGAAAAATTGAATGGCCTTGGTGACCAACCAGGAGCACGCCTACGATAATGAGGAAGGGTAATGGCGCCTCGGGTTGGACCGTCTCACGAGTGAAGCTCCGCGGTGGGATGGTGCGGGATGTATTGAATCCCTCCGACCTCGAGTTTATCCAGCAGCTACGAAGATTATCCGTGGAGGCACCAATGTCGATGTAGACCCGGTGGGCGTTCTTGTTGCCAACCACGGCTTGTATGGTGATGGCATCCGGTGGGGCATGATCTTAGGCACTGGTCGTCTTTGGAGAACACGATGTTCTCACCGTCCCAAGTCGCTTATTTTTCGGCTCCTCGGGGACCGACCTCAGAGCTTCATTTTTCAACGACGACGCTGTCGTTCGGGCGATCCGTAATGGCGAGACCTGCTCCATCGCATTGGGACATTCGTCCCGCCGTCCTCGGGTTGTGTCGCCGCCGAGGTCGGCCCATGATTGTTGCCACCTCTATTCTTTCCTCTCGACTTCTTGTTCCCGGCCCGGTCGGCCGAGGTATTTCTTAAGCGCTCCTCCTTTGACGAGCTCATCGATCTGCGAGCCCAAGTTTCGCAATCTTGCATTGTGACCATACCCTTGGTGATAGTCATAATACTTCTCGTCGACCCTTCTTGGATCCTCCTTTCATAGGAGGGCTTGGGAAGAGCTCGGCGTGGAGCTCAAATATCTCCGCCTCGATTTGAGTAGATGAGCGCGTTGCCGCTGTGGTTTGGCCGAGGTCTAGCACGGACTCGATCGGGCCCTTCTTGATCTCTCGAAGGCACTTCGCGATCGTAGCCTCGACCTCGGTCATCGGCTTCTTTCTTTCAACCTCCGCTCATCCCGGATCTCTTTCTTCCGATCGACTCGCTCCTTCGACGTAGTTGTCGACCGTGGTCCGAGGCGACTAGCCGTCTTGGCTTTTCCCGGTGATCTCTTTATTGAAGCGCGCGGTCGATCCGTTCTTGAACGCATTGATGATGTAGAGATCGTTACTCTCATCAATTTTGAGAGACCTTGATGAACCTCGAGATGAAGTTCGACATCGTCTCGCCCCATCCCGGGCGGATGGTGGCGGGTCGGACGAGAGGCTGCCGAGGTGGCATCTTACCGTAAGCGCCACTTAAAGCGATCCATGAGATCCTTCAAGCGGTGTATCTTTGTTACGGCGGGCGAGTTGAACCAACGTCGGGCGTTGGAGATCAAGACTCGGGAAGATTTTGCACATATGAAAATCTTCCATTCCTTGATTCGCCATGTTAGTGGTGTGGCGAAAAGGAAGTCGGAGGGTCCCCAAGACCATCGTGGCGGCGGTGTTGGGTGCCCTGATCGCCGGGGCAAGGCGTGTCCAAAATTTCTCCGGAGAAAGGAGATGATTCTCTGCACGGTCGAACCAGGAGAGCATTGCCATCTCTCTCGGAGGGTGGGACACCGAACGGCGTTTATCGTCTCTTGAGGGAGTTCGGCTCTGCCTCTCTCTCTCGTCCTTTCGGTTCCTCGGGCGGCGTGCGAGGTGGTGCGGCAACCCACAGGCGTGCGGGGTGAATGGTTGCGACCATCCCGGCGAGGTGATTGACTTTGACGGCAGGCGATGTACGCGTTCTCGCTATTGTGCCGAGGTGGCGTTGATCACCGCTGGGGCGAGCGACCCCGCGCCCGTAACCACCGGTTGGGTGCTCTTGAGGTGCCCGCTCCGTTTGTCCTACGGTTGAGGAAACTCGAATTGGCGAGATTTGCGTTGAGGAACTCGGACATCGCACGCCGAGGACCTCATGAGATCGGTGAACCGCTTTGCTCACCGGTATCGAGGTCGGCATCTTATCTTCGTTAGGCGGCGATCCCGAGGGTGTATAGGAATGTTCTCCATGTAACCTCGGTGTGTTGCTTGGTGGCGTCCGCGATCCCTTTCCATGCGCTGCGTGACTACCGATCGTCTTCATGCGGTTGTTGTTGCAGCATCGCCGGCGGTGCTAGCGTTTGGGAGTTCTTGCCATTGAGTTGTAGGAAAACGAAGCTTTTGTTCAAAAGTTTCCACGACGGCGCCAATGATAAATCTTTTGTATGTAAATAGGCGAGATTTAAGAAAAGCGATAGAGAACACAAGAGTTTTTACGTGGTTCGATCAAGAATGAGATCTACGTCCACTTGAGGTGACGATCCTCAATACTTTCACTATAATCGGATTACAATGAGTGTATCTAAAAGCTCTAATATTCAATAAGTTGCTAACCTTCACCGATCGATTTAACCTCTATTTATACATGTTTGTGGATCTTGTCATCGATCCTCGATTTGCGGGACCACGATCTCCTTCCATAACCGATCACGATCTTCTTTCATGGCGACCACGATCTCGCGATTTGACTTGGTCTTGACAGGGTTTAGGCATTTGGGCTTTAGCTTAACCAGCGTGGGGCCGTCATTAGGTCGCCCGGCTCGGTTGGGCTACCAATGGGCTGAGCGGTTAGGCCATATCCCATCAATCATGTTATAGATAATGTATTTTCGCGATTGTCGATCTTTGGCGTAGAGGGGAGAGGATGGAGCAGGCGATAGATGGCAATGACTTTCTGGTCGGTGGGCAAGAGGTGAGAGAGAAGGGTGAGATGGATGAGGCAACGACATCGACTTGCCATTGTTGTTGTTCCAAAAGTTGGGGAAATGGGTGAGAGGCTCGGTAATTTGTTGCCGTTGTTGTCGTCAGGTGATGGCGGCGGCAACAGCAAGATGGGGGAGAGTTTCTGATGTAGGGTTCCTATAGATAAAGGATCAAGAGATGGGAAAGTGAGAGTGAGAGTGAGAGTAAGAGAGAAGAGAGAAGGGAAGAGAGGAGGATGAGATGGATTTTTTCCCTTTATGTTAAGATTAGGGATTTACATGTTAGCATATAATATCCAATTTAGCTTCAATTTCTCAAAAATTAGATTGCATGGAAAAAATTAGAAAATTAGAAAGTTCTTGTATTATGGTTCAGATTATAAAGTTCATATGACAAACCAGAATTGTACTAAAGTTTATGGATTTAGAGGCAGTTAACCCTTAAATAAATACATATATATACAAAATAAAATAAAGGAAGAAAAGAAAAGAAGCAGCTCATTTATTAGGCGAAGGCCATTGGTTAGTCGCTATAGATTTTGTTTTAGGGCATATTCTAGTCGGGTTGATCTTAGGTATGAGCGTTCTATATATGCACCGTATATATCCCACATATGGAGGGTTGGAAGCATCTGAAAACATATATAAGCTTCCGACCACCATATATATGGATATACAAGGTACATATAGTGAGTTGGGTATGATAAAAATTTGTATGAGACTTTTCAAGTGATATATACCGGTCAACTTGTGTGAATTTTCCTTTAGGATTAGGTATGCAAGGTAAAAATTTGTATGAGACTCTAAATGTGAGATGGATTAATATTCATCTCCAAATTTGTCTTATAATTTTATTGATATTTATAATTATAAATTTAGATTCGATTTTTTAGTAAGTTTATGATGAAACTGCTTCCCACAATACTCTAATTTCCTAAGTTCTTAGGATTCTGATGTCAAGTGTTGCAACGAGCTCCAACATATGATTGTGCCTTGTAATATTCTAGGTCGATCAAATCATCAACATAACCATGAAATTTAACAAGTGTCACCGATCTATTGGTGAATTATATATTCCATGTAAGCAAGATCTTTTTATTAGATATGAAATATTTAAGCCAACAGAACATTGACGAAAGAGGGTCCATCATGATATCGAGAAAAGCTAACTACATGTAAGAAATAGATTTATGGATATGTGAAGAAGGATAAGGATAAGAGCAATGTATTCCTATTGGCCATTCCCAAACTTCACACTCAAATTCGAGCTCTAAGATATCATAAATATTCCAAAACCAACTCTCACAATCCAACTTTCAACCAACACCACAAACGCTAACAGTCCAAATGCAAACACAAAATATTCTTTTCTACCTCTCATAACATAAACATAATAAGAAAGAAAACTTCCCACTTTCAAGCTTGCAGATCGGAAATTAAATCAAAAAATGGCCGCAGCACAAGCCTCCGTCGCGATTCTCTGTCCGTGCGCGTCGAAAGCCCGGTTTTTAACCGGTTCATCTGGGAAATTGAACCGGGAAGTGTCCCTTAGGCCGGCGGTCTCACGCTACAACTCATCACTCAAGGTCGAAGCCAAGAAAGGCGAATGGCTCCCCGGATTGGCCTCTCCCACCTATCTCGACGGCAGGTCTGTCGAGCCTGACACGTGTAGTGCTACATTGTCAACAGTAGATGTTACTCCACTTTCAAAATGATATTTTTATTTTGTTCTTATCAGTCTCCCAGGAGACAACGGATTCGACCCGTTGGGGCTAGCCGAGGACCCAGAGAACCTGAGGTGGTTCGTCCAGGCGGAGCTGGTGAACGGGCGGTGGGCCATGCTTGGCGTGGCCGGAATGCTGCTCCCGGAAGTCCTGACATCGTCCGGACTCATCAACGTCCCGAAGTGGTACGATGCGGGTAAGGCCGAGTACTTCGCCTCATCGTCGACGCTCTTCGTGATCGAGTTCATCCTCTTCCACTACGTCGAGATCCGGAGGTGGCAAGACATCAAGAACCCGGGAAGCGTGAATCAGGACCCCATCTTCAAGAGCTACAGCCTGCCTCCGAACAAGGTCGGTTACCCCGGCGGCATTTTCAACCCCCTCAACTTCGCCCCGACTCTCGAGGCCAAGGAGAAGGAGGTCGCCAACGGTAAGCAGTCCGCATCACCTCATCTTATACACGTGGCTGGCATTCTCGTTCCACAAAAATGACTCTTTTTGGTATTGGTTTGCAGGGAGACTGGCCATGCTCGCATTCTTGGGATTTATTATTCAGCACAACGTCACCGGAAAAGGGCCGTTCGACAACCTGCTGCAGCATCTGTCTGATCCATGGCACAACACCATTATTCAGACATTCAATTAGGGTTCATTTGCATATACATGATGTAATGAAAGATGATGTTTTTATTTTAAAAAAAATTATCTGAACTTGATGTTTTTGGACTGCGATATTTGAGTCGAACCCGTGAACAAACGAGACAATTGTTGTACAGGACTAGATCATTGACATCTCAAGAAAAACAATGTTTCATTCATTGTTGTATGTTCGCTATATTTTCCTTCATTTATTACTCCTTCTGTCACATTTAAAATGTTTCACTTTTCCTTTTGAATCATTATATTACAAATGTCTTCATTCTATTTTAGAAAGTAGTTATCTCTTGAAAAGTGTGAATCCTACTCATTTTTAACATTTTAACTACTTTACATATTTCTCTTAAATACTCGTGCCCAAAAGAAATGAAACACTTTAAATGGAACGGAAGGAGTAAAATTTTACAAACTCAATTTCTGAACAAGTTTCTAAGTGGAAAACTTTAGTCTATAGTCTAATGAGTGAGATTTCGAAGGCTGAATTATCTTATCATAAAATGAAGTTATTGCTGCAAACGTCCATAAAACAATGTCGGAAGCTAAAATTTGCTAATCATCGGATAATTCACGACACTCTTTAGAAAATTTTAGCATATGTTCCATCTTGTGTTTTAATTTTAATTAGTATGAACTGCATCGGAGATATTTTTATATACACATGATATGCACTGTTTTTTTTGTAATTTAATCTGAAAATTTTAAAATTGCGTCGCGGTGGACTCGAACCCAAGACCTTTGGTTTGAAGATTAACCACTCTACCACAGCTGCCAACACACACACGCCATGACATGCACTGTTGAAACATAAGTGGGTAAGCAACACGAAAATCAATCGTATTCACTGCTAAAGAAACAGAGCACAACTAATTAGCTAAATTTTTCAAAGTCAACACCAAGCACGACCATATGAAATATGTTAGATACTTAGTTGTGTTTACTACAAAATGATGTTTGATCTCGTATTTTATTTCATTAATAGAGGACGTGTGATCACTATATATGCAGCATGCACTTCAAGTTAGCTATGGAAATACTTTAATTTCTCAATATTTTTTAGACCATAGGAAACCAAGAAAAAGAAAATCACACGCACACACCCACCAAAAAAGAAGAAGAAACTTGATATTCTCACAATCTTCATCGTATATGTACAAATACAATGGCAAATCATGCATAATCAAACCAAAAACTCGAGGCTTATAACTAACAACTAGCCTCAAACATTTTCCTCAATGAGTTTCACAAACTCCCCAAAACTAATCCTTCCATCACCATCATCATCAAACACCATTATCATCCTCTGACATTCTTGTTCGGACAACCCCACCAAGCCTAGTGAACTCAT
Organism: Salvia rosmarinus; assembly: GCA_036937905.1. NCBI lineage: Eukaryota > Viridiplantae > Streptophyta > Magnoliopsida > Lamiales > Lamiaceae > Salvia > Salvia rosmarinus. Next base: position 96,912 of record JAODLM010000306.1, read on the forward strand.
CACCTTCTCCAACTCCTCTGCATCTACGAAACCATCGTTATTTTCGTCGAACATCCTAAACGCTTCTCTCACCTCATCCAAACTCGGCTCCTCCCTATCAAACATGTCTGCAATATTCTCAACAGAATCAAATGGCTCGTCATGAGGCAGCCGTAGCTGCTTCATCACTATCTCTACGTCGTCGCTAGTGATTTTGACAACGGAACGTGCTTTGTTATCGTGTGATGAGATGCTGTTGTTCTTGATGGAGATACGGCTCGACTTTTGGAAAGAGTCGAGCCGTAGATGATGGAATAGAAGATGAAACACAGTTTGAAAGCAAGAACAGAGGTCTTGGACTGTTATGATCAAGCTGTAGAGAATGCACCATATGATGAAATATATGAATGTGGTGAGATCTTTTGCAGCGTTTGTGATCATCTTTGAATCCATCATCTATTTTTCAGAATTTTGAGTTTTTTAAAAATGAATATTCGTAGTTGATATGTTGTTGATTTTATAGACATAGTTTGGAGAGAAAAAAAAATTATTTCTAGGAAGTTTCTTAGAAATTTATTGTAAGCTTTGTTGAAAGTGATAGTACACAGTCGATGGACTTTCCGGGTAGGTTGTGGAATGAGGAGTTTTTATGTTATTTAAATAGTGGTTAGTTAAATTTAAAATTATATATACAATCTAGAATAATATTATCGCACAAATTATAATATTTTAACTTAGAACTATTTAATTTGAATAATAATAAGAAAGCGACCAAATGAGATTAAACTAGTCATGGAATCCAATGATTGATACGTTGTTACCTGGCTGTGAAGCATGAATAACGTTCACAACTTCGGAAGCTATCAATTCAGGGTAAAATTGTCAATCCCTAAGTTTTTATAAACATCATAATTTATTTTATCCAACCATAAATATAGTTGTATTTTCCTGGATATGCCCTTGGATGTACGCCTAACTTTTATTATAATCCCAATAAAGAACACACAGATTAACTAAATGGGAAAATTTTCAGTAGTTTCACTACTTATCTTAATTTTTATTTATTTATTAATATGATATCATCTGTATACGTGATAAACAAAATTTAAGTAAATTACAATAAAAGATATAAGAAGATTACTTCCTAGTGTGCGTATGTTGATTCTCATCGATAGAGTGGTTAATCTTGATCTTTAAAGATCTCGGTTTCGAGCTCAAGTACCATGACGTGGCCTTTAAATTTATATGTTTAATTGAAAAAATAAGAAGAAAGATTACTTCCTAATAAAGTTCCATTAATAATTAACTTGGCCACGTCGAGAAGAGAGGATTGGCCGCGAGTTGAATATGAAGGTGGTTAATACATACATGTTATTCGTAATTTGTTAAAATTATAATTTTAATGTATACTTGAATCAAAAAATTAAGATGATGTTTGGTTGAATCTATAAGTTCCTAAATAATTTATAAGTTATTTTTAAAAATTAAAATTTGAATTCTCTTACCAAAATCTAAATATATAAATTATATATTTTTTAAAATGGAAGTTAGTGAAATAAAAATCAAATTATAAAATAAGGGTAGACCAAAATTTTAGCATCAAAATGACTAAAAAACACATTTTGTTAAGGTGACCAAATTATTTCTTTATTATTCCAAATAACTACTTTTATACAGGATCATTTTTTTTAATTGGGGATGAGAGGATTGAAATTTGTACCCTGATTTCTTACTTTTACAAAAGGAGGAATACTACTAAACTACGATGTATCATACTTATTAATTTTTAACCATAGTGCCAAATTTAGTACTCCCTCCGTCCCCAAAATTTCTTCCTGGAATCTTGGGTGCGGGTTTTAATAAAAGTTGTTTAATATATTGTGAGTGAAATAAGGATCCCACATTAATGTAATATTAAATTAGTTAGTGGTAGACCATATGTGATAAAAGATGTAAATAAATAGGTTGTTGGGATAAAAAAAGAGAAATAGTGGTGGACCATGGTGGTAAAAGGTGTAAATAAAGAATATTATTGAGAGTAAAGTTGGAAAGATAGTTTTCATAAATAGATAGGAAAGAAATTGTGGGACGTTCCAAAAAGGAAAACTAGGAAGAAAATTGGGAGACGGAGGGAGTAATATTGATCGGGCAATAGTGTAGGGTAGTTCACTCTAGCTAGTTATTAAATGATGTAGACAAGAAATGTTCGTGATTTTGAAGTGTAAACACAACTTTTCCTGCCTAAGCTTAAGTTTCAATACATTTACTTAAGTTTGATGATAACTTTAGGGGAAACAACAAAATAATTAAGTCATTGACTAGTTGACTTCATCAAGTCCACACTAGAAGCTTATGATATACATATATTCTTTTATGCTTCTGTGGTTTATTTTTTAGAACCTTTAATTGATCTCGAATCAAAATCTGAATTCAAATATTAAAAGAATTAGAAAAGTTACAAAATTCATATGATCAAAAGGTAAAGATTCGAACTTCACTAACGTTTTTATGGGTTTGAGTCCATTACACCTGATTTTCCAAGTTTTGTTGCCTTTTTAAGCGGTTCAATCTTTGCATGTAGAATTCTTGCACTTGGAAAACAATCTTCTTCGTTGAATGCAAAATTTCAAATTTGGTATATTAAAATGACTTCACTAAATAAAGTGGTATTGGGTGGTCCCTTTGATCGAAATGTGCCAAGAGAAATCCACAAAATGGCTTGACTTATGAGTTTGAGCTAAGACTTACAAGAAAGCAACATCCATCAAAAACAATTCTCACCAACTAATTGCTTCGTTCGTAGCTTTTATCATATTCATCGATTCTATGCACTCTACAATTATATTATCGATTTTATTTAATTACTAAAACTTGGTTGGATCTATTCCAGTCGTTAATCTATTTAATCACTTCTTTAGGATTGTCTGGTTCCATTTTCAATTCTAACTTCCAACCTTTTAGTAAATTTTAGTTTTTTTATATCAAATTAACTCTAAATGAAATGTTTGGGAGGTAGTTGATCCAATTAGGGATGTCAATGGATGGTTTACTTGGATTAGACCAATAAATAAAGAATGATTCAGTTAAAACTAGCCTATTAGATATCGGATCGGGACTGGACTCGGATAATCAACTATAGTGCGAATCGAGCGGATCGGAACCGTAACCTGACTATAACCGAAATTAAAACTGAAACCGTTGTTTTAGAATTTAATGGGCTATGAGTGATTTCGAATTGGTATGGGTAAAACCGACTCATTGATAAACCTATTTAATCTTAAGCTTGTCAATGAGCGGTTTACTCGCACTGTAACAAATAAATAAGTATCGATTCTAGTTCTGGAACCATAACCGAAACCGGACCGGACCGAACCATCAAACTATAGGTCTAAATGGTCCGGGTCTAAAGCGGGTTTGGAACCGGAGCCGGAGCCAGAACCAGAACCGAAACTACTACTTTAAAATTTAATGAACTATGAGTGATTCCAGATCAATTCAAGTAAATCCCACTCATTGATATCCCTAGATCCAACTACAAGAATAATGGTCACTTTGTGAACTAAATATATAGGCAACTCTTTTATAATCACGCTCAAATTTCTCATAGATAATAGCTGGAACTCACTCCTTTTTTTCCCGTCGATTGTCGAAATTACATTGAAGCTTGGCTGGTCGGAATACGAATTATATAATATTCTTTTAGCAAACTAGATTTTTTTTGTATGAGTCAATTTAGAAAGTGATGATACAGTTCAAATATATGATATTTCATTATCGAATCTTAATTAGGAATAATATGATTCGAAGTTTCTTTTCCTATTTATATTCGAATTAATTCACTATAATAATAACAATGGTCTAAGTCATGCATGTCGTATTGAATTGTATAAAAAATTCGTTGAACGGTTCAAAACTAAAGACGCGGATGGCATGGCAAGATCTGTGAATTGTAAGAGTTGTTTCTGCTCAAACCATATCACTTTGTGGCTCTCTGTTCATACACATCAACTTCTTGAAATATAATAGGAATTAAGTGAAAGTTAATCTTGACCATTGTTTGCAAAACCTAGTCTGTCGAGCCTCGATTGGAGGTTTGAGTTTGCTCAAGATTATTTACTTAAAGAATAGAAATATTCAAGACTATATATGCTAGAAAGAAATAGAAAAAATAGAAAGTTACGATATTAGAGAATTGTAAAAATGTATGTCCGATCCGACTCCACAAGTCTCGTAACTTGTTATCGGTATTCTTGCCCCAAAATAGGGTTGAGAGATTAGAGGTTGATTCCTAATCCACCCACCCAGTTCAATAAAGAGTATTTAATTAGTAGCTGCGAAGTCTGTGTTTGTATTAAATTTTTCTATAGTATATCAAGTTATATATAGAGGTTTAAATACGAATCATTTAAAGTGTGAACGTAAGAATTAAATGAATTCGATGTAAGAGTTAATGAATCCATCGAAAAAGTTATTGAATCCACAACATTCAGAATTTTCGCATATGTTCGAATCCTATGAGGATGAAATTCCATTCTTTTGGATTAAGTAACTTTGGAAATGGATTCATCAATTTTCACGACGAATTTATCATTTTTTAGTTCTCACGCTCACATCTTAAAAATGGTTCTTATGCTATCCCTCCTCATATATAGGGATGTCGATGGGTGAGGTTTATCGGATCGGACCAATAAATAAGTAATGGTTACGGTTGGGAACCGACCCATTAGATATTTGATCCGGATCGGATTAGGACCATCAACTATGGGTCTTAAACGATCCGGATCCGAATCGAACCGACCGTAATCGAACCGAAATCGTAATTTTATAATTTAATGGGTCGTGAGTGATTTCAAATCGATATGGATAAAACCAGCTCATTGACAAACCTATTTAAACTTAGGCTTGTCAATAGAGCGGATTTACTCGGACCGTAACCAATAAATAAGTATTGATTACGATTCTAGAGCCGAATCGGATCCGGACGGACTGCACCATCAAACCGTGGATCTAAACGGTCCGGGTCTAAAGCGGATCTGAAACCATAAACGCCGCTTAAAATTTAATGGGTTTTGAGCGATTCTATATCGGTCCCGGATAAACCCATCCATCGACATCCATACTCATATATATATAAAGTTGGGTTCCAATAGCACCCAATCCTTAGGAAGTATGTAATCCCAATCTAGACCATATATTTTGAAATCCTTAGGAAGTATGTAATCCCAATTTAGACCATATATTTTGAATACTTGGATGCACTACAATTTGACAAGTAGTAGTCCCTTTTTCATCTATTTATTTTTTAATTTTCACAAGAGATAAAATGGGAAGAGAAAAAAACAAGCTGCTTCTTCTTCTTCTTCTCATCTTCTTCGATCTTCTTCTTCTTTGATTTTTTTACAGCAACAGCGGTGAAAATGGACGATTTACGACAATGGTGGACGATGAGCGGTGGCGACAACTAAATTATGAGAGAAAATAATAAACAAAAATTATATGTGAATTATAAGTATTGTTTATGCTCAAAACCTAATAAGACAAAAATTATATGTGAATTATAAGTATTGTTTATGCTCAAAACCTAATAAATATATGGTTGGGTTCTGATCCTTCGGAAGTATTTAGTACCCAATTTAGATAATACATTTTGAACATCTGGATGCACCACAATTTGACAAGTGGTAATCCCTTTTTCATTTTTTTAATTAAATTTATGCAAGGGGCAAAATGAAAAAAGAACAAAACAAGCTTCTTCTTCTTCTTCAATTTTTTTACAATAGCAATGGCTGCGGTGGACAATGGCAATGATGGTGGATAGCAGTGGTGGCGGAGACGACGACAACGAACATCAAATTTTGAGAGAGAAAAAATAAGAAGAAAATAATTATGAAAGAAAGTTGAGTGATTTTGAGACAAAATATATAGAGTTCGAGAGAAGATTGATGATCAAGAGAGATGGTGGCGAAATTCACATGTAAGGAAGGGATATAGTTTTGCTGTCGGAAAACACATTTATACATATAACAAAACACACTCATGCATATAAATAAATATAAACTTTCATGTTCAAGAAACACAAAAACATGCATATAACAAAACATAAACACGCATGTTGCCTACTTAAATACAAACATCTGAGACAAAACACGTGCATGCATATAATAAAAATATTCATGTGCACTTTCAACATACATGCATGTTTATGTTCAATTACATTCATATTATGTTTCTTTATATGCATAAGTCAGTTTAACTACATGCATGATTTATTTTTGTATCATATAACAAATCAAAATACTAATCTACCCTTACTATTGCGAAATCAATGAAAATAAACTTAAAACATCCAAAAAAATCTTCACAATAGAATCAATAAGATGAATGGATGAGATTGAGTATTACATACAATCTCAATAACGCGCCTAGTATATCAGCATGGTGTTATAGTCTACTGTTTGAAAGAGAATAAAACAACTCGAAATCCTAGGAGTTAAGCCACATATATATATATACACTAGCATGTAACCCGTCGAGTTTCGACGGGAAATACTTTACGTTACGTTTATTGTTATTGTAAATGAAATAATCTTTATACTAGGGTAATATATTTTAATTTGATATGTATAAGTTATATTCAATCTAATTCTAATGAAAAATCAAATTATGAATAGAAATGTAAATATTTGAAGCATGTTGATACTTGTTCGTACCTGTCTGAAATATATATACCCGTACCCATCTTAAATTTGATTATTTACAAAATTATAAATATAATTTGTTATAGTGATTGATGATTCTTCTCGATAAAAATCAAACATTACAAAGTAAACATTAATTATAAATAATGTAAATAACAAAATATCAAAAATAGAATAAAATTCACACAGGCATGTAAATTAATGTTAGGATCCTTTAGAATTTTTATAGTCGTACATGTCCCAAATTTGATTAAAAAGTATTTTTACTATTCGTTCATGTTCCAAACTTGTGTAGTTAATACCCGCTAACTACCCAAATATGTTTAAGTTCATATTTTATATAAGTTGTTAAAGTATTTAATTATCTATCTTAATAATGACTCGAACATTATAAGATAAATACTAATAATAAACAATACACATAACAATAGATTACAAAATGAAGAACATGTCTAGCATACACATACCCGCACCTGTCCCAAATTTGATTAACTATCTGAACTTATTTATTGATAAAATATAAATTGATTCCAATAATTGGTCATCCTCTCAATAAAATACTAAATGTTACTATTTATTTCAAAACTTTTTATTAATTGTGAAGTCTTATGATAAATTGATGTGAGATTAAAAAATTTCACATAAATATGTCGATAAATGTCCGCACCCGTCTAAATGTATATTGTTGTACCCAAATAATATAAATAACAAAAGATTTAAAAATATGAAAAATATTATTTCGGAGGAATTTCTTGGGGATCTAGTAGAGCAAACCCTAGCCCGTCTGATAATTGGGGACACTTTTCTTCACCCCTTTTTAATATCTTAAATTGTTAAAGTCTCATGAAAAAATAAAAATAATATTATTAGTCAAATTAAATTAAATTTTTCAATAAAAGATATAACTATATGGTTGCCCAAATAATTAATTAGTTGGCCAAATTAAATTAGAGGTGTAAAATTAATTATGGGGTTAAAAAAATATACACCTATTTATATAGATCTTATTCATGGTGGACTTTGGTTAGAAAACAATATGGGATATGAGATCCTCTTAATTATATATATGATGTCATGTAGGAGAGAGAATCATTAAATTCTTCGAATTTGGATGAGAAATCACTTCACATTATAATTACAAGTATTAGTATTTCGAACAATTAATTAGAAGAAATATTGAGGGATTAATAAAATTATAAAATAAAAATAAATCAAAGATTGTGTTTATTAGATTTTCTGCACTTTATTTGTCTTCAATAAACTAATTGAAATTTAACTATACATATATTTAAAAGGATAATAATAAAATATTGCTCTAAATATAAAAGGTAAAGATAATTTAAATAAATGTTTCTCCAAAATATAAAAAAGTAGTTGAAATTATTATACGAAACTCGATAATGATATTCATAATTATCTCGAACACACTTACAACTATAAATATAATTTTTACAATAATGGATACTACTCATACTTGTATCGGTCTTGTGAAATAGTACCTAATTACCCGAATTAAAGATGTCATATACTTAGATATATAAAAGTTTCACCAATTGACTCATTTATAATGTATATCTTGTCTCAAATCCGATTAAAATGACTTTAAAAATATAAATTAAATTCAAAGTATAAATTTCTAAATTATAAATTTTATGAAATATGTTTAGAATGTATATATATGTATATGTCTCAGTACTCGATTAAAGAGTATTTTTACTACTCATTCTCGTGTCGTCTCGTATAGTAATAGTCGTTAATTATTCGAATTAAAGAAGTCATATAGTTTTATATATAAATATTTGGTCATATGAACCTAGCTAGAATATATATACATGCACTCATTCCAATCGATTAAAAGGTGACTATACTACTGCTCGTCACAAACATTTAGTGATACTCATATTTTCCTCAAACTTATTTAAAGTTTTAAATATAAGTTGTTACAATAATTAGTATTATTTGTTCAATTATCAATATCGTATATTAATACCTACTAATTACTTGAATTAAAGAGGATATATATTTATATTTAAAATATTATCAACCACATAGGCGCATCTAAAGTGTATAAGCAAGATAAAGAGTGAGAATAAGGTATTAAGTTAATCAATTAATAAAATGTTTGATCATGTTGTGGAGATTTCAGCTCCATCAATCGATCTCTAGTTGTGACATAATTAGATATAGATTGCACTAAAAATAACATTAACTTTGTTTTGTAGTTCTACTTATTGCATTTTAACATTCTTACTTGGAATCCCCTAAAAAAAATTTATAGCTACGCTACTGATTATATCTTGTAAAATATTTCACATGCAATTACATCACTGTTTTTTATTTCAAAATATATTAGCATGTATATATACAATGGGTATATATATAACAATACCAAAAATATGAATTTAAATTTTGATACAATCACGTTTACATGCAATTAAGGTACAATATAGATAAAGTTAAGTAACTAAATGGTATGACTAATACACTTTGGCATCCCCAATTTTTTTATTTTTTTGTGTGGAAACTACCATTCTATACCTATATAATCTAATTAAGAATACAATTATAATTATATAATATAAAAAACGAAACATGAATAAATATATTGCCATACAAATGCAGATACATAGTAACTGTAATTTAAATTTAATGCATTCATATTAGTTAAGGTCTGCATTAAATGGTTGATAATCATTGAAATTAAAATTTAGAATTAAGAAGACACAAAATGGAGAATTTAGAAAGTTAGAAATAAAAATTCTTGTAATGTCATGTAGGATTATAGATGAATGGGCGATGAGAATACGTAGCGGAATATAATACTAATAGATGTGTATGTTATGGGAAAAATGATGAAATAAAACTAAACTTATTCTAGTTACTAGCTAGAAACACATCATAGTCATTGATTAGATTATATCTATGGCCGTAAATTCAAAGATCCATTTTACGTGTTTTAAGTTTTTGTTTATTTTAAAAGGTTAGGATTGTCCTTTCATTTCTTTATTGATGATGAAGTTACTATTTTCAAGGGATCTAAGATTTTACGTTATCTTATTTAGTTATTTATTTTTTATTGAAAATTAGGGATATCATTTTCTCTCATCCATATTTATTCCGTAATTTATTTAAGAACATCTTTTGATTTATTGGATATCATTTTCTCTGTCCATATTTATTCTGCATAATTTATTTAGGAATATCTTTTGATTTTATATCTGTAAAGCTTGAATAGTAGATTTCGAATCATCTAAAAACTCTTTTTTCTTTAATTTTAAAATCCAATATATTGTATAGTTTATTTATTTTAATTAAACTCGACAACGATAACTATGTCCTGTATTTCTAATATTTAGGTCAAAGCATAGTTTCCTACGGGTCAAAGCATATTATTACATTAAATAAAACATAAGTTAAAAAAAGTCAGACTATAATACAGTTGAAGAACCTGCAGTATCACAAATGTAAGAAACATTGTTCTAAATACTAAGGTTCTGTTTGGTAGCTAAGATAAGCCCTAGATAGCTAACACATCTAGCCTTATCCACTTGTTTGGTATCCTATATTACTATCTTCCAGGCCCGACATTATTTCCAAGCCCGGTTATAATTTACTGTTCATCTTTAGTACATGTAACTATAGCATACCCCTAGTTATGTTCCCATTCCTCAACAGTAATATAGATTTGGATCAACCAAGACAATACTACCCTTTGAATTTTGCCCCAAAAATTATCCTCCACACCGCACGTAATACCCATTGTTGCATAATCCATCTTCGATTTCTTCGACTTGTAGAGGTTTGTTCGATTTTCTCCCGGCCACCGTGCGGAGGAGGCAGTAATTTAAAGCCCTTTTGCTAAATTTATTCACATCGATTGAAAATGTGAAAGAATTTTCGGTTGGAAAATTCCAATTTTGTGGTGGGGAGGGAATGTTGTGTTGCGAGCTAATTCCTTCATTTTGGGGTTTCTTCAAGTTCAGGTAAATGCAATACACATCGTCATCTTCAAGTTTTGGGGAGTGATAGCGAGAGAGGCGGAGGATGAGAGATGGAGGAGAGAGGGTGAGTTTTGGGAGTGATAGCGAGAGAGGTGGAGGAGGCGGGAGAGAGATGGCGGTGTATTTGAGGAGGGACGGAGGGGTTTTATGGCGGGAGGAGAACCACCGAGGAGGCGGTGGCGGGCGGGGCGGGAGGGAGGTGGGGGAGGAGGAGGAAGGAGGTGATGGTGGCGATGAGAAGTGAGGTGGGGGCGGCGGTGGGGTGGTTGGAGATGGGGTTTGAGGTGGAGGCAGCAGTGTGGTCAAGAGATAGCAGTGGGTATCGCCGACGGCGGAAGAGGCACGCATGGAGGAGGAGGCTAAGGAGGCGGAGATTTGGATCTTGTCGATCGGAAAGTCGTCCATTGTTGGTTGCAACTTCGTGTACAGAATAGTAGTTCTCTGGGGAAATATAGTTTAGGGTAGAATTGTCATTTTTTATTTGTCATAAGGTTACATTTGTCATTTATATTCTTAATCTATATTTTTAACTAATGTACCAAACAAACAAGTTTGCTATCTATATTTTTATATCTTATCTACCAAACAGCCAGATACGATACCAATCTAACATTATCTACAATACATATCATATTCTTATCTATCTAAACATATCTGCCAAACGAGGCCTAAATGTTTATAAAAATATTCATTTACTTGCAATATTTCTCACTTTTTATAGACTTGGTCCATTTGCAATATAATAATGTAGAGAAAATATAAATACACAATTTAAAAAGCATTATTTGTAATGCTAAACAACAAATACGAGGTGCATTGTATTATTGGTCGTGCTTTATAGTTAATAGGCAGAGTAATTGTAGCATTTTATTAATGAAAATAAAGCGTAATTTTTCCATTGTAAAACAACATTATTAATAACAATAAAAGGTTTAAATTTTTGTTCTCTTACAAAACACGTAGTGGAGTATTCATATTAAAATTTTTAATACTTGCCATTGTTATATTTTTGGTTGACCCATACATTAAATAATGCCCAAAAGCCCATTACCCTCTTACCTCTTGACCTGCTGTGCTGCTGCCGCCTACATTCATACCTTTTCATTTGTATAAAAAGGTATGTTAATAGGTTTGAACCTATTAAGCAAAACTGAGGCGCCGTTTTTTCTGCTCCAATGTCAGACTCCTTTTTGCCTCTATTGTTTCAATTCCTTTGTGGAATTATGGAGTAGGTAGTCGCTGCTTGTGTCAGCAAGTGAGAAATATCTTCTTTGTGGAGAGCTTTTGGGGGTTAGGGGTTTGGGTTGTGGGTTGTTGTTGTGTCAACGAGATTGTGATCTCCTATTTAGACACCGTGAAGGCGTGTTGCAATGACGGAGAAACCGCACCTGAGCCGAGTTTAATCAATCCTATCTCTATTTTTTCCTTTCTTGTTTCTTTGTTACTTCTTTCCTTGTTGTGTGCAGGTCGTAGAAAGCTACCGGAACGAGTCATTGAGCCGCTGCCGGGGTCGACAGAGGTGCTGTCACGCTGTGCATTGTTGACGTCGAGACTATAAAGGATTCATAACAGTGGTATCAGAGCGAGATGTGTCTCGTTGTCGCGATGCGTTAATCAGCGATTCAGATCGCCGCAGGTATAACGCTGCCTCAATCTTAGGCACTACTCTGGTAAATTGGCTTAACCTCTCCGTAATTTAAATTCCTAGAGACTGTCGAGTGGCGCAACATAGGTTGTATTTAAATTCATAGAAAACTGCCGATTGGCGCAAAGATAGACTTGGGTATTTGTTCTTTGTTTACTAACTCGTTTTGCTACGTGATTTGTGTGGTGTTTTCGATCCGCTTTACTTGTCGTGTTCTTTGTGTTAGTTTTATTTTCACCGCTTATTCATTTGTTGAATCTTTGCTTTGTCAATGGCTACTAACGGATACGGCATGTCTCCTTTTAATGGAAAATCGGATTTTAGTATATGGAAATAGAAAATAAAGTGTGTATTAGTTCAACAAAAAGTTTTTCGTCTTTGTCATTCAAAATTATGAAGAAAGTGATAAGCAGGATGAAATGAATGAACTTGCATGCTCTACCATTATTCTTAATTTGTCGACAATGTGTTAAGAAAAGTTGGTATGCTAGATTACGCTAAGGAATTATGGAAAAACTTGAAGAACTCTATAATGAAACGCTACTTCCTTCAAAAATATTTTTGCTTGAAAGTTTCTTTGGTTTAAGCTTCGATTTGTCTAAAGAGATAGTGAGAACCTTGATGTGTTTACTAAGTTAATACAAGATATTAAACCGATCGGTAATAAACACATTGATGATTATGCTCTATTGTGCTTATAAATACTATACTTGATTCTTCATGTTGATGTAAAATCATCATTAAGTATGGAAGAGATAATGTGAGTATTTATCTTTGTTGTGAATGGGTTAAAAGCAAAGAATTAGATTTAAGACATAATAAGGGTGTAAAATCGTGCGGTGAGGTTATGTATGTGAGAAGATTTAACTCAACATAAGTTTAATAATCACAAGCATGCTAGTAATGATGAATCGGGAAAGAAGGCGTTTCGTGGTAAGAGTAGGTCTCACGCTCAGCCTAAGGGAAGAAAGTGTTTTAATTGTGGTGAAGTTGGTTACTATATCAAAGAGTGTCCACACCCTAAGATGATAGAGCATGCTAATGTTGTAACAAATTGTGAAATTATGGAAGATTTGTTTATGGTGTTTTATGTGAATTATATACATTCTTCTATTCTATGTGAAAATGAATGGCTAGTTGATTCTGGTTGTACTTTCCATATATCTCCGTTCAAGAACATGTTTTCAAACTATAAAGATGTCAGTGATGGTTTTGTGTCATTAGCTGATGAGAAGAAATGTCATGTGCTTGGTATTAGTGATGTTTGTCTTAAGTTTGATTATGATCATGTTTATATCTTGAAGAATGTGCGTCATGTGCTCGCTATTCGTTATAATTTGTTGTCTTGGTGCTTTGGAAGATGATGGGTTAGAAGGTAGATGGGAAATGGGCAAATGAAAATATTGAAAGGCTCTCTTGTTGTGTTTAATTTGAAAACGCCATAACTTGTATATTTGCCTTGCTAATCTTTGTCATTGATGATGCAATATCGTGAATGCTTTCCAAGAAGATAAGGCGTGCTTTGGCATAAACATTTAGGCATATGAGCAATAGAGGTCTAGAAATCTTGCATAAGAATGGTGCCTTTGGTGATGATAAGTTGTCGAGCATGCCTTTCTATGAGTCGTGTGTTAGGACAAACAACATAGTAGTCTCTTTTCCTATGTCTTCTTTGAAGAATAAGACTATGTGTTCGATGCTCTTCGAGTATTTGCACGTCGATGTGTGGGATCCGCTAGTGTGCCCACTCATGGTGGGAATAGGTATTTCCTATCCGTGAATGATGATTACCGAGAAAAGTTTGGATTTTTCCGCTAAGAATAAGTCCGATGTGTTTGATAAGTTTAAAACTTGGAAAAGTCAAATTGAAAATCAAACTGGAAAGAAGATCAAGGTTTTGAGAACTGATAATGGCCTTGAGTTTTGTAATGCTCTGCTTGATGATTTATGCTCTTTATCTCGTATTAAGAGACATAGAACTATGTCTTACACGCCACAATAGAATGGGGTAGCTGAACGTATGAATATGAATTTGTTAGAAAGGGTAAGAAGCATGTTGGCCTCTTACGGGCTTTCTAAGAACTTTTGGGGGAAAGCTATACATACAACTGCTTATTTAATAAATAGGTTTCCCTCTGTGCCTTTGAAGGACGAGTGTCTTGAAAGTGTGTTCTGTGGTAAACCTATTGATTTTTATAATCTCCGTGTGTTCGTTCGTCGCTTTTATGCATAAAATGGTGATAAATCGAACCTAGATCTAAAATATATATTTTTTAGGATACTACGAAGGTGTTAAAGGGTATAGGGTATGGGATAGAAATGAGCCTAACTTTAAAACCGTAGTTAGTAGGATGTGATCTTTAATTAATCTGATTTTCCTTGCTTGTCAACTGATTCTGTCTCTAACACGACTCAAAGTGAGGTGGAACAATTCCCTCATTTGATTCATTTTGATGGTTCCAATGATTTAAGTGCCGAAAGTGATAATGAGCATGTTGTTGATGAAAATGTGCCTGTTATTGATGAAAATTTGCATGAAAATCATGTTGATAATGCTCTTGATGATGATATGCATGAAGATGATACGCATGATGATGTTATTGAAAATGATGATATGCATGATTATCAACGTGCTAGGGATACAAGTAGGAGGACAACTAAAGTGCCTACTAAGTATAATGACTTTGAGTTGTGTTTGCTTGCCTTCAATGTGTTTGAATCCCTAGAGAGTAATGCTCCTAATACATATCAAGAAGCATTAAAATCTATGAATGCTAATAAGTGGCTGGAAGCTATCACTACTGCAAAAATCGGTATAGACTACGCGTTATATGTGTAGTCTATGTGCGTTTCGGAGTGTAGAGAAAAGTGGTGTAGAGAAAAATGAGGCGTGATACACCACGCTTTTTTGCTGTGCCCATACCCACTATAGACCACGCCGCACATAGACCACGCTTTTACGAGTAGTCTATACCCACTGCATCACACAAAATTTCGTACATACACACGCTTTTTGTCGAGTCTATACCCACCATGACCACGCCGCACATAGACTACGACTTTTACGTAGTCCATACCCACGCATCACACAAAATTTCGTACATACACCACGCTTTTGTCGTAGTCTATACCCACCATGATCACGCGCCGCACGAGACCACGCCACGCCGTAGTCCATACCCACACACCACACAAAAATTTCGCACACACACCACGCTTTTGTCGTAGTCTATACCCACCATGACCACGCGCCGCACGCAGACCACGCTTTTCGCCGTAGTCTATACCCCACGCATCACACAAATTTTTCACATCCACCACGCTTTTTTGCGTAGTCTATACCACCATGACCACGCGTTTCACACGCAGACCACGCTTTTGCGCGTAGTCTATACCCCATGCATCACACAAAATTACGATAGTCCATACCCCACGGATCACACAAAATTTCGCACATACACTACGCTCGAGCGTAGTCTATATGTATTAACCACGGTTTTGAGTTTATTTAATTACTACGGTTTTAATGCCAAATTTACTACGATTTTTCTATTACAACCGTAGTCAATTTAATAACAACTACGGTTTTTAGTTTCAACCGTAGTTAATTTCTTTATTTAAACCTCGCACAATTAATAACGCACAAGCAAACGAGATTAAAATATACTTGCACTACGCTCAAAATCACTAATAAAAATATACAACTGTTTTCATTATACCTACAAAATCACTATACAAAACATACAACTGCTTTCATTACTGCCTACAAAATCACTATACAAAATACTATGCACATCACATAACAAAACAATAAGACCAGATCCCATATCACAAAGACAAAATAATTCAAAAGATCAATAACTTACAACTAAAACATCACAAAACTATACGTGAAGAAGCATGAAATTTGTCCATTCAACACGAACTTCATCAATGTCCTCTTGAGAGTAAGACCGATTTTGAAACTATTAACAATTCAAAAATAGAATATTAGCACTCTTGTATGAAAAAAATGATTATATTAAAGAAATGAAATGTTTATCTTAAATGTGAACGTAAAGAAATGGAACCACACTTCATAACTTCTTCAATTATATCTTTCATGAAACGTAGTACAAAGAACCCACATTGCTTGGAATCGGGTTGTCTTGGACACTTTTTAAAATATCAAATATTAGCAACATGTAGATGTATATGAAATCAAACATAAAACAAATGTGATTTGATAAATGAAAATACCTTTACAATTTCCCAAGTTGGTTGCTTCTTCCCTCTTTTCTCCAATTTTGCATTAAACATAAAAATTGCCCTTCAAGAAATTAATAGTAATTAGATACTACCACAAATACACATATTTCAAAGTACAATAAATAGTATCAGTAAATGCCCAAACATTATGTTCATGGCAATGCAGTAATAACATCACAATTCCAAGTATAGTTTATACATAGAATTTGCAATGTAACATACCGTATCTTTTCGAATTTAGTATTCAAACTATGTACATATGTATGGAATCAGCCCACACACGTAATATTGCAATGTAACATACGTAATATTCATTACCTCATCGATCTTCCGAGAGTTGACCCATAGAATATTCATATACGGTGTAGAACTTTAAAAGAAATTTAAGTCAGATCCTTCGATACTTTTTCCAAAGTATTCGGTTGAACAAATTTAAGTCAGATCCTTTGATGAAATTCCTATTCAATTTATTAGATATTTTGGTGGTTTTCTTATTATTTACCGATTTATAGGCAACATTTCCGAAGTTTTCGTGTCTTTATCTTTTGGGTCATGGAGCAGACTTGAACGGACCATTCTTTGGAGTTCTTGTGAGAAATTCAAGTCTTTGGTCCATTGTAAGTGAGGATGAAATCAAGTATCTCTTGGGTGTGACCTTCAAGTGAACTACTACAACATCGACAAGGTATATGTTGGATTCAGATATTGAAAGCAGTTTTGGTTGAGCTTGTATACAATGTTTCTGTTACCACTATTACAATCTCCTATCCGAAATGAATACTTGATTGCATATATATGTGTCCCTTATCTCATATATAAGTTAGATCATCCGGTGTGTAGAAGATCACGTAAGTATGTATGATTGGTCGCTTAATGAGATATAAAAGTTTCACACCGAGACAACTTGAGGACGAGTTGTCAGATATAGTGCAGTATAGATAAGAAGTGACTTGACTGCTGTTGCTTGTCTATGCCGGCACGCCTCGACGTATCAAGGATCACATGAGATGAGTTCTTCTATCCGACCGTCATGAAGAACCAAGATCTCGGTGACTTACGATGATCTAAACCTCGATAATGTATTAGATGAGTATGAGGTTGACCATCACTTTGACTTGTTATGGGTGAGGTTATATGTTCTAACCCAATATTCTCCGTGATGGGTGGTGGCAAGGTTTCAGATGTCATGCTAGTTATCTCAGACGAGTCACCGTATCCGCTAGATAATGACGCCCCTTAAGGAGCTCAAAGGTTTATCAGACTAAACCCGCAGTTGAGTTAGCTCAAGTACAATAATAAGGTTGAGTGGTACTACTTAAGGAATTAAAGATATTAATTATTTTAGCAATGTAATGCTCTAAATAATTAATGGACGCTCGATATCTTAAATACGGGGATTCAGTAATGTCTAAGTGCAAGCCCGACTCAACTTCGGTAATAAAGGGTAAGTCAAGATTTATTCTCTAGTGGCATGAATAAATCTTTATAAATTAATTTATGTTCGGTGAACATAAGATAATTAATTTATTTGAGGCCCATCTTTATTCCTCGTGATTTGATCCTCGGCCGCCCATCCAGCCCGTAGCTTGGAAGGAAAATAGCACCTACTTTCTCTACATGGCAAGGATTTGATTCTCTTTATCCTACAAGGATATAATTATATTTATGGGATATGCATAGATCCTTTCCATATAGGATTATGGTAATAATCCTTTCCATATAGGATTATGGTAATTTCCATATGGGATTATGGTAATTTTCATAAATGATTATGGTAATTTCCATATGGGATTATGGTAATTTCCTTATGGGATTAAGGTAGTGCATTATAAATATGAGGTAAGAGATAGAATCAAAGTTAATCCACTCATTAACAAGCATTATTTTCGAGAATCACAAGAACATTGTGAGGATTTTTCGAGAGTTAGTAGAGAGCATTGGGTGTTTTTTCCGAAGCATTCTCCATAGATCGTCCTCACTCGACGTTGGAGATTGGGTAATCGGGATACAGTCCAGAAGGTCAAAGCACGAGTTTCGATCCGTTCATCCCCGACAGATTCAAAGGTAAACACGAGAAAACCCCTACGTGTTGCAATTAATTATATAGACGCATGCTAGGAATATAATCAATGTATGGTGAATTAAACATCCAAGATAGATCCTCGAGGCGAGGGCTAAACATAGTTTTCCTACAAGATAAAGATTATTTATAATGTACCATTTCCGCCTATATAATCTATTGGGGCACTTTGGTCATTGCATCTGTTTATAGGTCTTGTGGGAGCCTTTTCTAGAGCCTTGAAATTTCAATGAGCATGAGCGGTAAAGCAAGACGAGAGCTCTCTTGGTGGCACTATCATGACGGACATCAATCTTCAATCCAAGACACATCTCAATCAATCTTAATGAACCTATTGTCGAGGTGCAATCTTTTCTATTTTTACGGCTTAGTGAAAGTCTTATAGCGACTACACATGTCGAGGATACCCCAAGTTTCAATATGGTATTGATTGTTCATACAAATGGTCATGCTCACTATAGTCGACTATAAATAATTCTATTAACTCGCTTTTCTTTGCTCGCTTCAATTATCTTTTCGACCTCTTTCTAATATATATACACATGTATATGCCTCAAAATTATGTGAATACCGATGCATTTTAAATTTGCTTAAGAAAGGTTGTCTCGAGGGCAATTGAAATGGTCGAGGATCGTGGAGCCTTCTTGAAATGACAGAAGCCCGGACCGCCAAATTTGCAGATAACTAAAGGTCTTGGAGCTAGAAGATATGCTCCATACATGCCGCAAAACTTAACTACTCGCCCTACTATATGCATGCCAACAAAAGTTGGAGTGATGATTTGGACGTGTCCCCATCAAAAGGAGTCTTGCAACCTGGTTCTTCTACTCTTATTTGTATCAAGGTCTACAACGGTTTTCCCATTTATAGAAAGTCATGTTTCCCATGTCATTGGTGAAAGCACAGACTATATGCTATCACATTTTCCCCAAGTATGTAATATAATTCTCATGGCCTTGATAATCAACTTTAGGTGTCAAACCTACTAGCTTTAGATTCATCTTATACTATTTTTGCCTATTAGATGCTGGCCCACCGCCCCCGCTTCACATTTACGTGATGTCTTCTACAGAATGGGCTTGGATGATAAGGTGATTGTTCATTCTAATTTAAAGCGATAATTATTTTCATTATAAAGTCTTATAATTGATAATCTTCTTAATGTCCAGGAAATAGTTGCTATTTCTGGTGCCCACACTCTTAGAAGATCAAGGCCAGATCACAATAGTAGATGAAGGATGACTCAACAATATTAATGAATTTAGAATTTTTCTTTACAGTAACAAGTAGAAAAAAGAAATCTATCCAAGGACAGATTGTGTTGGAGGAATGTACATGTTGGAAACACAATTTTCATGAGCTAGTGACTGAGATACACATGTAAAGTTATAGATGGCTATATAGAATGCTTGTTTCATGTTTGAAAATTCAGGCCGTGATTGTAGTTTATTCGGAAGGGTAATCACCATATAGCCTTACTACTATCTCTAAAGCATTCAATATCATAGCTTTCGACAGGAACTCCTTAAATACCTTCAAGTCGCATCCAGTTGGCCAAGCACCACGATTTGAAGAAATCCAGAAACATCTACTGAGATCAAGAATCTGATTTCAAAGTGGTCAAGATTTAATTATCACAGAAGCTGGATAGTTTATGTGCGGAAGAAAATTAGAGCCAGTAAAAAAAATCATTAACAAAAAGATATCAGTTCATAATAAAAACCAGAAGCACATAAGACTTGGACGATTCTTCAGTTTACAAGTCCATGAACACCCAGCGCATTTATCTCCTCTTAATCGCATCAGTTTCCGCAAGACTAATTTTTCGAAAGCAAAATCACAAAAAACATAAAGGAAAGGCAAACCGAAACGCGGAATGAGAAAATACCAAACTCTACAGTCTGGGGGCAGAGAGAGAGAAAGCGAGAGTCCAATTGACTCTGAACACCAAATGGAATCGATAAGCAGAAATCAATACCAAATTAAACTCGGATAATGCAAGAAATCGAAAGAACAATGACATGGAAAAAAGTGAATCCTGCTCTGTCACAGATACTCTACACAGTTAGAACTCATTGGAAGCATAAAACCCTAAACCCTAGTAATGCAGAAAACCAAAATTTGGTGTGTACCTCGACCAATACACCACTTCCGAGATAATAGAGCCGACGGCTCTCGCAGTGGACGCAATTAAATTAAAATATGGAGAAATTCTTTTGCTATTTGAGGAGCCTCGATGCTTTGATTTTTATGCATTTCTGATTCTTAGTGAAAAGGGTAAAAAACGAAAGGTGTGGCTCCGTAAATTAACGGTAAAAACTTGTGCCCTCCGTGAATTTGTTTAATTTTTTAAGTTACTTTTAGATTGGGCCATATTTATTTAGGACAAAAATCGGTGCATCAAATCTTATTTGTAGCCAGTATAATCATAATCGAGCAAAGATTGAAAAATTAAGACAGAAGGTCCAAAGAAAAATCTACATAAAACAAAGCATCAGAAAAGGCACGAGAACTTTGAATGTCAGTGAGAGCGAGAACTCACCGAGCAGCGGCGGCGGCGATGGAACAACAGTGAGCGGCGGCAAAGAGAAAAAGAGTAGTGTTGGTCGTCGTAGGGCGGGAGTGAAGTTTTTTCCAAGTCTCAAATAAATGAGGAATCCTGTAAATTCAGGTTCTACTTATAATATAAATACAAATAAAGTCCAGATATGAGAGATATTAAATTGTTGGTGAAATGGTTATGCGATATGTTAATAAACTCACACGTCGTGAGTTCGAATCTCACTGCTTTTTTTATGACATAGACTACGCTTTTTATTAAAACACGCACATACACTACGCTTTTGTTAAGCATAGTCATTACTTGGTATAGACTACGACACAGACTACGCTTTTGTTAGCGTAGTCTATACTTAAAAAAATCAAGACATAGACTACGCTTTTGATAAAAGCAGTAGTCTATATACTATGACTACGCTTTTACGAAAAAGCGTAGTCTATAAGAGTGTAGAGAAAAGTGATATTTGTAGTAGTGTATGCAAAAAGAGATTAACCCATTCGATCCAATATGACATGGATTCTTGTGCTCGAACCTAAAGATTGCTATATTATTGATTGCAAATGACTTTTTAAACTAAAAGAAGAACTTGATTCTATTCGTTATAAAGCTAGGTTAGTGGCTAAGGGATTTACTCAAAAAGAGAGGATAGACTACAATGAAATTTTTGCTCCTGTTGTGAAGTTTACCACTATAAGAATGATGCTTGCTTTAGTTGCTCACTTTAATTGTGAATTAAAACAAATGGACGTGACTACTGCTTTCCTACATGGTGTTTAGATAAACCTATTTACATGAGACAGCCGAGGGCTTTGTTGATCCTAAGAAACCTAATCATGTGTGTCTACTTAAGAAGGCTTTGTATGGTTTGAAACAATTACCTAGGCAATGGAACATAAAATTTGATCAATGCATGAAATCTTTAAAGTTTACTAGAAGTGAATTTGATCATTGTCTCTAATTTAAAGATTGTGATTTTGTGCCTATGTTCTTGTTCTTATATGTGGATGATATGTTGTTAGTTAGTCCACGTGTTAAGACTATCAAGCATGTGCAAAAGTTTCTAAGTGATAACTTTGAGATGAAAGACTTAGAAGATGCGAAGAAAATTCTTGGCATGTATATTGTTAGAGATAGGAGTAAAGGTACTCTAGTGCTTAATCAAATTTCATATGTTGAAAAGATTTTGAGTAAATTCTCTATGTCGAATGCTAAATGTTCTAATGTGCCTCTTGCTTCTCATTTTGTGCTAAGTAAGGATATGTCCTCTAAGACTGCTTCTGAAATGAATGTCATGAAGAAAGTGCTTTATTCCAATGCTATAAGATCTGTGATGTATCTTATTATTAGTACTAGGCCTGACATTGCTTATACTGTGAGTTGCCTAAGTCGCTACATGTCAAATCCCGGTATGCCGCATTGGGAAGCGTTGAAATGGTTGCTTATAGGTACTTGAAATCTTCTATGAATCTTGGTTTGACTTTCTCTAAGTGTACTGATGTAGTTAAGCTTGTTGGTTATGTGGACTCTAATTATGCTAATGATAGAGACAATAGGAAATCTACCACCTCTTATGTGTTTACTCTATGTGGATCATGTATAAGTTGAAAATCTCAATTACAACCTATTGTTGCTTTATCTACTATCAAGTCGAGTATGCCTCTTGAAGCCTTAAAAGAAACTATTTGGTTAAAAGGTCTATTATCCGAAATTAGTTTTCTTGATAAAGATGTTGTATTTTTTTCTGATAGTCAATCTGCTATTCAATTGTGCAAGAACTCTATTTTTCATGATAGAACTAAGCATATTGATGTGAGGTTTCATTTTATACGTGACATTGTTGATAAAGACATAATTAAACTTGAGAAAGTGCATACTGATTTTAATCCTGCTGATATGGGTACTAAGTGTATGCAGGTTGAGAAGCTTCGGTCATGTCAAAGGATCTTGAACTTTGACTTTGGTTAGTTTACCCTTGGATCTCTGTGATCCGTACAAACTATGTTTGTACAAAAAGTCCCCTGTTTAGCCTTTGTAGTTTTACGTGGGGCAAATTGTCCCCTCGTTATCTCTTTGTGATTTTACAAGGGGGCTCAGTGATGATGATTGTGTGGTTTGCTCTATGATGCTCACAGAAACACGGTTGGGCTAAAGGTGAAGATTGTTATAATTTTGGTTGGCCCATACATTAAATAATGCCCAAAAGCCCATTACTCTCTTACCTCTTGACCTGCTGTGCTGCTGCCGCCTACATTCATACATTTTCATTTGTATAAAAAGGTATGTTAATAGTTTTGGACCTATTAAGCACAAATCGAGGCGCCGTTTTTTCTGTTCCAGTGTCAGACTCCTTTTTGCCTCTATTGTTTCAATTCCTTTGTGGAATTCTGGAGTAGGTAGTCGCTGCTTGTGTCAGCAAGTGAGAAATATCTTCTTTGTGGAGAGCTTTTGAGGGTTAGGGGTTTGGGTTGTGGGTTGTTGTTGTGTCAACAAAATTGTGATCTCCTATTTGGACACCGTGAAGGCGTGTTGCAACGACGAAGAAACCGCACCTGAGCCGAGTTTAATCAATCCCATCTCTATTTTTTCCTTTCTTGTTTCTTTGTTGCTTCTTTCCTTGTTGTGTGCACGTCGTGAAAGTCGCCGAACGAAGTCATTGAGCCACCGCCGGGTCGATTGGAGTCTGTCATTGCGTGTTGTTGACGCCGAGGCGTAAATGATTCACCACTACGTTCTTATTTCGATCTTCAATTTAATTATGTTTAGATAGTCTTTTAACCTTTGGTTGACTATTTGTCTTTTGTAGCATAAAAATATAGTTTTTTCCCAATAACATCGAATTCATGTTTTCCCAATACATGAATCGACAAAAGCACGTGAAAGCTTCACATAAAGCATAAAGCATAAGAGTTGAAAGCATTAAATAATAATGTAAAAATATCTATGTGTTCACAATATCAAACTTATGTCAATTCACCTACATCAAATAAATGTTATGCCTATATAAATTGGAAGCATAATAAAACTTGTCTTTCGATAGAATAAAAAGCAGTGTAAAGATAAATAAGTTAGTGATCAACAAATGATATACACAAAACAAAAGTATAATGATTCACACCAAAAAGCATAACCCATATAGTTTGGAAGCATAATAAAATTTGTTGCGCGTTAATCTACTCGCTCATTATTAAATTCAAAATAAGAAAGCATAATAAAATCAAACGAAACCATACCATATTATATACAAAAGCATAACATAGTTTGAAATATAACTACTTAACAAATCATAAAAGCAACCAAATGCGAAAATATTTAAAGAAGTCAAACAAAACAAATAATAGTAGATATATAATGTTTAAAGAATTACTTCAAAAGCATACACAAAAACATTACATCTAATTTATATTCCTTCTTATTTTGGGAAAGCATAAAATTACATAATTGTCTAATTCAAATATCACAATAAGTAGTTGAGCAACAACAAAAAAATTAGGCTCATGCTTCCAAAACACATATTATTGGAAAATTTATGTCTTAATTTATGCAACGACTTATTTATTCACAAAATATTCTTAAAATATTCGTTAAATTTTTCGATGAAGTTTGAAAGAAATTGGAATTTTTCGACCTAGAACATGATCCGATATTCGAATTAAATGCTTTTCACATCCATTAAATTTGCATGATTTTCAAAATTTTCAAATGGGTGGTCTTTGTGAAGGGTTTTAAATACGAGCCTATAGGTCTTGGATTTTGAAATGAATTTCAAATGATCAAATTATGTACTTTTAAGTGTTTTTTATCGGTCTTATGACAACGATCAGACAAGGTGTCACGCACATCTACCGCTACATCATATAAATAAGGGCTTAGAGCCTTCATCTTTCCTCGTTCATTTTCAACAACTCTTTCATATTGACGAAGAGACGAGCGGCGAGTGAGGCACCTAAGTATGCGGTAGTGATGCCGAGAGCTGAGGGACAACTAGGAGGAGGTGAAGGGCCATTAGAGTGCCTAGCCGCCAACACCCCATCGAACTCGATTTTTATTTTTCTCTTGATTTATTTATGTTCCATCTATTTTGTAGAATCGATATCGTAGAACACAATGCCTTTAAGCCCGGGCAGCAACGGGGCGTCCGACATTTGTCAAACCACTGGTGCAAAAACCATGCCGCTGCCATCACCCAACGGGCCACCTTTTGGCTTCATCCCTTTAGGCCTTTGTGTTCTGAGTCTTCAGATCTATAAAGTTGTCAAAATAGAATTTTCATTTTATGCACATTTAAGGTTTTCGGATCATGATTTTTACTATTTTTAGTTATTTTAAAATGGCATGGGCAATCTGATGTATGCAAAAATCGTGCATATATGTTGCACTACGAGAATGCTATATATTGAGTCAAGTTCATGGTTGATGAATTTATGGATCTACCAAAAGAGAGGATAAGCATGAACTTTTATCATGATTATTACATGCGATATTCATGAGTCCCTATGCATGTATTTTTAAAATATACCGTTTATAGGATTGTTATTCTTATGACTTTTCCTTCTCGCATCATATTTTTCTAAAAATTGGATGTCATATAATTGAGTCTCAAGTGGGAGAAACCCTAGTTTTACTTTTGCGTGATTACAAATCCCTAGAGTTGTGGGATCCGATCTAAGCTTAAAAGTTGTTCTATATGAATCTTGTAAAGTGGGATTTGTGATCGTGGTTACGAGGATATCCATATTGCAATCATGAATCGTTTGAAGGTTAAGGCAGGCTATGTTTTTACATATATCTTGAGTTAATAAGATCTAATATTTCAAAGAAAAATTGTTAGCATGTTCATTCTCTTATGTAACAATTTTGGCTCTTAGACGCCCAACACACTTACTAAGGGTTGTGTGCATGGGTCAGATCGCGGTGGTTTGATCTCCACTTGCGTAACGACCAAACGATTGGTTATATGAATCCGGTAATGGCTATTTGCTCGGGATTGAATATTTATGAATTCGACAGTGGCTTGGTCCCGTAATTAAGGTTGAAGGATTCGATGAATCAGGTTTGCGATGGTGTCGACCATAGGGCCATGATTGGTATATGATAAGAGTAACAGTAGTACGTCACATAGTGTCGGCAAACAACATAAAACATGTTTTGGTGTTTCATAGAAGTGGCTTACTATTTCTAAAATCTTCTATGCATACTGGTTACGTGAATGCCATTTATATGCTATATCTTTTATTTATATAAAAATGCTTATGTAATCGCATAACTAATTGAGTTTATTAGTACTCAGCCCAAATCTTTTCAAATTATTTTCATCTTAATTTGGTGCGGACGTGGTTGGCCACTGAGTAGGAATGTGGTTATATGCTATGAGTTCCCAGAATATGTCAATATTTTATGTTAACCACATAACCTATTCTAGTGTTACCTTGAACTTGTGTTTTTGATGCTAGAGACTATTTATGCATGCTTATATTATTATATATGATAATAAATGGTAACCCTTTGATAGTTTATTTTATATTTAAGGATCTAGTTCTCGGATCTCATTTACTTTCTTTACTATTTTCGATGGAGAGTGTGAGTAGTTGGCCTCTCTTCGATGTCACAAAGTCCTCATGTAGTAATCGAGATAGTAACGACTTATGAGAGAGCTGGTCACAACTCATTTTGGCGAGCTAGACTATCCGATACCCCATCCTTTACTTGACTTGAAGTGTAGTAGGATGCTCCTATCCTAATAGTTGTTATTGGTTGTTTGATTGTTTAGCCCACGTGATTGTAGTCGGTTGTACTTATACGACCGGTGGCATCTGAAGCTCGACACTAATTTTGTGTAGATGTATAGGTTTGCTTATTTTCGCTTCTGTTCCTTTTTGAATTTATCTTGTTATAGAGAGAGATGCCAATTTTTTTGGTAAACAAGCGAACCTCATACGTATATATGGTTTTCCCTTTTTCCTCGCTTCTTATTTCCAACCCCCTGCCATACTCCAGCATATGTGCTATTCCTCGATTTAGGATGTGATAACTTAGTGTTTTGATTAGATTCCAAAACCTCATCGTTGATCGCCTGCTGATGTAACATATTGCTAGTCACTTGTTAGGTAGCCAACTTTATGTTTCTGTGTTTCAATGAAGAACCATCAATATGGATGATAATATTGAATGAGTTCAAGAGCGACTACATCCATCGTATTGATAGAAATGTCGATAACACTCTTTGAAGAAAAGAAGTTCGAAAAATGACTAAGTGTCATACCGTGAAGTGAAGTTAGACGGGATACAGAAAATGTTACAGTTTGTATCTAGGTTTATTCTTGTAACCATAAACAAGATAAAATCCCAAGTATTGGATTAACTATCAGTCTGTGGATATAGGAGCTGATCTCTCTGAACCACATTAAAACTAAGTGTGATATTTACTTTCAGGACTGTTTAAATTACCTATTTTTGAACTGGGCATTATCAGCACACGCAACACAACATACCGCTTAAAACCTCCATCAATATCAATTTGACACCGACGATAAAACCGAAAATAACAAATCAATATTTGACTAAATGTTTTAGCCAAAGATCGGCCAATAAAGGTAAAGCTTAACCACCACACTTCCACACCCACATTAGTTATCGGACCACCGCCACAACAAGCTAGTAGGATTGTTAATCGATACAATGAGAACAAAACTTCTTGAACTTGAATCGATCAAGATATCGATACCAAGATCGAATCGCCATCGCCATTCGACACCTATCGACTAGTAGACAATCCAACCATGATTTTAAAAAGGTTTTATTTTATCTTAATCGATCTATTCCTCACCATACACCACTACGACCTTCAAGAGACCATCAATTGTCCGAGCGGGTTGTTCGCAAGAAATACTAACTCTTCCCTAGAGGTTATTCCAATTGAATGTATCCAAAATGATATATTTCGCATACCGTTACATTTTTGCTATGATGGAAACTAACTATAGTAGGTCGACGTTACTCCCACCTTCATCTGAGACAACTATGAGATCCGGAAGTTCGACTAAGAGTTACCTCACCGCACAACATTGCAAGTATGTCTGAGGTTATTATAAATGGGTTAATCATCATTAAAGAAGATCACAAAGGTTGGCAATCAAGTCGGCAAAGACTAGACTCCACGATTTCAAGCCTATGATCAAACCGACTTCACTTTGAGGAAATGAAGCGGGATAAGTTCGACAACCGCCAAGAACATCATCTCAGGAAAAGTTTCCAACTCACACTATAATGTTTGTAATCAAGTTCGAAGAGAATCAGTGATACACGAGTGTGCGACAAAGGTGTGACCAAAAGAAGAATTAAACGCGAGGATTTACGTGGTTTGATCACAAAGGATCTACGCCCACGGAGGGAAAACGAGCAAGAAGTATTATTAGACAATCTAGATGATCTCCAAGATACAATAGTGGCGAGGCATGCAATGTAGAAGAAGAAACCATCGCTCGCTTTCCTCTCTCGTATTTTATCTATCATCTATGATATACTGCCTTTTGTGAAGATTAGAATACCGTCCTTCGGCTGCGTAAGATGGTTATGTAATAACCATTAATCCAATAGAAATTTGTAACAAGATCTTAGCCATCGAATCCAACGGTGGATGCGTATAACTTCCCCATGCATAACAAACTTCTAACCGATTTTGCATGCGAGTCCTTTTACTTCAAGTTTATACCAACGGCATATCTAATCAATCTTTTGGTCACATTCTTTACAAACTCCACCTTGACCGCAAATTGCCTCACAATACAACTACAACAAATCTTCCTCAAACAATGCCCCATTACAGGCGACTTCTAAAAACTTCACTTTTGAAAATATGCACTATCCTTCGATAAAGGCCTCAACTTTCACTTGGTAATGCTTTAGTAAGCATATCGCAAAGATTATCATCCGTTGAAACTTTTACCACCTTCACGCATCATTTATTCACAATATCACGAATTAAATGATGTTTAACATCAATATGCTTGGATCTTTCATGAAAACTTGATTCTTCACAAGGTATAAGGAGCTTTGAGAATCACATTTAATCTCAACAGATTCTTGATGAATGCCGAACTCAATAGCTAACCCTTTAAGCCAAACGACTTCCTTTATCGCCTCTCACAAAGCCATATATTCACACGTGGTAGATAAAGCTACTACGATTGTAGAGTAGACTTCACCTAATCGCAGCACCATAAAGCGTAAAGATATATCCCGATCGAGATCTTCATCGCCTATGTTTGTCGCACAATCGTAGTCGACATAACCCTCCAAAGCGCCTCCCTTAAAACTTTCAAGTTTCAAATAAAATTCCATGATCGATGCTCCTTTCAAATATCTAAGTATGTATTTCAAAGCTTCCCAGTGATAACTTCCAGGATCCGACATATATCGACTTACCACACTCATAGCATGCGAAATGTCAGGCAGTGTACATACCATCGCGTATATTATGCTGCCAACCGCATTAGACTAAGGAACCTTCGCGATTTGAATCTTTCCTTTTCTGTCTTCGGATTGTGAGACTCTGAAAGTTTGAAGTGTTGCGCTAATGGAACCGAGACAGCCTTGCCTCATGCATATTGAATCTCTTTAGCACTTTCAATATGTAATCCTTCTCACAAGCCATAATACCCTTTATGCCTATCTCGGATTATATCCATGTCGAGTATCCTTTTGATCTCCAAGTAATTTCATCTCGAATTTTCCTTACGCTTATGCTTGAGTGGCAATCTCGCTTTGCTTTTACTAGCAATGAGCATATAGTCTACATATAATAGCAGATAAACAACAGTTGGTTTCCCCGTATTCCTCATGAAAACGCAGCTGTCATACCTTGATTTTGTGTATCCAATTTTCAGCATATACTCCTCAAATTTCTTATACCATTGCCTAGAGCTTTGTTTCAATCCATATAATGATTTTTGAGTAGGCATACTTTGTCTTTATTTCTGTCTGAAACAAAACCTTCGGGTTGTGTCATGTAGATAGTTTCTTCCAAATCTCCATGCAAAAATGTTGTTTTCACATCAAGTTGTTTGAGCTCAAGATCAAACGAGCTACCACTGCCAACAAGATTTGTATGGAACAATGCTTGACAACTGGAGAAAATACTTCATTGTCGTCGATTCCCTCCTTTTGAGTGAAACCCTTCGCTACCAACCGCGCTTTATATCTGACCAACTCCTTATCCGACGTCTCCATCTTCTTCTTAAA
Source organism: Salvia rosmarinus (assembly GCA_036937905.1). Classification (NCBI taxonomy): domain Eukaryota; kingdom Viridiplantae; phylum Streptophyta; class Magnoliopsida; order Lamiales; family Lamiaceae; genus Salvia; species Salvia rosmarinus. Next base: position 127,360 of record JAODLM010000306.1, read on the forward strand.
GATCCATTTGCAGGAGATTAATTTATGGTGCGATGGTTTTGTTGCTAGAGTCCATGTATTATTTTTCTCAAGTAATTCCAGCTCCTCTTTCATTGCAAGGAGCCACTTATCCTTCTCGTTGCAATTGATTGCCTCAGAAAAATTCTTTGGCTCATGACAACAAACTTCCTCAGCCACAGCAAGGGTATATGCCATTAAGCTTTCATCTTCATCTCTAAACCTTGTAGATGGCACTATATTTCTTCTTTGCCTATCTCGTGCAAGTCGATATCCATTTGATTCAGATCTTCTTCCTCGTAATCGACGACACACTTTACCTTTGCAGGATCATTTTGTGGTGATGTTATCGCCTCGGTCGCATCTCCACCTTAAAGTCGATGCATCCTCATTTTTCGCAATGCCTTTCATCGATTCAGAAAATGCATCTTCGTTTCTATAAAACCACATCCCCATCGATGATTATCTTCATGTATCCATTCATAACACCATAATCTATAGCCTTTGACTCCATCCCGATATCCCGAAAAAACACTTTAAAGCTCGCATCGAGCTTGTCTTGTCTGTGATGAGCAAACACCGACATCCAAACACTCTCACTGAGTATTCGATTTTGTCCACCCATCTTTCATCCGAGTCTCGATTCTCTATGGTCGTCGAAGGACATTTGTTTATCAAGGTGGTAGCCGTAGAGATGCCCTCTCCCGTAAATTCTTCAAAGATGCCCGAGCTTAACATCATACATCTTACCTGCTCCAATATGGTCGTGTTCATTCTTTCCACCACTCCATTCTCGCCGCGGATTTCTGCACACTCTTACGCTCTCGATCCTCTTATCATTGCAGTAATTGTATGAATTGATTGAGAGAAATTCTAAACCATTGTCGGTTCTAAGCATTTCGGACTTGTTCCTTTCTTCACCTCAACCTTTTGCACCATTCTTTAAATTTTTCAAACGCATCGACTTATTTTTCGAATGTATACCCATAGTTTTCTTGAAAAATCATCAATTATGGATAGAAAATATATGCTTCCACCTATGGTTTCAACTCTTGAAGATCCCCACAAATCATAATGTGCATAATCCAAAACAGATTTAGAGAAATTTCTTCCTACGGAAAAGGTCGTTTACTCTTGCTTAGAATGCATCGCTCATATTTTCAAGCATGAACTTGCTCGAATGTTGTATCGCATTCGCCTTATCAACTCGTTCACGCCTTTTTCACTTACTTGCCCAAGTCTAGCATGCCATAACATAGTATCATCCTTTGAGATTTGTTCGATTCACCAACTACGGTTACACAACATAAGTAATATAGCTAGCTTTCCTTACGGCTCTCATCATAACCGCCTCTCATTTCATCACAAGTATGCTACCATGGCTTGATCTAAAAGCGAAACCCTTCGACTCCAAAGTCCCAAGGGATATCAGATTCCTTTTCAACTGAGGGATGTGCCTTACTTCAGTTAAAACCCTAAAAGAACCATCATGCATTCTCTGTTTAATATTGCCAATTCCTTACACAAAGACATACCGATCGCTTCTAGAGAATCGAACCCAACTGTCGTGCTCAGTAATCCACAAACCACCCAAATTTGGACACATGTGATAGTTGCATCCCGAATCGAGGATCCAAGAATATCCCACTTCCTGGCTTGTGATATTCATTAATTCTCCTTCGTCTACTTCTTTCGTCATATCTGCAGAGTTTGTTTCAAGACCATTTTCATTTTGTTTCCTCTTCCATTCATAGCAGTTCTTTCTTAGGTGGCCAACCTTTTTGCAGAAATGACACTTTCGAGTCTCATTTGCTTCAGGATCCTTGCCAGCATTCTTTGATCTTTTGTAATCTTGCCCTGATTTCTTGAATCTCAGCTTGAACTTCTTGACGTTCAGTCCCTCGGCAGTTTGCTCTTTCTTGCCTTCATTGTATTTTTGTAATTCTTTAGCACGAAGAGCAAATTGAACTTCTTCAAGCGTAATGGCATTATCTCTTCCGAACAGCATCGCATCTCTCAAATGCTCAAAAGATTTTAGAAGTGCGTTTAGAAGAAGGATTGCTTTATCTTCGTCCTCGAGCTTGACGTCTATATTTTCCAAATCATCAACAGACTTGTGAAATTCCTCCAGCTGGTCCTCAATCCCCTTTCCATCGGCAAATCTATACGAATATAGCCTTTGTTTCATGAATAATCGATTTGCAAGGGACTTGGTCATGTATAAGCTTTCGAGCTTCGCCCATACAGATGTAGAGGTGGTCTCCCTCGCAACTTCCCTCAATACTTTGTCTCACAGACAAAGTATAATTGCGCTGTGGACCTTCTCCTTCATTCTCTTCCTTTCTTCCTTCGCAGAAAACTTTTCTGCAGTTTCTTTTCATCCTTTGGACTGACTTCAGTTCCTAGTGCCTGATCTGTTCGAATCGCATCGATCAATCCGTGCTAAACGAAAAGTGCCCGCATCTTGATCCGCCAAAGACCAAAGTCATTCTTCCCTGTGAACTTCTCCACATCGAACTTCGTCGTCATCCTTTCTTTCTTCGCAAAACAACGCTTCCCATAGACGGCGCCAATTGTAATGTTTGTAATCAAGTTCGAAGAGAATCAGTGATACACGAGTGTACGACAAAGGTGTAACCAAAAGAAGAATTACAACGCGAGGATTTACGTGGTTCGATCACAAAGGATCTACGTCAACGGAGGGAAAAACAAGCAAGAAGTATTATTAGACAATCTAGATGATCTCCAAGATACAATAGTGGCGAGGCATGCAATGAAGAGTTAAACTATCGCTCGCTTTTCCTCTCTCGTATTATATCTATCATCAATGATATACAACCTTTGTGAAGATTAGAATACCGTCCTTCATTATGTAAGATGGTTATATAATAACCATTAATCCAATGTAAATCAGAACAAGATCTTAGCCATCGAATCCAACGGTGGATGCGTATAACTTCCCATGCATAACAAACTTCTAACCGATTTTGCATGCGTGTCCTTTTACTTCAAGTTTATACCAATGGCATATCTAATCGAATCTTTATGGTCACATTCTTTACACACACATTAGGAAGCAATGAAATGCGAGACAACGAAGAAGATGTAGAATGCTCTTAAGAGCCTTTGTGCATGCTCATATGAGATCAAAGAGAACAAGTCGACTATAGCTTGTTAGAAGTTCGATAACTTCAAGCAAAAAGGAAGAACCCATTGATGATATGGAGCTCAAATTCAAACAATCATCAATGAGATTCCCATCATACGAATGACATACACTCAAGCCGAGATCAACCCGAAAGTTATATGGATGGTCTCACTATCGATCGGAAAGTATACACGAGTACTTGAGAATAAGATAAGTTTAAGTGGGATGCCATCGATAAACTCTTCTCATCAACGAAAGTGATGAGTATGAAATCGATTGTACTTAAGAGTGTTTCAAAGTCGATGCCTCTAAAGAAGAAGTTCAAGTCAACACTACCAAAGGCACGCCTAAAAGTTTAAAAGTGCAAGGAACCAAAGAAGACAACCAAAGATAAAGACGGTACAACAATGATGATTTGGTGACTCAAGACACACCGATGGTCGAAAGATTCGAGAAAATGAAAACTGATCAAGAGGTATAAGTACTACAAAGAAAGAAACGGCCATGACGTGTTTACAGAAAAGAACAAATAAGGATCGGACCGACTAGAAGCCCAACCGATCTAAATACGAAGATGACGAGTGCTTGCTTGATTGTGGAAAGAATGGGTAATTCATACACGATCGACCGAACTAAGCCATAAAGAAATGAAAACACCGAGAGCCAAGCTCGACAAAAGTTGAATGAGCGCAAGACTATGGTTGCCGAGAATAGCTCATCACGCATCTCTTCCAAAGAAGTCCTCCAAGATCGACGATGAAAGTCAGTGTCTGATGATGAGAGAGATCAACAATGACATGAATAGCTGCATGGTGGGAATAGACAATAACCTCAACAAATATGAAGTAACTTTCCGTCTCTTTTATATTTAAATTGAAATTATAAAATTTCAAATAGGAATATCAATTTTCGAACATGAATATTGAATTGGTCAAAATTATTTTCATTGTAACTGAGTGGTTCGAAATATAGGCATATGAGATCTAGAAGATAATATCTAATAATGTTGTATCCGATTCGTATTTATTTTACAAAATTAATTTGTTAAATTTAAGTAGATCATGCAATAATCTTATACAAAATAATATAAACTATTAAATAACAAAAATAATTACAATGTAGAATCTTAATCAGGGTTCGACTCATTCAAATAGTAAACTGATAATTTTTATTTTCAAATCCAATTGATAATAAATTCGACAAAATTCATAATTAATCTTATCTAGTTGTCTTGAGTCAATGAGACGTCTGCTCAGAGATTTCATCATCCCCAAAAAATGAGCTCAAATTCATCGACTGCCGAAACCGCCGCGGAAGCAAGAAAACCACAACCTTCCCTCCACACGGCGAGCCCGACCTCCAGCCCAACCCGACGAGTCTCCCCCACCGTCCGTGGCATCACTCGCCGACGGCGACCTCTTCGGCGAGGAGCTCTCGCGATTCGAGGCCTCCAAATCTCGCCGGAGAGTCCGAATCCCCGGAGCTTCCCCACAGCGTGAAGCAGCAATGCTGGGACAAGGCCGAGAAAATCAAGGGCCGCCACCCCGATAGGTGGCGACGCGACCCTTGGGCAACACTGTGTTCCGGAAGCTCGTCGGCTGCCCGGTTGCCTCTGCCATGATTACGATCACATTGTTCCTTACTCTAAGGTAGTTTTTTTTTTTTAATCGTAGATGATAGAAAAGCGATAGAAAGTAATAATATTTGAGACTCTGAATCTGCTTGATCACGACGCCGTGGAGAATTGTTAGATAGATTGTTTTTTTATTATGTGTATGATTATGTTATTTTGTGATGTGAGTATATTTTTGGGGTGTTTAGTGATTTTGAAGGAAGTACAATACAAATTTTGAAGCATGGAGGACTATTTGTGATGTTCTAGTTCTACAATGGGGTTCAATATCCTTTGCTGTGTGAGGATAGACTTGTTTGTTATATCCTTTTAGTCCATTTTCATTTATGTAGTGGAGTTATTCTCTTCTTTGTTAGTATCTTTGTTTGTCTAGTAACAAGCAATGTTCTTTTGGAGGTTACGAGTAATGGTAATTTTTGAAGTGGATTATTTATTATTATTTTATGTTTTGATAAGAACTTTATTTTATGTTTTGATAAGAACTTTGTCGTTGTAAGCAAACATAGAACAGAAGAATGTAGCGTGTTATCCAGTTAGGAATGGTAGTTACCTCACTTGGTTGTTTCTGGAATTTTTCAATTTATTACTCTGTATGATTTAGGCCAATGAGGTATTTTTCAAGTATAAGACTGATAGCTTGAGAAGCTATAAATTAATATGTTCAGGATTGGTCTGTTCCAATTATTTGGCTTTATTATACTATGGTAGTAGTTTATTTAGAATAAATATATTCAGTGTTTTGTAAATTAAATTGCCATGAAAAACCTAACAATTCTGTCTCAAATGTCTTTCTTCTGAACTCATATATATATATATATATATATATATATGTTATTTTTTTGAGAAACTGCATCTCATATAGTTGACTCTTCACTATGCATCTGGATGTTTTAGACCTGATGTAATCATATGATTACCTTACCAGTCAAAGTTGTTTTCTTTTGCTTGTTCACTTTTTCTCAGCAAAATCTGAACTCTGAAGCTCAGAATGCTAAATCTAAGATCCTTATGTAAACCAATTTGTTGATTTTTTTGTGCCCGTGTCCTTCAAATATGTGTCAGGCAGTAACCAAAAAAAATCGCTGTACCTCATTGACGATTCTGTGCAACTCTCCCTAAGTTATTGATTGCTAATTGATTTTTTTACCAGGCTACATCCCTTTTAGATTATCATTGACTTTGTCTTGGTCTAAATTGGAAAAGTGGAGTTATCAATTGAACACCAGCATTTGCTCTAGATGAAGGAGAAAAATGTATTATATAGTGTTTTAGGAAGTGAATCAACTCAAATGCTAGAAGGAATTAACTGTACCCTTATCTTTAGAATTTTGAGAAAATTGAAAGTGATTCTGGGATTGCTTGGCTTTATGGCATACTGAAATATGACATTTTTTTTTTGTGCGTGTGTTGGCCTAGTGGTAGAGTGGTTAATGTCCAAGGCCAAAGGTCTTGGGGTTCGAGTCAACCATGAGTCCATGACACGGCCTTTAAATTTCTGTATTAATTGACAAAAAAAATGACTTTTTATGAAAAAATGTCCAACCACTTTGGCACTATTCAAGTTAGATTATATGTATTACCCAACAAAAGAGATAGGGAAATAGAATTGATCGCCTCATTATACCACTAAGGCCAGTAATCTTACTAATATGTTGTTTTTTCGGTTCTTATCTTGTGTATTCATTGAGTTTACAATACTACATTATGTTTTTTATTTGCATTAAAGATGGTTCTATTTTATGGGTATGGTACACCAAATAGCTTGATGGCTGTTAAATGTATCATAACTTACGAAAGCTTTTGTTTCTTAAGGCTTGTTATTCTATTTCGAAATGCTTGTGCAGTTTAAGATTTGAATTTATGCAGGGTGGGAAAAGCACCTTAGAAAATTGCCAAGTGTTGCAGGTAATCTCTGCCTTCTTCATAGATTAATCTGGAGCTTTGTTTTCTGAGGAATAATTGTTCCATATTCCTTCTTCATAAATAAGTTTAAAATTACCAATCGATAGATTCAATAACTTATTTCCTCAAGAGCATCCTTTTCGGTTATTGAATAGGTACACTAACATGTAGTCATTTTAAGACCGCTATACATTTTGGCATATAATATGTAATTCCATTTCCCCCTTATTAGCTCCAGAAAATGCTTTTCGTGATTCTACCTGTATGATTTAAATTTAATGGACAATAATAGTCCTGTTGGCTGTTTTGTTTGCATTTGAGGAAAACATGGGTGCAAATTTATCCAGACAAGCATCTTTTTATCTACTCCACCTGGAAAAAAGTGGCTGTTATATCGAATTCGATAACTTAGTGGAGAAGTTTCTCCTTTTTTTGTTGATGAATATGAGTCTGATCCACTCCCTGCAGTGATGGACCTTCATATCTTTCTTTCCATCTTTTTTTCTTTATTTATTGAATTATATATGAACTGGATGTTGAGAAGAGAATGGAGAAACTCCAAAATAATGCTTATTCAGCTCATATTCCGCTTGCTAAAGTATACAAATGAACGCAACATTGCCAATCAGTTTTATCTAAAACACATAACTACAAGAAATTTATTTTTAAGTATACAATATAAGTATTCTTCAAATATTACAGCATCCTGATCTAGTAGATTGAGTTAGAAGACTGTCACATCCAGCTAACCAATTCATTATTTAGTTTGATATAACTTTCATGCTGACTGTCAATAACATGGTTTTATTTGTGTCACCGTTTCTGTTGCACAGGCAACTGTTAATCGTTCCAAGGGAAACCAGACTGAGTTGTCCAAAAGTGAGCTGATTCAGAAGAGTGCTTACTGCCGGGTCTCAGGTATATTCGACTAGCTAAGTATGCGTGTATAGCAACATTATTCTAGGAAATTCTGCATAATTTGAATAAAACAGGATATTTTCGTTAAATTTTAGAATCTTGTCAGTATCCTTTATAAATACAATATGAGAAGACCTCTGGAGTTTTTGTTTATAAAATTATCCATTCTCAACTTTACCCTTCCTTTTTAATAGAATTACATCACTAACTTAACCCTCTTTTTCACCACAAATTCAGAATTATGTTAGATTTTGTAGTTCTTGATAATTTATTGGTATTCTTCTCTTACTAATGTATTTCTTTTTACAAAATAACTTTTCTTTTTAGATCTGGTTCCTAATTAGTTGCAGATTTTAAGGATGAATTCTGTAATGCAAATTAATCTTCTTTTTCTTCTTTCCCCTTTCAATTTCTGCTGAAATTATCCTGAATAAAACCCGATTTACCTTTTTTTTGGAGGCTAATCATTCACTCCTGAATCCTAGTCGGCAGGATTTATTATTTTCACTGTAAAATTGCAACTTTCAATGTTGTTATCAAAGCTTCTCTGATAATTTGCAACTTTCATACGACTTTTAAAACATTTGCTATTACAACATCTTTTAATCTTTCTGCACTTGCAACATTCCAGTTTTTTAAAGCAAAGTTTGTTCAATTTGTACCCTAAAATGAAGTTATTTTTCTGTTGAAAACAACAGAGTTCTATTACTGAAAAACTTGGGATGTGGTAATTGAAACATATTTGAAAGTGATGTTATAATGGCAAAAGTCTTAAAAGTCGTATGGAAAATGCAGATTCAGGTAAATTTTTTATTTCCACTAATTAACCTATTATCATTACCAAACTCCCAAACACTCGGCCCCATAGACCAATCAAGAAAAGCATTAGAAAACAAAAAGACAGCAAGCTCAACTTCTATAGCAATGGAGCCAATGTCATAGTTTTTTTTTTAGTGGAGTGTTGTTTTCGTGGCTTAATTTGAACTGATGCAGGTCGTGACATGGACCTTCTTGAGTTGTCGGCCTATGGTAATGTTCGGCGTGGCCAAGAACCCGGCGGGTGTAAAATTCAATAATAAGCTTATGCATTGAGGTAAAAGCTTTTAAAGTCAATACGTGCCAAGAATGTAGTATCTTGTAATAGCCAAAGGACTTCCAAGTATGCGTGTAGAGTGATTAATGCATGAGGCTAAAGGTTTCATTGTCGATTCCACAGTGATGCGACCTTTAAATTTCTTTGTTAATCAACAAACAAACAAAAAGATTTCTAAAACCGATGAATTTCAACTTCAAAACTTAAGACCTGGGAGTAGATAGGCTTTTGGACTTGAGTTCGAGGAATCATTATTAGTTACGAACTTGAAGAACTAGACTTGTCTTGTAGGATTTGTTAAGATTTACCTAGAGGCTACCAGTGGAAGATATTCAAGTGAGATGAACCGGGCAATACTACTTCGGTGACTGGTGAGATTTACTTTCTGCAAAGTATTTTAGATTATTAACCCATAAGGTGTTTATTTAAACTGTAAAGTTGCATGTTGTTTTTATGCTCATTGCATAGTGCGGACCTTAGAACAATTAATCTGTTACAACTTCTGCTGATAGTAGTTAATGATCATGTCTTGAGCTAAATATTGGCCAAGGTAATATATAAGGAAGTTTAGGTTGGGTGAATTTGACGGAGTTCCCGATCTTGGTGATGCAGGCCATTAGTGAAACTTAGTTTCCCCCTATATATGGCCACAGTAGGTAGCACACAAATAATATGAGCAAGAAAGATTGATTGCACGGTCTGGAAAATATGTTTTACATATATAGGGTCAGGTTACCTTTTGAAACATGCCCTATATTGCATTTTCTTAAAATAATTATGACTTTTTGTCTTCTCAAAATGGGCACAAGATCTCACTTTTCTAATATTGTTTATAGATTGAGAAATTTGCATGATAGAGCGAGACGAGTGTGGCACCTAGGCAATGACTTGACAAAGGAATTCCATTGCGGAACGAGCCTACTATGTATTCTTGGTGGTCTAGCCTTTCACTGTACTCATTTAGTTGATCCAGATGGCGTCCAGAATTATGTTTGGATATATTATATTTACTCTATTCATCAAAAACTCTAAACTCTCAAGTCATTTATTATAAAAAGTAGAATTGTATCATTTCATTTCAGTTCTTGTTTCCTTTCCCTTTAATGGCAGTATCATACTCCTTCTGTCCACTAAAAATCAAGAAGGCCAAAGCCATCAGATGAACTGACGGCTCTTGAAAAGTAGGGGACTTACTTTTTTTCCAAGAGCTTTTAGCATTCGAAGTCTGTTTAAGTAGCACCATTTATACTATTTTTGAATCAATATATACTTACAACTTACAAGGGGATTTGTAGCATTTCCACAATTGAAGTAAAAACATGAAGATAAAATGTTGTTGCATATCATAATTGATGGTCCCGTGCGCGCTTAACAATATTACAAGGTGGAGAAAGTTGTAAGTATGGCTGTTACATGGTTCGGTTTCATTAATCAAACCGAATTTTTCTGCTAACCAAATCGAATTTATCTAAAAGTGGAACCAATCGCTTTAAATTTTCGTTAATCAAAAACTGATCGGTTATGACGGTTCGATTTTCGGGTAATCGAAAAATCGAATTAAAATTAATTAATAATAAAATAAATAAAATAATAATTAAAAATTGAAACTTATTATAAATAATAAAATATTTAACAAATAATTAAAATAATTAATAAAGTAATAATTAAAATTGATTTTAGAATTTTAATTAATTAATTAATAATGAAAATAAAAACGGTTGTTCGGTTCGAATCGTTTGGTTATCGGTTAACCAATAACCAAATTTTTTCAACTCGCACTGAAATCGAATCGATAACCGAATTTGTCGGTTTTCGTTTCATCGATTTATCGGTTTGGTTCTAACCGAAACCGTTTAGACACCTCTAGTTGTAAGATTAAAGTTGTCTCGAAATCTAATTAATTTCGATTCTAAAGAACAGCGATATTTTATTCACACTTCACAACTTGCAAAATATTTCTCCCTCTGTCCAACAAAAGGTAATATTGCTTTTAATGATACAAATTTTAATAAATTGTAGTAGGCGTAAAGTGAGTGAAAAAATGGTTTCACATTGTAAGTGTAAAAAGTGATATTTTTTTTTGTGAATATGTGGGTAAATTGAGGATAAAAATTGTGGGTTTTGATGTACAATTGAAAAAGAATTAAATCTAAATTTTTAATGGATAAAGACAAGTATATTTTAAGTTAATAACGAAATCTATTAAAAATCCACCATGCACTTGTTTTGATATATAAGTCAAAAGGTTCAAGCTACAATATCACTAGCCATCGAGATAAATTTTCTGACCATACAACTGGTTCAGAGATCTTTTTCGAAAAGACTGCAATGGCATGAGCCGTCTGATTTTAATAGAATCATAACGGACTAACTTAGAATTTGTGAACTCAACTGACTAAAAACGGATGGCAAAATAGTTAGAGGATCAAAAAGATTCATGAAATTGGAAAGAATTTTCATTTCTGAAAAAACAGTTAAGAATTTTCACAAGTAATATTTCGTAGATTTTTAATTTCCTAAACAATAAATTATCCATCTATTCTATATATTCATAATAGCATTACTGATTCATAAAGACCACATTCATTCATGCGCTTTATGTGGCACCATCTCTATCATCTATTCTTATTTATCTTAAATTTTCATTTTCATATTTCTTATGTATTTATTTCACAAAATATGCATAACTATATAGATTAATTAGATTACCATAAATACTACCTAAAACTATGGCTCATTGAATGATTGATTACTATGTAACGGAAACTATGTTTATTATTTATATTGAATGATATTCCTCACTTTTTTCTTTAAAATAATGATATTATGAACGTATAAATTATTAATTTTCAAATACAATTAAAAGTTCAGATACATCATATGTAACAAAAATAATTGCAAATTATTAACTAATCAAGTTATACTAAACAATCAAAACAATGTCTTTGAAAATAAATATTTTGAAGAATTTAAACTTTAAATTTGACCTATAAGATATATGAAATTCGAATTTGTGATAGTTAATAAAGTAGTTGTATTCCACCAATAGGCATTAGTTTCTACTTATACATTTATTTATATTGAAAAATATTTCAAAATTCATTCACAAAAATATGGATAGCTAGATTAAATCATTGCTATTTATTAGTAACTTATGCATTTTATTTGTGATTGATTAATCTTATAAATTATTGTCTGTAATTACTCTCAACACTAAGCTAAGTCAATTAGCTAACATCAAGACTAAAGTTAGATATATTAGATTTATAAATGATATCATATTGCACCATTCTTTGAAATGTTCTGCCATGTGTTGATCCATCTTTTTTCTATCGGGTTAACTTTCATGGAGCTACTTTTGAAAATTAAAATATTTTTATAGTGTATAAACGGTACAATAGTTAGTTGAGGCATTTTGTTTTTATTAATCTAAGTTCTAAATGAGTTTATTCCATTTTGTTATTGAAAATGATTTGTGAGTAGGTTGAAAATCTTTTGTTCACATTGATCAATTCATTGAAATTAGGATATGGCTTTTGGTGGTCTATTATGGATGATTATGTAACTCTTATATGTTATCTATTGATTTGATTTATTATTTTCCTAAATATTGCTCTATTTGATGTCGGGCCACATTTATAAAAAATATTTATCTCTTTATGTCATGTGAGTTATTGTTTTTATATATTCTATTTTAGTGAAATATTAGCGGGATGTCTTCTTCTCAATCCTTACAAAATATGCATGAGAGACAAATAAAATTGAGCAGATAACAACAATTGAGTCTTGTGAAATCTTTTGTTCCATTTTGTTATTGTAAAATGATTTGTGAGTAGGTTGAAAAATCTTTTGTTCACATTGATCAATCCCTTGAAGTCTTTTGGTGGTCTATTATGTGCATGATTATGAAACTCTTATATGTTATCTATTGATTTTATTTATTATTTTCCCTAAATATTGCTCTATTTGATGTCTGACCACATTTATAAAAAATATTTATCTCTTTATGTCATGTGATTTGTTGTTTTTGTGTATTATATTTTAGTGGAATATTAGTAGAATGACTTCTTCTCAATCATATTCTTACAAAATATGCATGGGAGACAAATAAAATTGAGTAGATAACAACAGTTGAGTCTTAATATTTATTTATAAGCCTACGGAAATCACTTTTAATAGAATTTGAAACATGTATCTCCTAAATAATTGAACATTTATCGACAAGCCTACGTGAAATTTTTTCATTTTAATCATTTTAATAATCATATTAATGTTTGTTGGGAATTTAGGATCAAAACATGTTTTGATTAGATCTCAAAATCAATTGAAACAATATATAAAGTTATATCTTCCGAATGATAGTCATTCTATGTATTTAATTAGCATTATATATAATTATTATATTGATATTGACGTGCAGAAGGTAAATTTTATTCAATTTATAATACTATAATGTATTTATCTTAATAATTTCTCATTATGTTTTAAGTTTTATTCATTTAATAAATCCTAGACAAGTCATAACATTAATCAACATGTCTAAGTGTAATTTTCTCATTTTTAATCTAATATTATTTATACTATTCATCATTAATGTTTACTTTGTGATGTTCATATTTTTATCGAGACGGATAATCAATTATAAAACAACTTATATTTTAAATTTTATGTCACGACCCCCACCCCAATCCTAATCCTAAGGACGGATTAGAGGGGACTGATTGAAGGAACAGTACTTAGGGATTCATGAAATGCTACTACGGGGATATATAATACGTAAATCAGCATGATTCAAACATTGTGGACATTACTAACATAATGTACTAGAAGGGCTAGACCAACAGATCCAAAAGAATACAAAAGATCTGCAGGACTTCAACTGTTAATATCCTGTTATCACAAAACATTGTTCAAACTGCAGCAGAAAACGTGTGAATACACATATGATGATGTGTATTCAAGGTTCTTAACATGTAAAACATCAAAAGCATCCTCGACTCCTCAACACTCTCCATCATCATCATCAACACCAACTCGCACATTTAAACACAACATGTGGTCGAGTACAAGATTGCACTCAGTGGACTCATGCCGAAAACATTTTATCATTTTTAAATTACACTGTCACATCATGGTAAGACATAAGAGTTTTATTTGAAATGCCTTATGCTTACTAAATCATTTTCGTCAGTTCATAAACATTTGTTTGGCCAAGCATTTTACTTGCATGTATGATCCATATCCTTATCCTCATAACATTATCATTTAACGCCGCTGAAGGAGGCCTCCTCACGCCGATGTGACCGCCGTGAATTGTCCTTACATCACACAAATACCATTAGGTGTATCGTTAATCCTAGCCGGTATAAGACTTCGCATAGATCCGATATCGATTTCATTCATAAGTTGGAAGCTATCCAACACATTCATACCATTCATTCGTGATATGATACATACATAAAACATAAAAATTTCGACAGTAATCTCGTAAATATTTTATCAACATTTCGATATAAGCATCGTAAATAAAATCATTTGAGGAAACAAAGAAAGTCACGCTTTGTTTAGATAAGAAAGCCCACCGACTACTTGATCGCCTTTAATTCGATTACTCTTCAATGTCCGGTCGTAAGCGTCGTCATTCACATCTTTACGTAAAAGCGATGTTTAATACGTCGCTCACGCCGAGACTTTCAAAGTCTAGAATAAACTTCGATATTCTATATCGATATAATTCAATTCCTTAACTAATTCAATACCGTTCATTGCGATTTTAACTAAACAGCCTCGCTCTTCGAGATATGTTTAACTTTACGCTTTAACCTTCGTGTTTAAACGCTCAACGATTTTTATATCGCTTTCGATACAAGGATTTCAATTATGAAATCTTTTCTTACCAATGAGGTTTCTTTACCTAATTAGTACGTTTACGCCAGATTAGCGTATTTATCGAACGTATTCAGATGTTGATTTCAAAAGTCAACAATTTTGACTTTTATTAGTAAATTCTTTACTAATTCATATTCTTAATAACCATCAACATAAATCGATTTTCAATCGATTTCTTTTCAGAGTCCTAATTCTCGATTTTCACGCAAATCGATAAACTCTATTAGTATCTTTCTTAAATATTAATCAATTTATTCATTAGGCATTATATTTCATTTCTAACGTTATTTAACATAACGTCATTCATAAACATAGTATTCTATGTTTATAAAATTTTATAAAATTCAATTATGTCTCAAATAATTTTTAGACATATAATATATTATTATTCTTGATTAAAAAGGATTTAAAAATCCTTATCCTTAACATTATAGCTCACGGCTATAAGACAATATTTCCCAAATTTGTTCCAAAATTTCTCTAAATTCATATAGTGTATTATTTTACACTATGGTTATTAATATGCATTAATATTAACTATAGAAAATTTGAGCAACACCTTTTATATTTATATAGGTCACGGTATTATTATTAATTTTTTTTTTAAATGTCCAATATTTCTCAAAAATTCTATATAATTAGTACAAGGTCCCAACATTAATTTATAACACATTTATAACATATAGTCCATCATATTCCATTTCTTCATCAAGGATTAAAATGTCTAAGGTCAGGGTTCTATCCTCAGCATATACCAAACATTTTATAAAAATTCCAATAAAAATACACCATGCTTATATACTATAATATAACAACATTACATCATAATATTCATTAAAAACAATTTAATCATCATCATTCTCAACTTGGAAGCTCACGGTCTTTTTGAAAAAAAATGAGCAATTAATTTCCAAAAATTTTAGTAAATTCATGTAATACATAATCAATGTCCTAGATCACTAATATGCCATTGCATGTCTTAAAATAAAATTGTACACCAACATAGGATTTTCTTTTGGTTTCGGTATTTTCACAATAATAGCATATGATTTTCCAAAATTTCAAATAAATCACTATGAACTTTCACAATATCATAGATCAACAATCCAACCTTAAACTAATTTCTAAAAATTTTGATCATCACACAATTCTCATAACATTTTCGAATTAGTTTCTAAACATGATCTATGCTTCCATTTATCATGCTACACATTTTAATGCATGACTTACTATAAGTTAGCAAAATTTTGAGATCAAACACACATGCATAACATTTTGAAATCAAGAACACCTACTTATCCCTAGGTCAAACTTAATACGATTAGCTAATTTTTACAAACAAGAACGCTAGAACACATGCATTAACAAAATCTTACAATCAAGAACACATGCATTCACATAGATCAAACCTTTCGAAATTTTGTAAAATTAAAGGATAATCAAGCCTTGTTCGATTCTCACCTTCTAATGGTATGGATTTAAGGAGAAATGTGTATAGCTAAGCTTTGGTGAAGGTGAAGAGGATGAACACTCAAAAATTTTCAAAGGGGGTGGGGAAGCTCTCGGCTATTTCAGGAAATTAGGAGAGAACGAGAGTGTTTGAATGTGTTCAGGTGTTGAGTGAGTGGAGAATGAGAGAAGAAAGGAGATCCTAGCACTATGTACCCTCTCACTCTCTCTCACACCACAAATATATTAAATAAATTAGAAGCCTTCTCAATCATGGATTATGACTCACTTAGTGATCATGATATGGAATTAATACTCCTTACACTATGTTGGACCTTGAACCACCAAGGCCATGCAATATTGTACAAGAGCCGACTCTTAGTGGGTTCAAGGGAATGATTTTGTTTAATTCATGTATTAATACTATATATTAATCAAGATATTAATCCTCAATGTAAGATCATGTCATTTGATTTATATTAGATTAATGTATAACATAGATACCACTTGAATAATCAAAACACCACATAGCATAGTGTATACCAAAGTAACGTGAATTATATGATTATAACATAAGTCACGACATTTTCATTCTCAAGAGGTACATATTTTATTTTCGTGCCATTCATAGATATATATATCTTAACATATGTCTTAGATAGTAATTTATATCATAGGAAAAATTAATGGTATCATTTCATGTGAGAAAATCCTAATTTTCGAATTAGGGTTATCGAAAATTAGTGAATTGATCACTATTGAATCCTTAATGATCTAACATTGTTTTAATGCTTAATAATACTCTAATTACATAAAATAATCATAGGAATTTAAATACTATAATTCCTTGATCATTAAACTCATTTTTCAATTCATCTCTAGACGTTAACGTTTGAAACGTCTCAAAACGTTAGTTGTCGATGTCGATTTGTGTACTTAAAGCGTTTTGGTTGAGCTTGTATACAATGTTTCCTCGTTACCACTATTACAATCTCCTATCCGAATCAATACTTGATTGCATATATCTCGTGTCCCCTTATCTCATATATAAGTTAGATCATACAGGTGTAGAAGATCACGTAAGTCATATGATTGGTCGAGCTTAATGAGATATAAAAGTTTCACACCGAGACAACTTGAGGACGAGTTGTCGGATAAAGGCTGCGTATAGATAAGAAGTGACTTGACTTGGTTGCTTTTGTCTATGCCGGCACGTCTCGACGTATTGAAGGATCACAGTGAGATGAGTTCTTCTATCTGACCGTCGTGAAGAACCAAGATCTCGGTGACTTACGATGATCTAAACCTCGATAAGGTATTAGATGAGTATGAGTTGCTGACCATCACTTTGACTTGTTATGGGTGAGGGTTATATGTTCTAACTCAATATTCTCCGCATCTTGGGTGGTGGCGGTCTTGTATGTCATGCTAGTTATCTCAGACGAGTCACCGTATCCGTTTAGGATGATGACGCCCCTTAAGGAGCTCAAAGGTTTATTGTACTAAACCCCGCAGTTGAGTTAACTCAAGTACAATAATAAGGTTGAGTGGTACTACTTAAGGAATTAAAGATATTAATTATTTTAAGTAGTCGAATGCTATAAATAATTAATGAACGCTCGATATCTTAAATACGGGATTCGTAATGTCTAAGTGTAAGCCCGACTCAACTTCAAGAATAAAGGGTAAGTCAAGATTTATTCTCTAGTGGCATGAATAAATGTTTATAAATTAATTTATGTTAAAATTTGAACATAAGATAATTAATTTATTTGAGGCCCATCTTTATTCCTGCATTTGATCCTGGTGGCCCATCCGTGCCCGTAAGCTAGGCAAAATCGGCGCCCCTATGCTCTACAAGGCAAGGATTTGATTCTCTTTATCCTATAAGGATATTATTATATTTATGGATATGCATAGATCCTTTCCATATAATATTATGGTAATAATCCTTCCATAAAGGTTTATGGTAATTTCCATATGGGATTATGGTAATTTCCATAAAGGATTATGGTAATTTTATATGGGATTATGGTAATTTCCATATGGGATTATGGTAATTTCCATATAGGATTATGGTAATGCATTATAAATATGAGGTAAGAGATTAAATCTAGGTCAATAATTAATAATCATCATCATTATTTTCGAGAATTTGAGGTTCATCCTTTGAGAGATTTTCAAAATTCTTGAGAGCTTGAGGGTGATTTTTCAAGCATTCTCCATAGATCGCCCTCACTCGACGTTGGAGATTGGGCAACCGGGATACTGATCCGAAGGTCAAAGCACGAGTCTCGATCCATTCCGCCGATGATTCAAAGGTAAACAAGAGAAAACCCCAACGTGTTGCAATTAATTATATAGGTGCATGCTAGGTATATAATCAATGTATGGTGAATTAAACATCCAAGATAGATCCTCGGAGAGGCTAAACATGGTTTTCCTACAATTGGTATCGAGCTCGATCGTATCTTAGCTCGCTGGATTAATTCACGTTTGATTATTACGTGCGCAATATATTATTTGTTGAATCTGCCGCTCATCGTGGCTCGTTTTTATTTTGTCGGGTTTTGTTTTTCACCACGAAAATCCGTGGTTAGATTAGATTTATTTTTCGTAAATCTTATCTCGTAAAAGTAAAACGAAGACGAAAGAAGTCGATCGAGACGACGGAAAACGGGTCGACGACGCGGGCGACGGCACGACGCGCGCGCGGCTGGCCGCGGACGCCGCCACGCGACGGGCTACTCCTCGCGAGCATCCGCTTTTCCAGCCCAACCGATTTTCCGATCCGTGCAATGCACGCGAGCCCTTTGAATCCGTCCGTGCCTGCGCACGCGGGGCCGTTTTAAAGATTATAAAGATCTGTGACTTTGCAATTCTATGTAATAGATTAGGCAGAAAGTGCGATTCCACGAGTGGGCCACGATGAACGTTTTTATTTTATTTTTATCGCTCATCGCATGTCGTGGATGTTTAAATTATGCAAGAGCATGCTATGTATGTTTAAATTACGCTGACAAACCTTTAAGTGTTTTCGTAATTGGTGCGCATAGTAAGCATGCTAGGTTTATCGCTTTCAAGGATATTTTAGAATTTCGCGAGCATGTTTTACATGTTGAGTTCTATGACAAGCATGCTAGGATTACGTGATCTCGCATGGACAAACCTTTTGAACAAAAAGACTAAGCAAGCAAACCGACAAATTAATTTTAAATTAAAATGTCAAGACCTCCACTTTTGATCTCTAAACAAAGTGATACGACCGTGAGTAAACGCCACACGCGTGGCTTGCTTTGCACTGCTTATCATAAGTTTGTTAGATGAAATTTCTAAATAAAACATTTTAAATCTATCGAGAAGTGGGAGTTTCATGTAAACGCCCACACGCGTGGCTTGCATGTGCGATTTTCATAAGTTCACTAGAGATAGATATAAAATGAGATAACAAAAGAATTTGAATTAGAAGCGGTATGGTCTAGTGGTATGCTAATTCTAAGAATTCGTCATTGTTAAAATGTGGTCATTGCTAGACATCACCTCAAGTACAACTTCCCACCTAAGTCCCTTCGTGATAGTGATGTGGTCTAGTAAGGTCCAATCGTTAATTTCATTTGTCATAAGGATAAGTTGACATGGATTAAAATTAAACGACTAAAAGGTATATTTTAGTCCGTCGAGGGTTCATGTGTAAACGCCCACACGCTGGCTTGCATGTGGATTCCTGGGCGTTTGAGGTTTCAATTAATATTGTTTTATCAAAGGTTACAATATTATTGTTACGAATTATGTGCGATCGTATGCTTATGTGTTTACATTATCGTTTCAGATATGTCTCTTACACCGATTATCAATATGCTCGCACAAAATCCCTTATCCGGTCCAAATTTTATCGAGTGGAAACGAAACATTGAGAATGTTCTTACTGCGGAAGAAAATCTATTTGTACTCACTACACCCCGTCCCAAGCCTCTAGACAATTCATCTACTAATGAGGAGCGCAAGAGCACGAGAAATGGGACAAATCAAATAGAATGGCAAAGTGCTTCTTTTAGTCACCATGTGCGAGTCCTCGCAACTCCAAAGATCAAGAGATGGAAGATGCACCATGATATGGCTAAGTCTTATGAAATTGTATGAGAGTCGGACGAGAATCGTCATTAATTTGACAAAATCAATAATGTCAAGTTCAATGAAGGAAAGCGATTCGGTGCATAACCATGTAGAGCAAATGATTAATCTCTTCGAGAGCTCGAATTGGTTGGAGGATATATTGATGACGTAGTCGAATCGATATGATCTCAACACTTGCCCAAGTCTTTCGATGACTTCCGTTATAAAGCGATCCTTTATGATAAGAGTTATACTCTAGATTCATTGCAAGAGGATCTAGTGTGGAAGAACTCAAATGGGCAAAGGTGCACGATCTTTAATACGCACCTCAAAGAAAACCACCGCTTATCGAAGATGAAAAGGAAAAGTGGAATTCAAGAGATGCTAAGGCTAAAGAAAAGAGTGGGAGTAATACAAAGGGCTCTACCAGCGGTTTGAAAAAGCCAAAGGAGAAGGGCAAATGCTTCAAGTGCGGTGAGACTGGGCATTGGAAGGCTAAGTGCCCCAAGCTCAAGGCTCTAGGTACGCCATTTGCTTTAGTAACGGAAACATGTTTAGCGACTTGTTCTACCCATTCTTGGGTAGTAGACACGGGTGCGACTGATCATGTTTGTTACACCTTGCAGGGGTTCCTGCGGATAAGGGAGCTGAATGATGGCGAGATAACGATCTCCATGGGTAACGCTGCGAAAGTCGAGGCCGTTGCAGTCGGAGATGTTGCTTTATGTTTTGAGAAAACAGTTTTAGTTTTAAAAGACGTTTTATATGTGCCGGATTTTCGGTGGAACCTTGTTTCTGTTTCGAAATTGTTTATTCATGGATATTCAGTTGTTTTTGATAGTGGTGTTTCTATCATAAGAAATGACGAAGTTATCTGTGTAGGCACATTATATAATTCGCTTTATACTATTTCTGCAATACATAATACCTATAACTATGTTGCATCTACATCAAACCTTAAAAAGAGAAAGTTTTCTTCGCAAGATGACACCTCTTTTCTCTGGCATCTTAGATTAGGTCACATCAATCTAAATAGGATCCAAATCACGGCTAAGAATGGAGCGTTGGGTAATCTCACGATTATCTGCTCCCGATCTGCGAATCTGTATAGAAGGTAAGATGTTGACCGCACTTTAAAGCGAGCGGTCATAGAGCTAAAGAAATGTTAGAGCTAGTCCATTCGACTGTGTGGACCGATGTCCACACAAGCTCGTGGAGGTACAGTATTTTGTCACTTTCATTGACGATTACTCAAGGTACGGATACGTATACCGCTTCACCGCAAGTCTTGAATGCTTTGAGAAATTCAAAGAATTTTAGGCGGAAGTGGAGACGAAGCTAGGTAAGAGTATCAAGTCATGCGCTCGATCGCGATGGCGAATACCTCAACAACGAGTTCATGGACTATCTAGTGAAGTGTGGGATTACTCCAACAAGATTTCACCGGCACACCACAAAAAATGGTGTGTCGGAGCGAAGAAATAGGACTCTTTGGAAATGGTTAGATCAATTATGAGTTATGCAACTTTTCCTATTTCGTTCGGGGTATGCCTTAGAAACGGCGGCATACTTACTAAATCTAGTACCATCCAAGTCAACAAGAGACCCTTCGAGTTGTGGTTTGGGCGAAGTTTCAGTTTAAGCCACATAAGGATATGGGGCGATCCACATGTGTTTGAACAAGAGGCGACAAGTTGGAGGCTAGATCCGACGCAAGGTGTTTATTGGCTATCCTAGAGGAACGAAGGTGGTTTATTCAATAGTCCTAGGATCGGAAGGTCATTATTAGCACTAATGCCCGATTCTTAGAAGAGGACTACATGAAAATCATAAATCCAAAGTTGAAATCATTCTTCAAGAATTAGAAGATGATCGTATTCCACCACCGATTAGACCAAATGTACGAGATGTCGAGTCTAGTGGGAGGATCGACACCGATACTTCAAGAAATTGAAGTGGGTCAAGTTCCACCGAGATACCGACCGCATAAGTGGTACCTACCAAGCAAGTTGTGCAAGATGAGAACCACAAGTTATCGCACCCACCGCTGCCATTGTGCTCGTAATGCCTCGTCGTAGTGGGAGGGTTGTTCGTCAACCCGAGCGATGTATGTTTGTGGGTGAATCTTCGGATTTAGTCCCGTAAAACGAACAGCAATAATCGACCCATGGACGTCAATGAGGCGACATAAGACAATGATGCAAGATCATGGAACTTACGTTTGACGAGGTAGTAAAGTCCTATGGATTTACCCATTGCCTAGCGAGTTGTGTGTATCGTTTAGATGTCAACGGTAATGTGGTATTTCTTGCACTTTACGTAGATGACATTCTTCTATTCGCAACAATGTGAAGTTGTTATCGCATCGTAAAGAGTTGGTTATCCGATCGTTTCAAATGAAAGACTTAGGATGCGCGTACATTATTGGGATCAAGGTTTACCGAGATCGCAAGAGAAAATGTTGCTTATCTCGAGCGCCTTACATTGATACCGTGATTACTCGCTTTAGTATGCAGACCCAAGAAAGGATTGCTACCTTTCGACATGGCGTTCCTTTATCTAAAGGCGCCACCTATGATCGCAAAGAAGATAGAGGAAATGAGACAAGTTTCCCACGTTTCCGCCGAGGAAGTCTCATGCATGCAATGTTATGCACGAGGCCCGATATCCGCTATGCGGTGGGCATAGTGGCTAGATATCGCCTAACCTCGACAAGCTCATTGATCGCGGTAAAGCATATATTGGCACCGAAAAGGACTCGAGATTATAGTCGATTTACTATGAAGATAGTCCAATGTCTTTGGGTTATTCTGGACTCGGATTTCCAAGTCGACCGTGATAAGAATAAGTCTACCTCGGACTATGTGTTTATCTTGGGAGGTGGAGCCATATCCTCTGGTGAGTGCAAAGCAATGATGCATTGCGGACTCTACCATGGAAGCCTAATATGTAGCCGCCTTGAGGTCGCTAAGGAGGTCAGTATGGTTCATGAACTATCTCATGGATCTAGGTGTGGTACCGGTTTGCCCAAGAGTATCATAGTTTCTCGTGATAACTCGAGTGCGATGGCAAACTCGAAGGAACCACGGATCCACAAGGAAACCAAACACATAGAGAGAAAGTACCATGTCATACGAGAAATCGTTAGACGAGGGACGTCTTTGAATGCAAAGATTGATACGACGGATAACCTAGCGAATCCATTCACTAAAGCTCGCCGCAAAAGTCTACGTTGGGCACGTTAGAGGACTTGAATTGCGCTAGATGGCACCCTCTAAAGTCTGCCGTAATAAGTCTATGTCGGGGACGTTAGAGGACTTGAATTGCGCTTGATGGCACCCACTTAGAAAGGAAACTTTTGTATAAGTGGGAGAAGCAAAGTGATGGTTTTGTTTGTAATAGCTAGTAGAGAGACACATTGTATACTAAAAGTTTGCTTTAGTATAAGTGGGAGATTGTTGGATTTGTGTACTTAAAGCAGTTTAGGTTGAGCTTGTATACAATGTTTCCTGTTACCACTATTACAATCTCCTATCTGAATTGAATACTTGATTGCATATATCGTGTCCCCTTATCTCATATATAAGTTAGATCATACAAGGTGTAGAAGATCACGTAAGTCTATATGATTGGTCAAGCTTAATGAGATATAAAAGTTTCACGGTGAGACAACTTGAGACGAGTTGTCGGTATAGTCATGTATAGATAAGAAGTGACTTGACTTGGTTGCTTGTCTATGCCGGCATGCGTCTCGACATATTGAAGGATCACGGTGAGATGAGTTCTTCTATCGACCGTCGTGAAGAACCAAGATCTCGGTGACTTACGATGATCTAAACCTCGATAAGGTATTAGATGAGTATGAGTTGTTGACCATCACTTTGACTTGTTATGGGTGAGGGTTATATGTTCTAACCCAATATTCTCCGCATCTTGGGTGGTGGCGGTCTTGTATGTCATGCTAGTTATCTCAGACGAGTCACCGTATCCGCTTAGGATGATGACGCCCCTTAAGGAGCTCAAAGGTTTATTGTACTAAACCCCGCAGGTTGAGTTAACTCAAGTACAATAATAAGGTTGAGTGGTACTACTTATGAATTAAAGATATTAATTATTTTAAGCAATGTAATGCTATAAATAATTAATGGACGCTCGATATCTTAAATACGGGATTCGTAATGTCTAAGTGTAAGCCCGACTCAACCCGGTAATAAAGGGGTAAGTCAAGATTTATTCTCTAGTGGCATGAATAAATGTTTATAAATTAATTTATGTTCGGGTGAACATAAGATAATTAATTTATTTGAGGCTCATCTTTATTCCTTGCATTTGATCCTGGTGGCCCATCCAGCCCGTAAGCTAGGTAAAATCGGCGCCCTATGCTCTACAAGGCAAGGATTTGATTCTCTTTATCCTATAAGGATATTATTATATTTATGGGATATGCATAGATCCTTTCCATATAAGATTATGGTAATAATCCTTTCCATAAAGGTTTATGGTAATTTCCATATGGGATTATGGTAATTTCCATATGGGATTATGGTAATTTCCATATAGGATTATGGTAATGCATTATAAATATGAGGTAAGAGATTAAATCTAGGTCAATAATTAATAATCATCATCATTATTTTCCGAATTTGAGGGTTCATCCTTTGAGAGATTTTCAAAATTCTTGAGAGCTTGAGGTGATTTTCCAAGCATTCTCCATAGATCGTCCTCACCGACGTTGGAGATTGGGCAACCGGGATACAGTCCAGAAGGTCAAAGCACGAGTCTCGATCCATTCAACCTCGACAAATTCAAAGGTAAACAAGAGAAAACCCCAACGTGTTGCAATTAATTATATAGGTGCATGCTAGGTATATAATCAATGTATGGTGAATTAAACATCCAAGATAGATCCTCGGGAGAGGGCTAAACATGGTTTTCCCTACAGTTGACTCATCTCAAAATGATCGTAATAAAGTGTTTATTACTTTATTAAATTATTCCATTGATAATGGAATTTAATTCTAAGCTTCAACACTTAGAAAATTTTCATGAAATTTTAACTATCGATATGCAATCGACGTTAAAATAACACTGCCGAAATACTTTATAACGTTCTATTCCTTAATTCACAATTCTCAGTGAATATATAATAGGAATTCGTTACTTCGTGACTGAATCGAAATCATTGTTCGATCAATTACTAATTCTATTATTACGGCGAAACCCTAAATTACTGATGTAAATATCGTAATTAGGCATTTGTTTCTTCGGGATATTACATTTTAAGTGGGTTTGGTTAATTAGCTGATATTAGTATACAGATTTGATACGAGAACATGTAAGAAAATCACTTTTTATCTGGTTTGAGACATGTACGAATATACACATTCTATATAATATTATTGCATAATGGAAACACCACCTTAATTCATGTCTACGTGACATTTTATATTCTTTATTCTTATTTATCTTGGATACTATAACATTACATTCTTAATTATTATATTCTCATTTTATTTATTTTATATATCTTGAGATTTCCTTAATTTAAGAATATGAAATTTCTAATTATTCTTCATTATGTTTTTTATTTGGAATCACACATCATTTTTGTTGAGAACTCATCAATTGAAAACCTAAATAAAATGATATTTATATATTTGGGTAATTAATTGGTATTAATATACGAGTTTGAGACGGAAGCCCACAAGAAATTAATTTTAATTGAATTTGAGATAGATACTAATATATAGATTCTAAACAAGTTTGAATATTAATCAACATGTGCAAGTGGATTTTTTTTCCATTTTTAATTTTTTTATTCTTTATATTATTTATTATTAATGTTTACTTAATTTTCAAAGTTTTTTATTGAGACGGATAACCATTAATATAATAACAAATTATATGGATTTAAGATGAGAATCGTGGTAAAATTATTTTTTAATAGAATTTGTTGTAAGTAAAAGCATATAGATTAATTTTCTAAATATATAAGTGGAAAAAAGTCGAAGAAAACCCTACTTAGCCTATTTATATATAATTTATTTGATTTGAAAACTTCTTATGGTGAATAGTAAAAATACTATCACTTTGATATAAAATATCAACTTACTTTTTAAATTTATACTTGTAACTTATAACTTATAACGTAAAGTGAATTCCCGTCGAAATTCGACGGGTTAGACACTAGTTAATATATATGAGATATTGCATAACAATCCAATAGACTATCCAAATTGCACATATTTCACTCTTGACTTCATTTACTAAGATCTAATCTTTTCTGAAATACAATTTCGTGCACATGCTGTTTTTTAATAATGTAAACCTTAAAGAATGGACAATTCAAATGCATAATTTAGTAATAAACTTTTGACATATTAAATATAATAATTGTTAATACATGGATAAATATCACTTAAATTCCAAACTATATCTGTTTTATTCAAAATATTTTGAACTTTCAAAATTATTTATTTAAATTATTAACTATCGCTTTATATTCAAATTTTGGCCCCAAAACTTGACTTGGTTTGTTGGATACCGCATAAAAGACAAAAAACAAAAATAAAAATAAGAAAGAGGAATTATAATACCCAAATGGGATAGTGATATGATGGAATTACTCAAATTCATAAAAACATGTGGTATAATTTTGACAAATCTTTCATGTTTTTCGTGGGGATTATGATGAAATGTACTTATGTTTTTTTGGGTGGAGCAAATGTAGTGATTTCAGTTTTGCTTTGAATTTACCGATATTTGTTAATTCTCGAATGATTTAATGTAAATAATATGACCTATTTTATTTTTGATCGGGGTTACTAAATGATGGCAAATATGGATTTTCAATGATTTATAATGCGTATTTATGTCTTATTTGATGTTGGAAATCATGTTTGTAAAGAGTATCGATTTAGTTTTGTATTATTTTAAAGAATTGATACTCGTTGACAACTTTTATCATTTTTTAGGAAAATTGAAGAACAAATTGAAGAGTTAAATATAGATAGGATTAAATTACAGTTCGATAGGAGTCAGTTGGTACAAACGGTTTGTAAATCGATGTTCGGACGAAAGAGAAAGAGACAAACAAAAAGTCAGTGCAGTCTGTCGCGAATAGTGCATGAATTTTCGATTTTTTTTCCTATTTAGCAATTTTCTAGAATTTTCTATCTTTTCTTGTATTTTTGAGCCCAATTAGGATACATATTCCTTTAAAAGTTCCACCTATAAGTACTCCATTTTAACATTGTATCTTCATCATTTTTCATATTTCTTAGAGTTTTGTTTTGTTTTAGAGCTTCCTGCAATAATCTATAGATTTATTTTCAAGATTTTCTTCAATATCTTCATTGTGGAATATATTCAAGGGCTTTATTTATTTATTTTAATTATATTTTTTATTTCTTGTTATTTAATTACAGTTATGGGTAATTAAATTTTATTAATTCTAGGATTTGTTTGATTTAATAGAATTTTATGTGATAAATCTGTGGAACCTATTTACCTATCAATTCATGATTTATGATTTTTGGTGTTATTTTATGTTAGACAACTTATCACTATTGATGCATGCTAGTTACTTGATTAAAGATTTAGTGGTTTTAATTTGGTGATCGAACTAAGGAATTGATAATACAATTAATCTAAAGACTTGACAGTTTTAGAATTAATTATAAGAGAATAAATCTTATGTCACTTATGGAGTTCTTATGTGTTTTTGAGACCTAGCGGAAATAGCATATATATTAATCTATTATTAAAGGCTTTCAAATTCAAGAGACTATATTTATCTGTGTGATTCTTCATTTGAATTGACTTAATTTTGGTTAATAGGGTTATAGATTGATTGTCTTATTTGCTGTTAAATTATTACACTCCCTAGGAGTAGTCTTTTTATATGTTATTTCTTTTAGATCTGTTTTATTTTTATTCTTGTAATTTTTCTTAGTTTTTGTCAAAATTTTCCACACTTATTTGTTTGCATGAATAATTATGATGCATTTGTGTTTATTACTTGTTGTTTTTTCGTTATATCAGTCCCCGAGGATACGCTATTCTGTTTGTTATTTGACCACAATAGATACCGTTTAGTTGTAGTATTATTTTGTTAGGATTTTAGTGATCAAATGATGAATTATTAAATTATCAATTATAAACAAAATTGAGACCGGTATTATCAAGTATAAATTAAATTGTGACATGTATTACCAATTATAAAATAAATTATGATCAGTATTATGAATTAAATTGTGATCGATTAAAAATTCCTTATCAATTATATATTAAATTATTGACCAGTTTTACGAAATTCTTGGTCAACTTCTAAAATTCAAATGAAAATAAAAATAATTGAAAACCAGAAAATTTTAATGAATCTCCATCGGTTTTATCCAATACGCTGTGCCAGTTTTTGTGAAAAGTGATCAGTTTTACATGAATCTCGATTGTTTTATGGATTATTTAAATCTCGTTTTATTTTATATATTATGTAAATCTCAATCGATTAATTTTGACCTTTTTACAATTAATTTTTCAATTTAGAAAATTTAAATAATCAATTATAAATTTAAATTATTAAAATATGGTCGATTTTAGAAATCCAATAAACAATTGAAAGAGAATTAAAGTGGTGACCGATTTTACGCAATTCTCGATCGGTGCTTTCTATTTTGAATCGATTTTAAGTTATAACTATTTTTTCAATTTAGAAAATTTAAACTATCAATTATAAGTTTACATTATCAAAAATGTCATCAAGTTTTAAAAATCCAATTGAAAATCGGAAAATACCGGTTTTACAATCTCGATCGGTGTTTTCAAATTTTCAAATATGATTCTTGTTATATAAATTGAAGTTTTGTTTGACAAGAAATCTGAATTTACACGTGCTCCCGATGATCTATCTTGGATGTTTAATTCACCATATATTGATTATATTCCTAGTATGCTCCTATATAATTAATTACAACATATATAAGTTTTCTCGTGTTTACCTGCGAATTTCTAGCATAACTGATCAATAACTGACTCCAACTTTGATCTTCTGAACTATATCTCAGATGTCTGATCTCTAATACTGAGTGAGAGTAATCTATAGAGAACACTACAAATTTTTCCCCATATGAATGATCTGTGATTTTCGAAAATCACAATGTATGGATCTTAAAAGTTATTTTTTGTTCTAAATAAATAAAAAAGACTTTATGGATCATTCTTAGTGATGCAACTTAAATTCTATAAAGAAGAAGTTGAGTCCAAACTCAAATTTTAATATTCCCAAGTATAAATAGTTTTAATGTTATTCCAATTGAGTCCAAATTGAAGAGGTATATGTTTCTTGATTAATGGCTCTTAGCATGCTTCATAAGTAAATGGCCCCTTGGGAATTTGTTGACATACTCATCCAACAGCCGTAGGCTTTTTTCCATGATTGACTTTTATAAGAAAAACTTACAATCATCATATTCGTATTGTATGAAATTTGCATCGAGTAAACTCGACCAAGCACACACATAAAAAAGTTCATGTGCTTCTTTATTATTATTTTTTGGTCAATTTATTCCTACATATACATTTATATTTGAAATCCTTAACAAAAACGTTCACACACTTTCCCAACCAAGAAATTTACATTTATGTTTGTACAGTATATATATTTACAGATTATATGAGGATGTATCAAAATTATAATTTTGTACTGATGAATAGATGGATATCAGTGGACAAATTAGTATTCATTTTTTTTCATAGTGTCCATAGAGATCAATTACAAAATTAAAATAAAATAAAATAAAATTTACAGGACATTATGCTTGTCTGCTTATATCTAATAAAAGTTCAAATGATTTAATTGTTTATATTTTGAATTACACAAAAACTTAGGTAGAGTCGATTATACTTAAAGTTGGGTCATCTCGTGGGCGATCCGATCAAATCCATCCGACCTCATTCGATTCAAATTTATAAATGTGTATC
This sequence comes from Salvia rosmarinus, assembly GCA_036937905.1. Taxonomy (NCBI): domain Eukaryota; kingdom Viridiplantae; phylum Streptophyta; class Magnoliopsida; order Lamiales; family Lamiaceae; genus Salvia; species Salvia rosmarinus. Next base: position 157,483 of record JAODLM010000306.1, read on the forward strand.
ATATCATTTGTTATGAACAAATATATCACTTGTTTTGAATAAATAAATTACTTGCTCTGAATAAATATATCATTTGTTCTGAATAAATGTATCATTGTATCATTTGTTGTAAATAAATATATCATTGTATCATTTGTTGTGAGTAAATGTATAGAATATTCTTAATAAATTTATCACTTCTTTTGAATAAATGTATAATTTAGAAATTAGCATACCAACATTAATATCGACCCGACCAGATCCAGCCCATAAATACGTTATTGTATCACTTACTGTGAATAAAGGTATCATTTGTTCTAAATATATGTTGTGAATAAATTTATCATCTGTTGTAAATAAACGAATTATTGTATCACTACTATGAATAAATGTATCACTTGTTTTATGAAAGTGCGCCTCCTTGAATTATTGTAATCATCCGATGTAAAAGTTTGAGGTATTTTATCCTAGAAAATTACATATTTAATATTACTGAGATTTATAGATCGACATCTTCAAAATAAAATATAGTAAAAAGATTTATAAATCGGCTTCTTACAAAATTTCAACATTGTTTAAGACCTAACCTTCTTTTCTTTAAAAAAAATTCTTTTAGACGAGACTCAAACTTAATCATACGAGCAAACTCACAATCATCAACTGCCACATAAAATCGTCGATGCTATAATGATATCCATCCGTCCCATTCAAGATTACACGATTTCTTTTTACTGTCTCATCCAAGATGATCTGTTCTTTTTAGAAAATAATTATCTCTTCAAAAATGATGGGATCACTTTATTCATTTTATACCTCTCCTAAATAACCGTGTCAAAAAGAAATGAGTCGATAGGACGGATGGAGTACATATTTATGTATATAATCATGATGGACGGAGGGAATACATATTTATGTATACAATCGTTACTGATTATCAATATACATACATATATCCAATGTTTTTTTTTTTTGAAGAAATCTTTATCTGATATGTAGTGTAACATCCATGACACCTGAAAAGTGAAAATATGAAGTTTGAAAATGGAAAAAACAAAAAGAATAACAAAAAAATGATTGGAGAAAAAAGGTTTGGTTTGAAATATACATAATAGATTACATCGAGGCTCCTGGGCGGAGAAAATTAAGACCCCCAACTACACGCACTCAAGCGGGTTTGTGCGTGTTAAAATTCCACCCTTTTTATTCTCCCAAACCAAACCTCCCAATCCCCATTTCTGTCCAAATCAACGGCCACGCATTCAAAAGGTACCCTCTATTTTCTTCCATTTTTCCTTTCCCTAACCCCATCTCTGCTGATTTTTCGCTCTTCATTGATTTCTCAATTTCCTAAATTGACGTATGTTTCTGTTGTACTTGCTTTAGCTCGTAGATCTGTTGCATCTTTGATAAATTTGAATGATTGGTTTCATATAAAGTTGTGAATTTGCGTTTGAAGATTCGTTTTGTTAATTTTATTCTGTTCTGTTGTTTGTTGTGGGTCTTTGAGTGTTGCTGGAATTCGGAAAACGAGAAAATAATGCAGATGTTTTGCTAGTTTACTGCGTAGTCTGCTCATTGATGTGTACTGTGATGTAATAGATCTAAAGTATTTTTTAGCTGAATTTGTTTAAAATTTATGCATTATATGCAAGTGTCTTCGATGAAAGTTACCAAATTTTTCTTATATATATATATATATATAAATTGGTCCATTTATACAATTCTTAATATACATAAATAAGAACAAATCATGTTCATTAGATTTGAAAATCATACGATTATTTTTAAATGTGCATCTGAATTATATGCACATTTGTGCATATAATTTTACATGTGTGCATTTATGTCATAATTTATGCATTGAATTTAAAACGTCCATATTGATGTATCAATGGTTGATATTTTTCTCATATTTACATTATACGGAGTGTATATATGATAATCTCTCTTCTCTCTCTCTCTCTCTATATATATATATATATATATATATATATATATATATATATAGAAGAAGGTTCAAATAAAAACTTCTTTAAAATAAGAATATGAAAATCATTTTTAGCTATACGATTGTGAAGATCTACGGTGATGCATCACTTTGCTGGATGAGTGCACTGTGCATCACTTGGATTCAAATCTCATGAAGAGTAAAAATTCAATTTTTTTTAATGTAGTAATTTTCATGAAAGATAACTTATTCTTACGTTTAGAGGATAATAAAGATTTTACAATAACCCACCCATATATATATCAGGTATCACATAAAAACTATTTTTAAAGTGAGAATGGAGAACCAAAACATAATGCATTCGCTGTGAAAGTTGATGCATTCGTTGAGAAAAAAATAGAATTTTCTTTTCTCATGGGATTCGAACCCGATCTTAAATCCCGAATATTTGGATTTAGTAACATTTTCGGTAGATGTATCAACTTTCATAGCGGATAAATTTGATTCTTGGTTCTCACGTTAAAAATGATTAATAATTGAACACCTCTCTCTCTCTCTCTAGGTATATATATTAATGTTTAATATGATTAGTTTTCCCCTTTACTTTCAGAGAGTAGATGTGAGGCGGCTTAAACTATAATTATGAACTGTTCAGTTTGAAATCGCTTTTGATATCTGAAAATTTGGAAATGATTTTATGCTTGTTCGTGTCAAAGTAAGATCCATGCATTAGAATATAATGAGATCTGATTCTCAATTGAGTATTTGCTTATGTGAAACTGAAAGTATACTTCAAAAGTACATTGTTGCAGTTAGGTTAGATATGCTACTTGCCCGTAGTTGAAGAAACCACGAAAGGAACTTCATATGAGTTTTCATATTTAATTACAATCTTTTCCAGAACAATATATCGTTTGACTTTGTATATTGGTGGAGGGTTTGTTCTTTTCTTGCTGGAAAATTGTATTTTGATAAGATCTTGTTGTGTCATATTAGCTTGTAATCTCTATAACTCGTATGTATCGTGGAAAGACAGAACTAACCTGTTTGTTATTTTTTCAAATCCCGCCAAAGTGTGCTTTGATTGCCTTCAAGCTCAACCTTGATCTTGTTTCAGAAAGTAAAAGTTTAATCAGATCCGTGCAGGTTGCAACTGCAAGATGGCCGCAACATCAGCAACCAGTTTTCTGTGGGATCCACTGCGTCTGCTGGGCCCAAATTTGGCTTCACGCAGTCGAAGGCCTTCAACATCAAGTTGAACCCAAAAACTATCTTACGAGCTTCAGTGGCCTCAAGGCAGCAACCTCCATCAATTGCGAATCACAGTCGTCGTTCTTAGGCAGTGACAGCACTCTAGTTCTTAAGCAGTCTTATAACTCAAAGGCCCGGAAATCCAGCGAGAGATCTTACAGGCATGTTCAGCTTCAGGCATCGTATAAAGTGGCTATTCTCGGAGCTTCAGGTGGTATAGGCCAACCGCTAGCCCTTTTGATCAAGATGTCGCCACTAGTTTCTGCATTGAACCTTTACGATATAGCAAATGTGAAGGAGTTGCTGCCGATCTCAGCCACTGCAACACCCGTCTCAGGTTTCGGATTTTACGGGAGAATCTGAATTGGCCGACTGTTTGAGAGACGCTGATGTTGTGGTGATCCCTGCTGGTGTTCGAGGAAGCCTGGCATGACTCGTGACGACCTCTTCAACATCAATGCCAACATTGTGAAGAACTTGGTCGGAGCCGTTGCTGATAACTGCCCGACGCCTTCATCCACATCATCAGCAATCCAGTCAACTCCACAATCCCGATCGCAGCTGAGGTTTTGAAACAGAAGGAGTTTACAATCCGAAGAAGCTCTTCGTGTCACCACTCGATGTCGCCAGAGCGAACACGTTTGTTGCCCAGAAGAAGAACCTGAAGCTCATAGACGTTGACGTCCCGGTTATCGGGGGGCACGCAGGGATTACTATTTTGCCACTCCTGTCGAAGGCGAAGCCGTCCGTCACTTTAACCGATGAAGAAGTGCAAGAACTGACCGTGAGGATTCAAAACGCTGGAACTGAAGTCGTCGAGGCAAAAGCAGGAGCGGGATCCGCCACTCTTTCTATGGCGTATGCTGCAGCTCGATTCGTCGAGTCTTCCCTGCGGGCTCTCGATGGGGACACTGATGTGTATGAGTGCTCGTATATCCAGTCTGAGCTGACCGAGCTTCCATTCTTTGCATCGAGGATCAAGCTTGGGAAGGATGGGGTTGAGGCGGTGATTTCATCCGAGCTTCAAGGGTTGACCGAGTACGAACAGAAGGCGTTGGAAGATCTCAAGCCGGAGCTGAAGGCTAGCATCGAGAAAGGTGTAACTTTTGTTCAGAAGCAGCCGGTGACTGCGTAAAGTGTTAGTAGAGCTCAACCGGCATCTCTATTTTGAGGAAATAAAATAAAAGTACTAATACCGATTGATGCATCAGATACCAGTTTTGTAGGCAACTTACTAATTTGTCGCGTCACGATGTTTTCTCCTTACGTAGAAATTGAGTATTTAGTGTTTTAACAGTTGTGGGATTTCTGTGTTTTCTCCAAATTTGGTAATAACATTGCAGAAACAGTGTTGCTACGCTGTTCAAACTTGTGCATTCTGCATTGAAATGCTTATGTTCTCTCTCTCTCTCTCAGTAACTGTGTTTCATCTTTGTATTCATTTTACTTGACGTGTTTACCCGGTGTGCACTGAAGGTAGGGCTGCAAGTTCTGACACCATCTAAAAAAACAAAAAAAGAGTTCAACATCACTGTCCAACTCAAGCTAACCATCTTCATTTGCAAGCTCTTTGCCTTGGATCTTTGATTTTCACTTCAATATTTGACTGCTAATTGGCCAACCTTGTCCCGGCAGCTTAAGGCACTGCGGTCTTCTCCCCACCCAAGAACGCTTAACTTTGTGACCTTACTGATGAACCTCACCAATATTCTGCTAATGCAATTGCAATTTTAAGAATTTGATCAAATAGGACGCCGAGCACCCTCTATTCCATTTCAAACCTCAGAAATTGCACATTACCAATAACCGTTGCAAGAGCATACCCCGTCTTGAAAATGATGAAAATGGGTGCGATCCCTGATCACCACTCTCCGGTAGTAGACTGCAGACAGAATCTTGAAAAAATTATGGCAATCCACACATACCCTGAGGTCTTTCGTAACCCTCAACGGAGTGCCAGGCGGAGTACAAAGAATCCCAAAAGCAATCGCCAATTTCTCACTATGGTAGGATAAAACGTATCCCTCGCCATTTGGTTCCATGCTATGCATCTCTGAGGCTATCTCAGCTACATAACCACCAATCCTCAGTTGCTGATTGATCTCCGCAAGCATCTGATAGATTTCTCTCTTCCTCAGATGTGAAACATCGTCTGCAAAGAACTCGTGCACCTTCCCTTCAACTCAATCGTGCTAGAAGCAGGCGTTGTTTGAATCCCTTTATCCTTCATAGCCTTCCTAACTTCCATCACCTTGTCCGAGTCCCCACATGACAAAGAAATGTTCAGAAGTAGAATGTAATCCCCTGCTTCTTGAGCCTTGAGCTCAACGAGATGCTCAATTGCTCGTTGCCCAAGAGCAGCATCGCCATGAATTCTTCAGACTCCGAACAATGTCCTCCACATTGTTGCATCCGGTTTGAACATATGAGGACGTAGGCCTCGTCCAGCAAGCCTGCACTGCCTAAGAGATCCACCATGCACCCGTAGTGGTGGACATTGGGCGTGACCCCAAAATCGTGCCTCATGGCTCGGAAAAACATCTGGCCCTCGTCTACTAGTCCCGAGTGACTACATGCTGATAGGAGGCTGGTGAACGTCTGATCACCCGGTGGAATTCCTTTATTCCGCATCTGTTTGAATGCCTCAATGGCGTATCTGTCATCGCCGTTGTTTGCTAGACCAGAGATCATTTCAGTCCACGAAACAACATCTCTATCAACAAACTGCTTGAACACATCATACGTCTTCTCAACACAACCACAACGCGAATACATGGCTATAAGCGAATTACCAACGTTTCTTGCATTGATGAGACCATTTTCTAGGATATAGTAATGAACCTTTTCACCCCATTCCAATGAATTCAAGCTCCCACAAGCCTGAAGAATAAGTAAACAAGTGACATCATCAGGCCTACACGCGCTCGATCTTCTCATCACATCAAACAACGCCAAAGCATCAAGGGTCCGCCCATTGCGGGTGTAGCAAGAGATCAGCAAGTTCCAAGCAACAACGTCTTGGTCAGGCATTTCGTCGAACATGTTACAGGCATCGCTACCCTTCTCCAAATAGGAGCAGTAAATGGAAATTCATCAATGTGGTCGACAAAAGAGAATCAGACAGGTATCCATCTTTCCAAATCCTTGAGTGGACCTGCATACCGTTGGTCAATGACTCGATTTTCGTGCAGCACTTCACGGCAGCGGTCGCTGACGGCGTTTGATGAAATGCCTGAACGAATTAACTCCTTGTACAGTTGAAACCTCTGCGCGCTGAATCCCGGCTGAAGGAATGAGCCCTGATCATTGTATTGTAGAGGGAAACATTGGGCTCCGGAAGCCGGAGAAGACTCGGCCGGAGTAGGACAATCGCGCAGCGGCGGCTGCGCGAGAAGGGATAGGAAAGCGAGGAAGACGGTGGGACTGTAGAAATGGGAGGAGCGGAGAAGTAGGGAGTGGAGCTAGAGTAGATTTGATTTGTATTTGCATGATTTTATGAGAGAAATGATCCTCATTTCTTAGCGAAATGTATTCATCGGTGGAGTTCCAGCCGGCGTTGCTGCAAATATTATGCGCTTTAAAACATTCTATAAACCAATCAATCTGCGAACCACTTATATACTTCATTCTTCTTGAAAATTTTCTGTACGAATTTTAATAAATATGTTACTGAATATTAAGTTTTAATAAAATTTACTGAATATTTTGTGATTGAAGTCAGGGTCTCATATTAATAAAAATTATTAAGTATTGTGTGAGTAAAATAAAGGTTTCACATTAGTTTATTGTTATATTAATTAGTTGTGAGTTATGAATGGTAAAATATGTAAAATAAATAATGTTATAAGGATAATAAGTAAAATGTATTTTCAAAGTTGAGAGATATATCAAAAAGGAAAACTAGGAATAAATTTTAGTGTTGTGATTATCATACAAATGAAGAAATTCACTCAATATCATGTTTTAATTTCAAATTATTAATTAAAACACTATGAACTTTTTTTCTATACGAGATATTTGAGAAGTGCACAATGATAAAACCTAGTTCTCTCATTCTTGTTTTTTGGCCCTTTCCTCTTCTATAACAAGAATTAGATTCAATTAATAATATTAGATATTAGAAGATAATGTGTAAGAGAAGTTTTGTACTACAAGACAATATACAAACACAACTATATCATATTGCAATATTCATTTTGTTTTCTTCTCTTCACACTCGATATATGATGAGGTTCCAGTATCACATGTAACAATTTCATGATACAAATAATATCTTTTAGTATGTAGGATATCAAACATTACCCTAAAAAGGATCAGATATGATTTATGATTGTGTTTTAAGGTTAACCTAAACACAATAAAGTGAAATTTTACAGAAAATAAGGTCAGGCAAATATAATTTTGGCGTGAATGAATAATGAAAATAAAAGATGGTTAGGCATTTATGAGTTCAAAAATTTCCATAGTAGATACTCCAGTCTCCAGCAACTGGAAACAGAGACGTACAAATCTTTGCCCCAATTCACAACAAACTAATCTAACACATACTATGTACAGCAATTATAGTTTGGAAACGCAATTAAACGAAAAGATATACTATCAATAAAATGCAGAAACTAATGCAAATTCCGCAGCATCAAGAAGAGTAAATAACAGGTATAAAGTTTTGAACATAATTATGGGGTGTCTTCAGGCAAACTAAAAAACCATTATAGTTAAATTAGTATTTCTTCACTTCCAACTTCTGCCACGACCACGCCCACGTCCACGGCCTCCTCCTTTTCCACGCAATGCCTTATTGACACCGCGTTTGACTTGCATGTTTTCCGGCAATGGAGAGATGTGGTCCACACACTTTCTGAAGCTGAAGTCATCAACAGATTCATCCTCCCTTATGAGAAAGAAGCACCGGCTTTTGAATTGAGGATGGAAACGGACTTGGAAAGCTTTCACACCTGCGCCAATCTTTCTCTCAGCCTCTAGATGACCTTTCTTGAGCAGTTGTAGCAACACCATGTGCTCGTACTGAATGTATGAGAAGATAAAAAGTAGTGATTAGAATAGTTCGGGATAACTGTACATAAGACTAGGATCAGATTTTAAGGTCAATTGAAAACAAAAAATCAATTCCATGAATCAAGTATAAATTAGTCTATATTGAATGGACTTTTATTTAAAATAGAAAGCTATTTCAATCTGAATCACAACTGGGAGATCAACAAAGTTGTGATGAACACAGCTCAAATAGACAGCAAAGCCATCATAAAATAGAGAAACTTCATAGGCAATATAATTTATGCTGGAAACTACAAACTACTGAAAAAATACAGTGTGTAATTGGAAACCTAAAATTTGGACCACTTGTGATATGGATGGATTATCACATTTTGGTGTACATTATCTTCCTCAAGTAGCAATTACAAACAAAAGTCAAGGAAAAAATCTTAGGACCCTGAGACAAAAGCAACAAATTCTGCAGATTTACAACTTCTTTTATGGATCTACACATGAATAATTTTAATAAATGCATGAGTACCATATTCAATTCTTTCAAGGCAAATTCTTACAATGACTAGTTTCTCAATAGTTTGGTTCCTCACAGCCATCAACTGAGTATAGCAAAAGAAGAAGACAGTGATTGGCTTGGTTGATCATGCAATTCAATGTCAGAAAGCAAAAAATAAACCAAGGTGCACTAACATTTGTGATTTTAGTTCATTTCATCTGAACCATGGATCAATAAATAGCCAAGGAGTAATAGAACACGCTAAAATTCATCTATACATATATCCTTTATCAGGTACCCAATGACCTCAGAGTTTTTAACAAGATACCTATTCATCTGTATAATGCAACAGAAGCAGACAAACAAAAAAGACGAGCAAATTAAAGTTCCTCATTTTGATATTGTGCCAAATAAAACTATATTAACTTCCAATGATTTTCTACAATCTCATATAATTTAGAGCAAGGATCATTCGCCCAGATATAATTGAACATAAGCACATTCCATTGCAAATCCATTACCCTCTCTATCAAATCGTATCTCAACAATCATTATCACTGAAAAATGCTTCTCTATTTGTAGTATACTTCTATTCACAATACATGGTTCAACTTCATTCAAACCATTCCATGTAATTTCTAGTACATTATATCATATTAATGACAAGGAGAACATACACATCTACTCACAGATAAAAAATATCCAAAATCAACTTATCCATCTTGAAATCAACGCAAAATCTCTCAAAAATACATACACACACGACGAAAAAACACTAACTCATTCAACAAAAAACAATTTGCACAACACAAACAGCAATAAAACATTTTAGCAAATCACAACGATCATCACTTTAAAAAAACGAAAAATAATGCTTTAAGCAAGCCATATAAATTCAGAGCCAACCATTACCTTACTGAGATTGAGATTGGGAGTCCAAAAATGAAGAAGCTTGAAGAAGTAATCATACATCTCAACAGACGTGCCGAAAGTTTTCGGTCCGACAACCGTCTCCTTGACTCCTTCTCCCCTCTATTGCCTCGTCGACATTCTTCTGCTCTTCGGTGTTGCCTCTCTATCTCCGTCGCTCTTTTCCTCGCTGGACTTCCCATCCTCTGTTTTCGTTCTCTTCTCCTCCTTCTGCTCCGCCTCCTCATCCTCCTCCCTGGAGCGCTTGGCGCCGCCGTTTTCGGGATCCTCCACCGGAGTCTTCACATCGATGGCTTCCGCTTTAGCCTCGACCTCCATTGGAGCCTCCGCGTCTTCCGCCATGAATGAGGTAGGAGCAGCTTAGTGTAAACCCTAGCGGTTTTAGGTTATTTGAATTATTTTTAAAACCGCTTCAGCTTTGCAAGTGCGTGCTCTGTTGTTCTATTCATCCATTTTTCCTAATTTACAAGAAACTGAATTTAACAATATGGGCCGTTTTATATGATAAGATAGCGGGCCGTAGGTCTTTTGTTTTTATTTTTAATTTTTCATCATAATATGCGAGTAATACAAAATATATATGACTGCCACAAACTAGTAGTCTCTCAATTTCATTCATAGTTTTCTTTTTTGAGACATATATATGACTGCCACAAACTAATATTTTTGACCTCCCCCAATTTCCTTCATAGTTTTTCTTTTTGAGACGTACATTATTTAGAGCAATATCAGCAAAACAAGTAATATGGACTATTTTTCACTCACATTTTTTGTTAAATGACAACGCATGTTTATGATTAGGGGTGTGCATGGACCGAACCGAACCGAAAAAATCGACTGAACCGATCGGTTTCGGTCGGTTCGATTCGGTTTTTAAAATCGGTTTTCGGTTGGTTCAAAATTTTAATTAAAATCGGTTTTCGGTTCGGTTTCGGTTTTACGTTTAGGTTCGGTCGATAACCGAACCGAACCAAACTATTATTTTATATATTTATATATTTTATATAATAATTATTTAATATTTTAATTAAATAATTAGGATAAAATATGTTTATTTATATATATATATATATATATATATATGTCGGTTTTGATCGATCGAAACCGATCGATTTTTCGGTTCGGTTTTGGTCGGTCCAAATTATAATCGATTCGGTTCGGTTAAAAAATTGTTCGGTTCGGTTTTCGGTTTTAAAATTTGGTCGGATTCGGTCCGACCGATCGATGCACACCCTATTTATGATTCCGTGTCGAATCAAATTATTGATTTTTCGCTTAAAATAGTTATAATTTAATCGTAATACGGTTAAGTAGGGACTTTTGTTGCATCAATAGTTTTGTCTTCTTAAAAGATATATGAGACCAATTATAAAAACAACATATCAATTATTAAATTGAGAAGATAAGTTATACTTTCACCTTTATGGAAAATAAATGGTGAAATTATATTATTATAATATCTTGAATAAAGAATATATAAATATTGTATTATCTTATGAATCAACGCTATTTCTAATCGATATAATCAGGTTAAAGCTCTATCAACGAATTAGATATAAAGGGTTAGAGATTATCCGATTAATATATCTCCATCATGAAATCAAGAAGGAATAGTCGGAGAGTTTCCCGATACAGTACAGCCTCTCAATCATCATTGTTTCCTCATCAAGACTTGCAAAACAAGTCTAGATGAGTTCTCCGAGGATACACCCCGATGCTTAAGTCAGTCAAATAATTGGGGAAAGAGTGTAATCTCAGTGCGTGCACCATAATATAATACTTATTGTTGAAGAATGCGTCATTCTGTGTTGGAAAATGTTTGTATATAAGTTTAGATTTGGAATCTACATTTTGTGTAAATTAATTTAGCTTATTTATGTGTTCAAATCCGACATGGGATGAATGTACAATTAATACACAAAGTTAATTTTTTACTGGTTGGGAAATTGAAGTATCCCATATTAGAAAAATCTTGAATGACTAAGTTATATATAAATGCACTCACACCAATAAGGAGTAATCAAGTATGCTCCAACTATGACGCACCTTATTGAGTTTTAATCAGCTATATAATAGCTAACTCAAATGCCTAGAAGGATGGTGAGAAGCACCATCCGAGTCCGAGAGTTCGAGCATGAGCACATGCACGTTGCACTTGTCGCATTGGACGCTTTAGAGGTAAACTTTAAATTCACACGTGCGTATTATCCCGAGGAGCTTTGAGGAGCCTCGAGACGGCTCGGGCATGTGCTGCGCACATGTACACGTGGGTTTGACCACGTGGTAGAGCGGTTAGGGATGTGGCAGGCTTGTGCATGGGCCGAACCATAGCGTTAGTTCGGATCGCATTTATCGATCATGGACCGACGCACCGCTCTAGGTCAGCAGTTGGGCCTTCACACTATTTCGCGAACAGATAACTTGGAGCTATAAATAGAGCCTGCAGAAGATGATTTCAAAAACACCAATTCAGAAGATAATAATACTATATTCATACACCTTTTGAAAACCTTACTTAGTCCTGAATATCAATTAGTTTGTCCAAAAATACGACTAGTAATGCAACTACTCGTATTTAGTCAAAGTCGTTATATCTTGGAGACATATGTTGTGGAACCTTGTGCACTATAGCAAAGTATTTTTATCTTACGGAGAAAGAATCTAACTCTTGTTTCGATTTTATCATGTCAATTCATTTCTACGTACCCGTACTATTAGTATGAATTTGTCTTTGATTCTTGGTATAGTTTTACATGACATTTTCGATGGTTTGTCCTATTTATGCCGTTGGTTTGATTAATATTTATCTATTCGAACTTACTTCGTTTGTTTCGATGTTTTGTAGAAAAACGATATTTAAATGGGATGAAGTGGATCTTCCAAGAATCAAGTTTATTGAAGAGCATTGCGATAGGAGTTCATAAGCGAAACGATGCAATTCGGAGATCGGACGCGAGAGAACGAGTGAAACATCGGTCGCAAGACGTGCGCCAGCGAGCCCGGCGCCTCGCCCCGTCGTCGCGCCGCGGCCTCGATCGCCCATGCCGAGCTCGCCCGCACGCCGAGTTCGCCCGGCTAGTCCGCGCCGCGCGCCCGCAAGCCGGCGCCAGCCGCCTTCCAGCGCCGCCAGCGCCCCCGCGCCCGCAAGGCCCGCGCGGTGCTGCCTTCCAGCGCCCTCGCGCGCGCGCCCGCAGCCTCCGTCCGGCGTTGGTAGCGGCCTTGACCAGCGCCCATTTCCTCTTGCATAAGCAGCCTCCGTCCGTCCATTTGGGTGGCGATGCCCACCAGCGCCTGTTTCCTCGCCGCGACAATGCCTAACCTCCACTGCAGGCCGCCTTTCCCAGCCCAAGTTCTCACCAGAGCTCCCAGGCGTCGTGCTACCCGGCCGGCGTTTGCTCGCCGATCCGTCCGGCTGTGATCGGTCCCGTGGCGGGGCGTTGGTTATTCACTCAGAATCTCGCGCGTCCGTGCGCGAGATCCGTCCGGCGGGAGTGAATTTTCGTCCGTTATAAATACTGAAATACACGCGAAAAACCCTGGTTCTTATTTTATTATTTCGCAGACATCAGTTTATTTAGAGAACTTGTTCCTCCACGCGAATTTCCTCCATTAATTTTCCAAGTAATTTCTTTGCATTGGATGTATTCAAGACCTTTGATTGAAGAAATTCATCAACGACTTTTACGATTGTAAGGATTATTATTCTATTTTCTTCCGTTAATTGTAACATCTCGGTGGAATTATTGGATAATGATTTCTGTTGATTGTAATTGTTTGATCCTTGGAATGAGCATGAACTAATCTTCTTCTAGGGTTGGGTGATTCAAATTGATTAATTGTTTATTTGTTTTGATTGAGTATACCAATTGAATTCTAGGGTTTTCTATTAAGTGATTGATCACCATTTACTTGTTTGTGTCTCGTGTATTATCGAGAGATAGATACGTTGCATCATAGGATTCAATTAGATTAGAGGCTACCGGAAACGGGTACTCTAATGGTTTAGGTGTTTGTGAAATTTGATAACCTAGGTTTAATCCACGGGCGAAAGTCGAGTGTTTGGATTGAGGTTTGAGGATTGCATGAATAGGTAGATTTCTTAATCAAGCATAATTCAATTAATCAAGGCGAAAAACCCTAATACCCTAGTTATTCTCTCACTCTTGAATTACTCTTGTTGCTATCGAACTGCTTTGAATATTGGTTTGAATTGTTTGCGTGATTTAATTTCCTGTTAATCTTAGTTAAGATCATCGCCCCAATCAAGTTTAGGATTTAGATTTATCGTTTTCTTCGTAACACATCATAAGCCCTGTTAAGTCTTCCTCGAGAGATTCGACTTGGGTCGACCTTACCACGCTATAGGGACCTCGTGCTATTGCGAGCGACTAAGTAGAACAATTTGGTCGGAACAAATTTTGGCGCCGTTGCCGGGGAAGGCTTTAGGCATTTTTTATTGTGTTATTTTTCCCTCCTTATCTTCTATTTTTCTTTATTTATTTTTGTTTGGTTAATTCTTCCCACATGTGCGCGTAATCCGTTTTCTTGTGTTGTGTTTGTGTATGCTAGGTCCTCGAAGTCTTAAAAGGAAGTTGGCACCAGTGTTCGACAACATTCACAGGGTAGGAGATTTTAATCTTTCGAACTTGGAAGAAGAAGGCTCGTCTGAAAGTGAGACGAGTTCAGCGACAGTTGAGTACGAGAGTTTGGAGAGTAGATCTCCAAGTGAGGAATCCGTGCCAGAAGAAATGGCAGCAAATGGAGGAGTCAACGATGAAGGAAACCCGAGGATGCGTGATTTTGCTCGACCCGTCATTGGGGTGACAACGTCATGCATAGTCCTCGGGGATCCAGCCCAAAATTATGAGGTGAAGCCCATCCACTTCAACCTTCTACCATCTTTCTATGGGATGCCAGTGAGGATGCTTTGAACTTCATCCGGAGTTCTATGCGATGGTCCACATTTACATTGAACGGACTCTCGAAGATGGCGAGAATGAGGTGTTTTCCTTACACCTTGAAGGATAGAGCCAAGATATGGTTGATGTCTCTACGACTGGTTCACGACGAGTTGGCAAGTCAGATATGATAAGTTCATGGGAAAATACTACTCGAACCGAGAAACACAGAGCCGAGGGCTCGATAGCGACCTTCAAGCAAATAGTTGGAGAACCTGCATGAGGCATGGGATCGGTTCAAGTCGTTACAGCAGCAGTGTCCGCATCACCATTACCCAACTGAGCTACTCAATCGGTTTTCTATGATGGATCGACTATGGATTATCAATACATGATAGATAATGCATTGGAGGAGACATTGGAAACTATACTCTTGGTGATGTTAGCGAGATTTTGGACGCGCTAGCTGCAAACTCGCAAAGGAGAAGTGCGGATTTAAGACCTGCTGCTGCAGCAGCAAAAGAGATGACACCCAACTATGAAATGACACAGCAACTGGCGGATCTCACTCGCCAAGTTCAATTATTGAGAACAACCGAGCCTCAGACATCACCTCAATTCCAACAAAGAACAAGCGATGTCGATGGAAACTTGTGGAATTTGTGGAGAAGCGGGGCATGGAGCCAACGTGTGCCAAAGAACCAAGGAGATGGCATATGAAGAAGTGCAAGTTAATGCTATGCAAGGGTTCCAACAAGGGTACCAAAGAGGAAATCAGCAAGGCTATCCGTCGAGGCCCAGACATGACCCCTACTCAAATTCTTACAATCCCGGCTGGAGAGATCACCCTAATTTCTCCTGGAGTCAGAATCAAGGGGGATCAAGTCAGGGTACCCAGTTCAGACAGCAACCTCAGCAAAATCAGCAACAACTTGATGCTCCCAATAAACCATCGCTTGAGGATTCTCTAAATACTTTTGTCCAAGCAAGTACTTTGAGATTTGAATCTTTGGAGGCATCTATCAAAAGAGTGGAAACTCAAGTGGGACAGTTGGCAACTCAAGTGGGACAGATGGCTGGAACTGTCGAGCAATTAGTACGACGAGACCAAAAGGGGAAGTTTCCTAGCCAATCGGAGCATGCCAAGGCTGTTACTGCTCATGGAAGCGAAAATGAGAAGTGCGAGGGTGATGAAGAGTCCAAAAAGGAAGAAGAAGAGCCTCGCAGAGTTTATGAGCCACCCGTTCCATTTCCAAGCCGTCTGATAGTCGAAAGAAGGGAGACGGGAGACATGAAGAAAGTGGTAGTTGAGAATAAGCAGAAGAAGCCCATTCCGCACCAACCCAAACCAAGGCAATGCGATCCAGGTAGCTTTACTCTTAATGTTGCTTTTGGTAATGGAAAATCTGCATCGGGATGCTTGATTTGAGTCTTGGGATTAATTTAATGTCCTTTCTCTGCTTAACTCATTAAAACTTGGGAGTTAAAACAAACTAGCATGCGATTAGAATTAGTCGAGGAACTATTCGCACCGAAAGGTGTGATAGAAGATGTTTTAATAAGAATGGGTAACCTTTTAGTCTCAGTTGATTTTGTTGTCATTGATATGGGAGAAGAGACTGGGAAACATGAGAGTGGGCATCCGTTGTTGTTAGGTAGGCCATTTATGGCTACAACAAATACCCAAATTGATTTTTCTAAAGGATTGATAAGCTTGACTGTTTTGGGTACGACGGAGACATTCCATGCTAGTAGTACGAGTGATACTTCTATTGTTTCTACTACTGCATCATGTTTTTCTATCATTGCACTTGATACTTCGGACGAGTATAAGGTCTTGCAGGTGCAGATGCCTAAGGAAGAAGTTGACAGTAAGACTGACCCCACACTCCAGGCTAAGTGTAAGAAAGATCGGGGTGAAGTACAAGTCGAGGATAAGTGGAAAGAGCCGCCACCTTACTCTCCGGAATATGGTTATCGCCTAGCAGAGGCGCGTTGGATAATGAGAGTCGGAGCGAAGCTTCTCGCTCGACAAAATTCAACAAAATGAGGAACCAATGGTCGGGCTGGCGACGTTAAAACTAGCGCTTCGTGGGAGGCAACCCACGTTTATTTCGTTTTGTTCTTGTTTTATCTTGGTTTTGCTTGTGTTTGTGTTTCGTCTTTGTTTTGGTTTTCTGTGGTGTAGGTTTCGGTGTTTATCATTCTTGAGTTCTGGGACATTTTAATCCTTGTGGTGAAGCCGTGATGCTCCAACTCTACAGCGCACACTCGTCTATTATCAGGGAAGTATCATCCTCTATGGTCATTTTGTATTATTAATGTTTGGAGCACTGGGGACAGTGCTCGGATTAAGTGTGGGAGATGATTATTCAGTTTTGTGTGCGTACCTTATCTGTTTGTATGCTTGGTGATGTGCATCTATGCTTATTTTGATTTCTTGGAATCAAGTATTGTATATGCGAGTAAGTTGGGATTTTGATTTGTGTAACTAAGCTCTGTGGTATTGGTCAAACTGTTTTTAATTTCCGAAACTTCTGGTGGTATATGATTCGAGTGTAATGTGAATTGACGGGATTGTGATTGATAGAAAATGAATAGGGAGAATTGATGTGATTTGTCCGACTAATGTTAGGGGTAGTGTTAACATTGTGGTTACCTATATACTTGTTTCATCTATTGATTATTAAAAAAATGTGTGAAAAGAGTAGAAAATGAGATTGTTGAAATGGAGGATGGGATTCGTCCTCTTCTCGTAATTTGAGAAATGGACATGGAAACCACAATAGGAAACTCGAGTTCATCGAGGGTTCACCTTCGAACATTGTTCCAAAATCTGTTAAAACATTCTATGTGCTTAAAAAAAACCTTGTTGCTAAAGGTGACCACATTAGTTAGTTCACCCTCAACGAGAGTCGGGTCCGAGCAGAGGTTACCCTTTATTTATTGGAAATCAATTGCCATCCTAGATTTATTTCACATTATCTTTGAATGCGTAAACACCAAGTGTGGGGGAAAGCAATAAGGTTTGATTGATTAGACTAAGAGTGAAGTTGCATGAGCTATCTTCCCTATTCTTACTAGTATAAACTTTGTTTGAGGACAAGCAAATGGATAAGTGTGGGGGAGTTGTTTAGTATGAATTTGTGCTGATTCTTGGTATAGTTTTACATGACATTTTCAGTGGTTTGTCCTATTTATGCCGTTGGTTTGATTAATATTTATCTATTCGAACTTACTGTTTGTTTCGATGTTTTGTAGAAAACGATATTTAAATGGGATGAAGTGGATCTTCCAAGAATCAAGTTTATTGAAGAGCACCGCGATAGGAGTTCATAGCGAAACGGTCCGCCATTCGGAGATCGGACGCGAGAGAACGGAGTGAAACATCGATGTCGCGCGACGTGCGCCAGCTCGCCCAGTGAGCCGGCGCCTCGCCCGTCGTGCGCCGCAAGGCCTCGATCGCCCATGCCGAGCTCACCGCACGGCGAAGTTCGCCACTAGTCCGCGCCCGTGCCCCGCAAGGGGCGCCCTCGCGCCTAGCGCCCGCAAAGCAGGCGGCCGCTTTCCTCCAGCGCCTCGCGCCCGCGCGCCGCAGCCTCCGTCCGGCGCTAGGTGGCGGGCTTGCCAGCGCCATTTCCCTTTTGCATAGCAGCCTCCGTCCGTGGTGGTGGCCGGCCCAGCCAGCCCGTTGCGCCGCGCGACAACGCTTAACCTCCAATAGGCCGCTTTTCCAGCGCCCTTGTTTCGCCAGCTCTGGGCGTGCTGCTACCCGTCCGGCGTTTGGCTCGCCCACCTTGCCCAGTCCGTCCGGCGCTGTGATCAGTCCGGCGCTGGGAGTGTTGGCTGTTCACTCAAGAATCTCGGTGCGTCCGGCGCTGAGATCCGTCCGTACTGGGTCTTGAGGTATTCGATCCGAAACTCCTCGCGTCCCGCTGGAGTGAATTCGTCCGTTATAAATCATCAAATACACGCGAAAAACCCTGGTTCTTATTTTATTATTTCACAGACATCAGTTTATTTGGAGAACTTGTTCCTCCACGCGAATTTTCCAAGTAATTTCTTTGCATTGGATTGATTCAAGACCTTTGATTGAAGAAATTCATCAACGACTTTTACGATTGTAAGGATTATTATTCTATTTTCTTCCATTAATTGTAACATCTCGGTGGAATTATTGGATAATGATTTCTATTGATTGTAATTGTTTGATCCTTGGAATGAGCATGAACTAATCTTCTTCTAGGGTTCGGTGATTCAAATTGATTAATTGTTTATTTGTTTTGATTGAGTATACCAATTGAATTCTAGGGTTTTCTATTAAGTGATTGATCACCATTTAATTGTTTGTGTGTCGTGTATTATCGAGAGATAGATACGTTGCATCATTGGATTCAATTGGATTAGAGGCTACCGGAAACGGGTACTCTAATGGTTTAGGTGTTTGTGAAATTTGATAACCTAGGTTTAATCCACGGAACGAAAGTCGAGTGTTTGGATTGAGGTTTGAGGATTGCATGAATAGGTAGATTTCTTAATCAAGCATAATTCAATTAATCAAGGCGAAGAACCCTAATACCCTAGTTATTCTCTCACTCTTGAATTACTCTTGTTGCTATCGAACTGCTTTGAATATTGGTTTGAATTGTTTGCGTGATTTAATTTCCTGTTAATCTTAGTTAAGATCATCGCCCCCAATCAAGTTTAGGATTTAGATTTATCGTTTTCTTCGTAACACATCATAAGCCCTGTTAAGTCTTCCTCGAGAGATTCGACTTGGGTCGACCTTACCACGCTATAGGGACTTCGTGCTATTGCGAGCGACTAAGTAGAACAATTTGGTCGGAATAACAATCGCAAGACAAAAATTTCATGGAAACAGTGACAAGTGGAAGCAACGTTTCAAACGCCTTTGTTCATGCCGAAAAGTCAAAAAAATTCTTAGGTTATGAATTTAAACGTTGAAAATCTAAAATGCTTTTTTACTTTACTACTCTCAATTTTACTCGTTTCTTGAATGAGTCACATCCTACTGTTTGGGAAGATAAGACCGACGAACAAAAACGTAATGCATGTCGTGCAAGATCAATTGAGGGTACCTCGCAAAGGTCGAAGTACCAAAACTAAAATAAATTAAGATAGACCATAAAACTATTAATTGCATCTCCATAGGAAATACTTGACATAAATGAGAGAATGATCATAAAATCAAGAAACGCTATATTTTTTAAGCTATATTCTCCAAGACAGAAAAGAATGATGTAAGTTCCAAGAAAAGAACTTATGAAGAAAACTCTTCAGAAAATGTTGGACCAAATGTTGACAAAATATTGAACCAACACTCGAACCAAGACGATGAAAATGAACAAAAAATACAAAGTTCTTTGTGCAGATTTTGTGGTTTATTCGTTTGAAGATGATTCTAAGACAATCCATTGTCTAGTCCTGATGTTGCTCTATGGAGAAAAGCTATCAATAGTAAAATCGAGTCTATCTTGAAAAATCACACTTGGAAAATCGTTGACCTTTCTCCAGTTTGTTAACCTTTAGAATACAAGTATAAAACACGTTTGGTAGCCAAGGGTTACAAACAAAAGGAAATGTATAACTACTTTGATACATACTCACATGTTACAAGTATCATATCCATAAGAATGCTACTTCCTATAGCTGCGTTGCACGACCTTGAAATACACCGAATGGCTGTAAAAACAAAATTTCTAAATGGGGATTTAGAAGATGAAATATAAATGGAGCAACCTGAAGGGTTCGTTATCCTCGAATAAGAAAAAAAGAGTCTGTAAACTAGTTAAGTCTTTGTATGGACCTAAACAAGCACCTAAATAATGAAATGAGAAAATTTAACCAAGTGATGATGTCAAATAATTAAAATTAATGAATGTGATAAATGTGTGTACATTAAATGTATATCTGATAATTTTATCATTATATGTCTTTATATTGATGACATGCTCATAATGGGTAGTAATCATAATATAATCATGAGCACTAAAGAAATATTGAAAAGAAAATTCAACATGAAAGACTTGAGATTAGCTGATGTAATTCTATGAATTAACTAGAACACCCGATGAAATTATCTTATCACAATCTCACTATGTTGAGAACGTGCTTAAGAAGTTCAAAACTTTTGATCTACCTCTGGCTAAGACACCTGTTGATTTAAGTTTACACTTAGCCAAAATTTGAGAAGACCCAGTATCCCAATTGGATTATGCTATGGTAATTGAAAGTCAAATGTACTTAGCAAATTGTACAAGACCAGACACATCATATTCAATTAACAAACCTAGTCGCTTCACAAGTAATCCAAGTAAGGATCATTGGACCGAATTAACTAGAGTTCTAAGGTATTTAAAACATGCTTTCAACCATAATTTACACAACACAAGATATCAAATTGTGTTGGAAAAATACAACGATGCAAATTGGATATCTAATACAAAAGACTCCAAATCCACAAATGGATTTGTGTTTACCATAGGTGGAGGGGCAGTGTTATGGAATCCTCTATGCAAACTTGTAAAGCTCGATATACAATGGATTCAGAATTCGTTGTCTTGACAAAACTGGTGGATAAGCCGAATGGCTAAGAAATTTCATATAGAATATTCTTGTTGGTAAAAACCCGTGCCTTATGTTATGGTACATTGTGACAACATGTCAGCCATATGGAGAACTGAGAATAGTATGTAATATGGTAAGTCTCCTTATATTCGTCGAAGACACAATACAGTTAGACAATTGATCACCAATGGAATAATGTGTATTAACTATGTAAAGTCAAAGATAATATAGCAGTTCTGTTTACTAAGGGGGTGTTTACTTTATATGATTAGGTTGGATAGATAAAATTAATCCACCATAATCAAACGTTTATTTTTAAGGATTAACATTTGAGGATATCCCGAGTCCGGAATTATTTTAATCATTTGAATTATTCTCCATTGATTTTTAATCCAACCAATATATATGGAATTGAAATAACCCTCTAAACAAATGAAGAGTTATCAATCCCAACTTTAATCCTTCACTAATCATTTGTATTAAACAAATGATTGATAGATAAAAATTATCTTATCATACATAATATATCAAATACCCGATCCTCCAAAATACTAATTATGAAAAGCAAAAGCTACCTAAAGATATTCATCGTGATAAATTACATAACGCAGTAGGGGGAATTGGATTAAAATCCATGATTAAAGAACATTCATGATAGTAACTCAACCATGATGATTGGAGATCCCAAAAACTTGATTCAAAGAGACAACTAAGTTATGAAGGTTCAAGTTCTACACTTGGAATCAAAACTCAAGAATCCATTCTCATAGCTTGCCCAAGTGCAACCGCATACGGTTCGTGGTGTGGTAAGTTTTAAAACTTTTAATGATTTCTATAGTCTTATTGGTGGAGTATAGCATGATACTCTTCATAGGAGATCATCTATCTAAGTGTGAATGATGATGACAATGCTTGTATGCCATATCGATTATAGGTATTAAGTAACCGTATCCGTTTAGAATGATGACATCCCCTTAAGGAGATCAAAAAATTATCGTACTAAACTATGTAGATTAAGTTAGCTCAGGGATGATAATGAGGTTGAGTGGTACTACTTAAGAAAATAATTAAGAGGCTAGTTATTTTAAGCAGTCAGAGTGCTATAAATAATTAACGAATGTTTGATATCTTAAATATGGAGAATCGTGAGTCTAAGTATAAGCTCGACTCAACTTTGATAATAAAGGGCAAGTCAATATTTATTATCTAGTTGAATGAATTTATATTAATGTATTAATCTATGTTTATAAAAAATAAAAAAAAATTATTGAATGACCATCTTTATTTCTAGGTTGGCCCATTCAAGCTTATTAACTGGTAATTTTCGTCCCCCTCTATAGTGGCCTAGTTGGACTAGGCTCAGCTTATAGTATTAATTAATTAATATATCCCATAGTCTCAAGATAATTATCATTTGATAAGAAGATAATTATTATATTTATTAGATATGCTAGATTTTTTTTATTATTTGATTACGGTTTGGAGAACATCATAAATACTAAAGAGGTGAAAACTAGTAGCATTCTAATACTAAAGGGTTTCCGAAAATTACGGGAGAGGAAAGAGGATTTTTGGTGTTTTTTATAGCATATTCTCACTCAGTATGAAGATCATGTAATCGAGACACAATCCAGAAGATAAAAGTTGAAGTCAACAATTGATCAGTTCTATTGTAAATTCTTAGGTAAACATGAGAAAGTCCCTACGTGATGCAATTAATTATATAATACCAAAACTCATACACAGTGCGGACGGACAAAAATATCATTTATTCTTAAGAAAAGTATCATTTACATTGAAGAAAAATATAATTCATTTTTATCCTGTAATTATTGAGTATCATTTATATTGAATAAGAGTATTATTTGCTTGAAGAAAATATCAATGTCGTATATGCGTACGCGTCCGCACAAGAGAGCATCTCATTATATAAAAGTATATGAGAAATAAATATAATATATAATAAATTAAATATTTAAGATAAATTATCAGCAAAATAGATTATCGGCAGACGAAAAATCATATTTTTCTTTGGGCCGATTGAGACGGCCACCTCAAGCCTCTCAAAAAGTAAAACCAATGTACATATGTCTTATTTAGAGGATGGAGTCTTGTAGACTGATTCCAAATGACTTCATGCTCGAATTTACATGGATATAATAAACGTAGTACATAGAGCCGGTAAAATGAGCCTGACCTGAAAAGCCCACTCGGGGTACCCGGGGTTTGGGCTTAAAAATTAAAAGCCCAAAAAACCGGGCCTAAAAATCCCGCCTGAAAAAACATCGGGTCTACCGGGCTTCAGACCAAAATTAAAAGCCTGGGGTTTCAGGCTAAAAAAGCCCGCCCGATATTTTATTAAATGTACATATATTTATAACATTATTTAATATATATCTATAATTTTCTAATAATATTAATTATATTATATATAATTATTTATTTATTATAGTAATAATTTTCTTACTAATTCACATATAGGTGAGAAAAATATTTTTTTTGAATTGCAACACATTAAAATTTTAAAAAAAATAATAACCTCATAATCATTCAAAAATAATTTTTAAGAGAAATGATCTTAAAAAATATATAGGCTGATGATTAATGACCTTATAGTATGTAAAAACTATTTTGAATCCTTGATCTTAAATATATAATGTATAAATAATTTATTTTTTCTATTATTTTAGACGTATAAGTGAGATTGACGTTTAATAATATCATTTATCTTTGATTTATAATTACTATTTTTTTTCTCCTTAAATTAAAGAATTAAAATTATACTGCATTACAACATCATCGCATGAATACATAAATATGTCAAGATGTACAAGAAGCATTATCATAAGAATAAGTAAGCTCAATATGTTCTTATCACTTATTCTTTATTTAAGTTAAGGAGTTATGAGATTTTGATTATGTATTTAATTTACTTAATTTTTAAAATTTAAAATATTATTTTGATATATTAAAAAAATTAGAAATAATCTAAAAAAAGTCCGTCCGCCCGAGATTGGTTTGAGCTTCATATTTTTAGGTCAGAAAAATTTCGGGGCTGGCCGGCCTAACCTGAGAAAATGTAAAAGCCCGACGGGCCCGGATCCGACCCGACCCGTTAATTTGCCAGCTATTAGTAGTACATATCTTTCACCGTGTCACCGGCCTCATATTTTGTTAGTATAGTTGCGTTCCACTCACAGTCTCACTAAATGCTATGCTTATCATAACAATCATATAAAATATGAAACAAACCAAATCTTCAGGTTTGTTTTCTGATGTGATCTTTTCTTGGATATAGAGAGTGTTAAACTATGATAAATATTTAGTCAAAATACATAAACATAAGGCACATAGGAAAAGAAAAAAGAAAGTCTTGCATGGATTAGTGAAATTTCTCTTTTTTCCATCCCCAAAAACTAAAAGAAATGAAAAGAAATAGAAGTGTATATGAAGGGCTATTACAAGTTTGAATGAAGGGGATTTATCTTAGTTGCTGCACACAATCTAAAGAATGAAGTAAAGAAAAGCATAAAGTGAAATCCATTAAGCACAAGAAACCAAGACTCTGTCTCTCTCACTCACTCATCGAGGAAGGAGTTTTGCTAAAAAGCAACATAATGCTTGGTAATTTTGTGTGGGTGATGTTTCTCTGTACTATCAAAATGTCCTAATATTCCACTTTATCTTGCTTTTCTTACAACTCACTATTCTCAACTTTGGCTGCGTAGCTTTCTTTATCTCTCAATTTTTGTAAGCAAGCCACTATTTTTGAAAGTGACGTGGAACTAGTTATTTTTAATGATTTGTATATTTTAAGTGTGATTCCAACAAACCAACAAAAGCTATTCACTTGTCCCATTCAAGGTTCTTATATGTTATATTTAGGGCTGATAATTTTCGACACGATATGAGAATCCGACACGAACACGTACGAAATTAACAGGTTAGTGTTCAGCCTTATCGTGTTCGTATCCTTATCGTGTCGATACGATAAGAACACGATAATTCCGTGTCGTGTTCGTGTCAGATCCGTGTCGTGTTCGTGTAACACGAAAATTTTCGTGTTGCATTCATGTTCGTGTCGGATCGTGTAATTCGATAATATTTACATATATTTAATATTAATTTAATTATATTTTATATATTTTTATTTTTTATTAATTTATTTTTTAATTTTGATTTGAATTTGTTGTTTCGTGTCGTTATCGTATCGTGTCAACACGAAAAAAGTTGTGTCATATTCGTGTTCGTGTCGTGCTCGTGTCGTGTCCGTGTCAGTACATTTCGTGTCATATTCGTGTTCGTGTCAGACAGTTCCTTAATAGATCGTGTTCGTGTTTAGTCTTATCTTGTCGATACGATAACGACCCGACATGCACGAATTGCTAGCTCTAATTACATTGGATCAGAAAATATATTATAAACTTCTCATCTAATTTCTAAGAGGCAAAAACTAGTGTGCATCTGGTTAAAAGATACCTCCTTCCTAATTAATATTTATTAATACTCAACTATGGTCTATTGATCACAATATGCACCTGAGTGTGCCTCTTTCTAATTAGAACATATATGTTAAGTGGAGAGATCTATGAATGTCTAATAATTATTAAGTTTATTGGTCATACGAGCTTAGATTCATCAATCTAGACAATGTCTTATGCCGGTGACCTACATTTTTTAGTAGTCTCATAAACCTAAGTGCACGAATATTGAATCAAGTCATGCATAAATACGTTAATGTTGCTTCGATCACTCCACCACTAGGTTAATTTCAAGGGTTTTGGTGGGTTATGCGTCCAAATATATAAACTTTGGGTTCAGTTTCCACTTCATTAAACTAACGTCACTTTACTTATACAATATATATAAATCAACACCTAAATACATAAACTTTGAGCTCATTTTGATTTTTCCCAAAAACTTTAAAAAATATCAATAAATACATGAACTTAATATTATTGTAATTTTAACCACAAATTGAATGGTGATCAAAATTAAAGTTGACATAGCAATAAACTTGGTGTCACTACATCAAAACGACGTCGTTTCACTTATACAATATGTATTAAACAAATCTGAAATCCACCTTACACCCTCTCTCTTTCCGCCACAGCCTCACACAGCCCCTACCCCATCTTTCTTTCTCTAACCCCAACTTACAATGAGGTTTGGGTTGGAGAGAGAGAGAGAAGGTGTAAGATGAATTTAAGATTTTGTTAAAATATATTGTATAAGTAAGATGACGTCGTTTTTATGAAGTGATTCCACGTCGATTATCATCTCAGCTCCAATTTTGACTGTCATTCAATATGTGAAACAAATTACAATAATGTTAAGCTCGTTTATGTATTGATATTTTTTTAAAATTCGAGAAAAAATTCAAAACGAACCCAAAGTTCATGTATTTAGATGTCAATTAGTATATATTGTATAAATAAAACGACGTTATTTTGATAAAATGACATCACTTCGATTGCTACGTTAGCTTCAATTTTGATTGTCATTCAATTTTTGAGAAAAATCAAAATATATAAAACCCAAAGTTAATATATTTTAGTGCCAGTAATCCTATTTTGAATGATGGTCTAAAGAGGAAGGCAAGGAATAGGATGTTTGGTTACCAATGCCAAAGATTCTTGGCTTCTCAAGGTTGATGCGTTTTCCAACAAACTTTCTATTCAAACCTGTCAAAATCTTCTAAAATACAGCCTTATTATTGCTTATGATTGGGGTGAATCTGGCTTCTCTAGATGTTTTAGGGCCCCCTTTTCCACTTTATGCTTTTTTTCCCACAACAGAAATCAAGTACAAATAAGGCATTAAGCAAACAGATAAGCAGCCTCATTTTCAGACAAAGGATCCATTCTTTTACTAAGATATTATCCCATCCTGTGTTTCTCTGCTGCCAAAATGCGCTGCTTAACTTACTGGATCGCCTTCATCGTATTCTTCTGTGTCGGGTTGCTCTCCATCCACCCCGAAACTGTTTCTGCAACGAGACGCATTGATCTTGCTCTAAGAAGGGGAGGAAGAGGAGGAGGGAGGCTTCTCGCTGCCTTAGAAGAAGCGGACATGCCAATCAACGTTGCGCCATCACCTGCAATGACTTTCGATGCAAACCAATCAGAAAAGAGAACGGTCCGAGGAGGGTCGGATCCTATTCACAACAGATCCTGACTGCAAGTGTTGAGGTTAGAAAGTAATGCTTGAAGCCTATCCTGATGTAGCTGTGATGAAATTTTGCTGCCTCTCTTAATGCTGCAGTGTAGGTTTAATCGCTACGATTGTTTCATTTGTTTAGCCATTGAATCTTGTTTGCATACACCGCTGCAAGCGAGCAGCTCTCGAAGCAGCAACATATGTTATAGATTCTAAGCATAGCTCAAATGTTTATGATGTTTATTTTCACATAGGAATACAGTTCTTCCGTCTAAACAGCATCACTTCTGGTTTTACAATCAATGCAACAGCTACACTCACACGCACACACATAGTGGTATGAAAAGAATATAACGAGGCACACTCCGGTGCATGTGGATGCATAGTACGTCCACCCTAATTAAATTCCAATAGTAATTAATAAATCACAATTGGGATGGATGCACCGTACAACTCCCATAACTATTTCTCATAGAGAGAGGCAAGGGAACATTTGAATCAAGAATCATATAAACTTGCTAAAATTGAGTTTGCATATCCTACATACAACAAAAATGGGCATAACAAAAACATAATAATCTATAATTGAAAACATTATTGAATTGTGACCTGCGGTACCTAGTCCTCCGATGTAGCCTCAGCCGCGTACGCATTTTGTTGCGGTTAACAGTCTGCCAGATCATATTGATAGCATCATTAGGTCGAGACAGATACTGGTACTCGAACTGTCCAACCGTCTCCATTTTTTCCACATTTTGGTCCATTCCTCTTGTTTGATGCCTCCAAGAAGTTTCAAAAGGTAACCTTTCTTCACGGCATGCACGGAAAAATATGCAGATTCAGAGTAGTTGAGAACATCTTCATCCGGTAGCTCAATCTCATCACTGATAATCACAGGAACACAGTGGCTTGCAACGGCATCAAACATGCTATTCGGGTGATGAGCTACAACCCGAGGATTCCTCCTGCCAGATCGCCTCCACTCTTTCCGACTTTTCAGAAACCCCACCAGTCGTTCTTGCAGCAGCCTATCGAAACTCACATTTGCTTCCCTGGCGCTTTGAGTGCCGGTTGTAACTCAAAGATGAGAAAAGGGCAAAACCACATAAGATTTACTCGAGTCATTGCACTACACGGCCTGATCACATTTGCTGTGTTCGATACAAGAAGATTGAGAGTGAGCCAATACTCTGCACTATGCTTTAGATTCAAACCACCAGGGTGAGACGGGATTCTGCTCCGTTCATCAACACTGCGCCAAATTTGATTTCCAACTCCCCTCCAACCTAACAACCCGAAATGAAATTCAAGAGGTAACTCATACATATACACCCTAAGAAGATCCAGCCCTTTGTCACAAGACGAGCTCTTATATATCTCTGGCTCTTCCTCAGCCTCACTAACTGCATTCGTTCTAATTGCCAGCCATTTGAATATTAAGAACACGATTCCCCTGTGCAACGCCTTTTCTATTTGAATTCAAGCCAGCTGGTGCATTGCTCAAGCTTATGAACTGAAAAACTGAGCTACACGTCGAAGAATTGTCATTGAACTCTATAAGGGACAATGAAGAGGAAATCAAAAGAAACACTGAAATAGCTATGAAAAGATGCCTTGATGGCAGATCTTCTTTTCTGAAACTGGTGCAGACATAACACATCAAACTTGAATGTGTGTGTTGGTTTACTGATAGAATGGTTAATGTTTGAGGCCAAATGTCTCAGATTCAGTCCACCGTGACGCTGCCTCGAAAATTATTTGTTTACATACCAAAAAATGAAAAACTTGCTCTGAGAAATTTTTCTAAGTTTTTTCCTAGATCGACTTAGATGGAATTAAATGCCAAATCCCAATTCTTTAATAGTAATACCATAAATTGGTGATAATATGTAGTTAACTGTTTTGGCAATCTATGTTGGAAAATTTTCCAAAATAAAGCAACAGCTCACAAAAATCAAGAAACAAAACAAACCGCCTCCATCAATCAAAATGAACCCTAGAACTTTTATTTTTATTCTAATCACCTCAAAAGTTTTCCACTGGGAATTACACATCACCATAGACAAAATATAAAAACAGAGAAAGGTGGACACGAGAGAGAGAGAGAGAGCTACCTGATTTCAGCTGAAGTGCAGCTCTCTCACATGAATCATGACGAGACACAGCCCACTTCTACACGAGCTCCGGGCTCCAATTTCGTGAATTTCCCACTAAATTCTGATCAAAACTACAAAATAGATAGGATGAAAACTTCAAATACCCAATATGATTAATGTATACTCTTTCTACTTACACTACAAGGTTATCTACTTTTTTTATCCAAATGTACTAAACTAACTCTAATGGCTTAATTCATATTATTCTCTTCGACAACTTCTTACATGTTTTTTCTAGTTTTCCGTGGAAAACACGCATGCTATTTGGTTCTCTAACTAAATCATTGAGATTCTTCTGCTTTTTGATTGGTTCTCGAAACTTTTTACTTGTTTTGAACTTTTAAATTTCTAAAGCGGCTAGTTGCACACACAGTCTCTCTCAAACGGCTATACTCACGTCTCTCTCTCTCTCTCTCTCTGTTATTATCAATACACGGATCTCAACTCTCTTGTTCTCAAACCCACATATCTCTCTATTCTGGTGGCTACCCACGTAGCGAGACATGGCGGCGTCTAGTTGAGGCAGAGACCCACGCGACGAGACTGAGACTAGCAGCGGCGGCGGCGATACAAGCAACTAGCAGTGGCGGCTAACAGCTGCAGCTAGTGGAGCTCTGCATTTAGCCACGGCGGCTAGTGTGATACAAGGCGGCTAGTGGGTTCAGCGGCTATGACTTTACAGGTTCAATTTAATTTTGGTGCCCAATTTGATTTTGTTGAGCAGCCGACCAAAATCGAATCCAAACCGAATAATCGAACCGCACCGTGATAATTTGGTCGGTTTGGATCGATTTTTAATAGCTTCTGTTTCGATTTGGATGCAAATATTGAAAATCAAATTTTTTTCGGATCGATTCGTTTTAGCATTCCGAAATTTCGTTTTAAACCAAACCGAACCGAAGTTTTTATTAATATATATTTAATGTATATATATATATAAACTACATTAAATTAAATTATTAAAAACTATGGGCACATATGGATTAAACTAAACGGTAACAATATTAAATTTAAAAATTAGTGGACTTAATCATATTTAATTATAATAAATATGATATAATTTAAATATTTCTAAAATATATTATTTTATAAAGTGCTATATCTAAATGTTGCAAAACGATTAATTTATCTCAATGTTAATTTATTGTTGTCAGTGTTTGATAGTTGGATTTATGTTATGAATGTTGTTGAATTTAAGGTTTGATTATTGAATTGTTAGATTTATGGTTGTATCATTTTCTGGATTAATTTTGTCAGTCAGTTTATTAAAGTAGTAATTAGAATTTCGGTTAACCAAAAACTGAACCGAAGTTTAAAATTCGGTTCGGTTTGGGAAAAAAGTTCGGTCGGTTCGATTGAAATTTTTGAACAGTTCGATTTTGAACTTTCGGTTTGGTTTTCAACCGAACCAACCGAATGCTCACCCCTAGCTAGTGGGGCTTTCGTTTTCGTTTTAATTTAGCATATTAATTTTGTATTTTAGTATGTTAATTATAATTTAGCATGTTAATTTTTGTATTTTGGTATTTAAGCATGATAGAGTTTTGAGCTTCAAATTATTATAAATTTTGACTCGATGATGTTAATTGATGATCTCTTTGTCCCTCAATTTCCTTCATGAGAAATCCATTTGTCCCTCAATTTCTTTAATGAGAAATTTTTTACACGAGTTTTAATAAAAGTATTTTAGTATAGCGTAAATGAAGTAAAAGTCTCATATTACCGTAGTGTTAAATTAATATGCAGTGCTCAATTTCATCCATCCATCTCATAGATCATATGGTGGAGGTTTTTAAGCCATTTGGCGCTGATTTCGCTAAAGTAAGTGTAGATTAGTAATTTGATTTGTTATGTGATAAATAAAACAAACAATGCATAAAGTTGAAAACAAAATTACATAATGTTGATCGAAAAAATGCATGAGATTGGTTTTTCTAGAATTTATTATCTCGTTTAGATTGTTTTCTAGCTTCATAATTCGAAAGAAAACAAGTGATCAACAAGAAAGAAAACAAAGGATCAAGAAAAAAAATATTTGTGCATATTAGAGAAGAGAGAAAGAGAGATATTGAGAAAGAGAAACTTTCAAGTTTTTGTTTTACAACACGCATGTTTGTGTTTCTTAGTATGCATGTTTGTGTTTAATAGTATGCACTTTTTTGTTTTGTAATATGCATGTTTTTGTTTCGCAAATATGCATGTTCATATTTTTGTATATGCATGTTTTGGTGTTTGATGTATGCATGTTTACGTTTTATTGTATACAGATTTATCTTTATGTACCGTGTATAGTTGGTTCATCTATTGAAGAGCTGACCTTTGCTTAGATAGGTCTTAATATGAGAGGGAATCGAACTGAAGACACCCATTCGGAGACTAGTTCAGATGGACCTAGTTGACTTATTAGAGGAATAGTTAGTCTCAAGTTCTGAAGTAGTAGGAACGAGTCGACGAGTTAGGAGTAACACACAACAAGCTCAACGCCAATAAAATCAAAGCATTAGAAGAAAAATCTCTATATTGAAGATTTGAAGTCTAAATGGAGATCGAAAGTCGAGTGCGGTGAAAGAATCCGGGGAGCTTGAATCATCAGGGAGTCTGATGATCATTGGCATCAGAAAATCAGTCGCAACCTTGTCACAATTCGGAGAGTTGAAGATGAAGATGTCAGAAGATGTCTAAGGGAGAGCATGAGATCAGACTTGGTCTTACTGAAGGCCAAAGATGAGAGTTGATGAAGAAGAGTCAGATTCGTTAATAGCTTGCTGAAAGCATCTATATGACTTACTAGGCAACAAAGCACAAGACGACAAGTTTAATGGTCATAATTGTCACACGGAGTATGAATTTCAAACGGCTATTTTCCTAGCAACTGGTTTGAATTCGAATCTATAAATACGGGACTTGCTCAACTGGAGAAAAAAAGAGTGAGCAAGAGCATTAAGAAGAAAATGAACTCACTCCAACCTCCAATTATGGCAAGACTTGGACGAGTTCTGAGCTATCATAGCTTAATGGTTTTACCACTCATGTATGGCAAAACTACTCAAGTCCAGTCTCCCACGCCTGAAGTAAATATCTATAATGAGGCTTAAACAAGTAAGCCTATCTTTAACCTTGTTCTTCATGTAAAGGCTCATTTATTAGTTTGAATAGTGTAGCCCCAACCAAACCCCAACATGTGTTTAAAGGTTGAAGTTAATAGGGGTGAGCATTCAAATTTTGGTTCGATTTTTGCCTAATCCGAACTGATCCGAAAATTTAAATTTTGAGAGAGAAAAAATTCAATCCGAACCGAATATCTCAAATCTGAAATCTAAAAATCCAAAATTATGAAAAATCCAAAAATCCAAAACAAATTTTTGTTAATTCTTATATATATTTATATTAGATTTAAAAATATTTAAATAGAAATATTATTACTATACATAAGTTATATATAATTCGGATTTTTGAATTTTTCGGATTTAAAAAATCCAATCCAATCCGATCTGAAAATCCAAAATTTTGAAAAATATCAATCTGATTCGAACCAAATTTTAAATTTCGATTTGGTTCGGATCGGATATTCGATTTTTGGATATTTTACTCACCCTTAGAAGTTAAGGTGAAGCTATAAGTAAACAACAAGGTTCAGTTGTCCGAAAGCAGAGGTAGAAAGTGCTATCAGTCAATCCACTACTTAGGATTTTGCCTTGTTTACGGACAAAAAAGTAAACCTAAATACAGACTTTAACCTTTTATGTATCCCGCCTAACTTGGCGTTCCTCCTACGTTTGCGAGTGTGAGAAAACCTCTGATTTCTTACAGGTGCAGTCGACCTAACTTCTTGCTTACATGTGCAAGACAACAAAGTTTTCAACAAATAACACTTCGTTTCTTACTTGCCTAACTTCTACTTAAACTTTAGGGGATTTTGAGTAGAGGACTTTCCAACTAAAATTTGAGCAGTCACAGGAGATAACTCAATATATCTAGGCTTAGAATTTTACAAGAAAGAACCCAGAAGTAAGGGAATATATGGTGAAATCTTGAGCTGATATTTGAGCTTTGAAGATTTTTAGATAACACTTTGGAACTCCCTTCTTCGAAATCGCTGAGTAAATGTTCTTGAGATATAAGCTCTGGATGCTTTAGGATATTTGATTACGCAGCATTTCGGTAACCTTCAACGGTTGGGTTCTGCGTATATTTAGAGAGTGGGCGATGAATAGTTCCATTGGAAGGAACACCAATCATATCGATTTCATTTGTAATTTGAAATCTGCCCATTTGAATCCTCGTACATCGTTGTCGTTGTCTGTATCATCGTACACTGTAGCTCTGCAACTCTGGATAGTGGTTCTGGCAAGCCAGGATCTTCTGCAGATACGTTACGACACGTGGCAGATCAAACACTTAAGGTTTAAATAACTATATATTTTTTCAGTTGGGTTGACTCCGTGTCTTTCAGTACGTTGACTTTAGGTCGTATTAGTCGAGTATGCTCTGGGTTTATCGGCAAGTGGACTCCGTCTTTTTTCAGTTTGGTCACCCTGAGTCAGTATGACGCTTCAACTTGACGTAGATATCAACACCTTCAACTTCTCAGCTGTTGGTATGACACTTAGTCATAGTTTTGACTTTTTTGTTTTCAGTAGCATTGAGTCTTCAGTCTTCAATCTTTTGACTTCACTATTCAATTAGCACTGTTAATTAGTATCGCTATACTTCAGACTTCAGTCTGCTTGACTTTGGTCTCCAGTCCGTGATCTTCAGTAGTGCTTCTCTTATGTTACGCTATTAATGAAACTTCTTTCAGTATGACTGGCTTCAGTACTGCTTGAACTCTTTCTATTGAGTCTGTCCCTAGTTCTTATGCTCAAACATGTAACCAAAAAGACTAACTCCCTAACATGTGAGAAACACTATATTACATCAACAGAGAATTTTGGGATTTAATCAAAACACACAGTTAAGACAGGATTTTCCCAACAAAGTGTCCCTAAGGTGAACTGGGTAGAAAAAAGACGAGTGATCCTGGCATGATAACCCAATGATTGATAATCTCTAAGGTTAACTAAGAACGATCTCTAAGAAAAATGAGATTTACAGTCACTTTCCTTTGAAGTATGAAACAAGGAATTCACATGTTCATCAAATTCGTGGATGTAGGATGAGTTTTCAAAGAACGTTAAATCCTTATGTCATTTACTCTTTGTTGTTATATTTTGCATTGCATACCTAACTTGAAATATCTGATCAGTCAGCTTCGAGTCAATCTAATAGACGAACATCAATATATCATCTGCAAGCATCTAACTTATGTCCTGCCCTATTTTAATGTTTCGAAGTACATGAATGAGAAAGCCTTTTTTGTTTCACCTCATTCTGCATAGCCCCGAGTTTGATGTGTATCTCGCTGATTGATAATGGTTGTCATCAAAGAGATCAATTCTTGAGTCAGTCACACTCTTGTTAAGGTTGATTAAAAACTTGAAAGATTAAAGTTTTCAATCAAGTGTATTCCTCTCTCCCCATACACCTAACACTCTCATTCATATTCAGTTATAAAACTAAATAAAAATTGTGAAAAATAAATATTTATCAACACCAATATCAACTGACATTAGCATTTGAGTCAGCAAAGCGAATTTTATGTATAATGGGACCAATAATCATCCTAAGTTCATGTTATGAAAGAAAATAAGTATAAAGCAATTTGATGCAATGCCAGCCTGCTTCTACAATTTCCAATGGCGTAGCCATGATTTTCCAAAGGGGGGCTTTATTGCACAAGACAAAAACTTGGGTGAGCTCCGTCTCACCGTGAGTTCACCCTTGTTTTTTGTTAAAATAATTATATATTAATTATGGTGAGTAAGGATAATTAGATTTTGTTAATTTATAATTAAATTTATTAATTTTTAATTGTAATTTTTAATTCAAAATTAGAATTTATTAATTCATAATTATGGTTTATTAATTCATAATTAGGGGTGAGAATCGGGTCGGGACCGGGTACCCGTCCCGAGTCCCGAGTCCCGAAGTCCCGAAATTTTGCAATTTTTGGGTCCCGGTCCCGGTCCCGATCGGGACTTCGGGACTCCCGGTCCTGAAAATTTACAATTTTTAGTCCCGGTCCCGAATTGAAATTTCCCGAAAATGTCCCGAAAGTTCCGAAGTCCCGAAATTACCCGAAAATGTCCCGAAATTACCCGAAAGTCCCGAAATTACCCGAAAATATCCCGAAATTACTCGAAAATGTCCCGAAGTCCCGACGTCCCGAAGTCCCGAAAATGTCCCGAAAGTCCCGAAATTAAAATTAGATATATTTAAAATCGGGACTTCGGGATTTCCCGAACGGGACTCGGGACTTCCCGATACCCGAAAATCAAAATTTCTCGGTCCCGGTCCCGGTCCCGTTCCCGAACCCGTAAATTTCGGGACTCGGGGTGATGCGTCCCACATCGTCCACGGAGCTTATCCTGGGCTGGATATAGGCGAAATACTGACCTATATCACTTCGAGGGTTAGATTCAGAGGTTTTGGGATATTCCATCTTGTTCGTTCTTCCGTTCGCGTGTCGATAGATCCTTCGCACCAGCGAGTATCGTATCATTTGGTATCAGAGCAGGTTCTTCGTTTATCCATTCGTTCGTTATTCATATCATTCATTATCCATATCGTTATCCATATCATTATCCATATCATTATCCATATCAATATCCGTATCATTATTTTTTTCGTTCTTGAGATTTTCCGCATCTACGTTCTGTGAGGATTAAAAAAAATAAAAAAAATTGAGTGATACACGAGTGCTGAGTGACTCATTTTGAGTAATACACGAGCGTTTGTGAGTTGGTGAGGTTCCTGTTATTTTTTTCTTTTCTAACGTTTTCTGCAGCAATGTCTAAGAAGATGGAGTCAGATGGATCATGTCATAAGGAAGACAATGATTCTATCAGTCGTCAAACAAAATTCATGATGGAGGCCTTGCGTTCTGAATTGGGGATGATAATCACAAAAGAGATGGAGGAGCTGCATGATCGAATCACTGCACTTGAGGAGAGACCTCGTAGAGAGGAACGACGTCGGCTAGATCCTATTGTGTATCAACGAGGTGGAGAACGAAGAGGAGGCGGAGGCGCGTAAATTTTCATCGAGATAATAGATACGAAGAGGTGAAAATGAGGAAGATGAGTTTCAGTTTTGATGAAAGGCGGCCTAGAGAAAGAGATCGAGAAGATAATAATCGAGCAAAGATCAAGATGAACATCCCTTCTTTCAAGGAAAATGATCCTGAATTATACTTGGAGTGGGAGAGAAAGTTGGAGCTTATGTTTGATTGCCATAATTATTCCGAGCTCAAGAAGGTGAAGTTAGCAAAAATAGAGTTCTCGATTATGCACTTGTTTGGTGGGATCGGTTGATGAGTAGTAGGAGGAGGAATCGAGAGCAGCCTATCCACACATGGGACGAGATGAAGGGCGTGATGAGGAAGCGATTTGTGCCTAATCATTATTATCGTGAGTGTACAACAAATTACGTAATTTGAGGCAAGGGTCGAGGTGTGGATGACTACTTCAAGGAGATGGAAGTAGCCATGATCGAGCCAAGATTGTTGAAGATAGAGGCGACTATGGCAAGATTTTGGCTGGATTGAATTGGGAGATTCGCAATGGAGTGGAGTTGCAACATTATGTCGAGTTGGAGGATATGGTTCACATGGCCATAAAGATTGAGAACCAACTCAAGAGGAGGGGTAATGGCGGTAACACCAAGCAAAATCAGTCCAATTGGAGGCAGCCCCAAAATGTTAGTGGTTCTTCATCAAGAGGGAACCAATGGAAGAAAGATGAGCATCCGAATGGGGAGAAGTGGCCGTTTGAAAAGTCAAGAACAGATCATACGAGTTACACAACTCAAGCCAACCCTGACGGTACCCGGAACGGTGATTTGAAGTATTTTACTTGTCATGGAATTGGACATATTGCTAGAGAGTGTCCGAATAAGAGGGTGATGATCATTCGGGATGATGGAGAGGTGGTGACCGATGATGAAGGAGAGGCTACTAATCCAGAGATGCCAGCCTTGGAGGATTCCGATATTGAAGAGATTGAAGCACCGGATGCACTCATTTTTGTTGCTAGGAGAGCTTTGAGTGTACAGAATCCAGTGAGTGATACAGAGCAACGAGGGAACATCTTTCATACGAGGTGTCATGTCAAAGATAAGGTGTGGAGCGTGATCATCGATGGTGGGAGTTGTACCAACGCGGCTAGCATGACCATGGTTGAGAAGTTAGGGCTACCATTAGTGAAGCATCACAAGCCATATCGGTTGCAGTGGCTGAATGATAGTGGCATTGTCAAGGTGACGAAGCAAGTGAAGATCCCGTTTCGCATTGGAAAGTATGAAGATGAAGTTCTTTGTGATGTGATTCCGATGCAGGCGAGCCATATTCTATTGGGACGACCGTGACAGTTTGATAGAAAAGTGAAGCATGATGGCTTTACGAACAAATACACCCTCGAGTTCAATCAAAAGAAAGTGTCACTTGTTCCTCTTTCTCCAAAATAAGTTTATGAGGATCAAGTGCTGCTACAAAAGGAGTCGAAGTTGGTGAAGTCGGTTAGGCAAATTGATGGAAGTAAAGAGAAAGGAGTAATCCAAAAGTCTTATCTTGCGAGAGCTAGTGATTTGAAGTGGGTGGTGAATAAGGAAAAACCATCGGTTGATATAGGTGACGACTTGGATTTGAGGACAAATCCTTCTCAAGAGGAGGGGAATGATGGAGTCCGATATTGTTGGGCATGTTTTTAGTTTTAATTATTTTTGCAGCCCATTTAGATATAAGATTAACTAGTTTCCTAGTTTAATTAGATCTCTTTTATTAGTTAGTTTCCTACTTTGATAAGGATTCCTTCTTTGATAAGGATTAGACTTCATTTTTTAGCCTATATAAAGGCTTGTAAGCATACGAAAATATTCAGCTTTTGATTTACGAATATATGTGAGTTTTATTCTCTCTTCATTAGCTCTTCGAATTTCTTGAGATTTGTCAAGTAATTCATTTATCGACGTATCAACGAGACAGTCATCCTCGTTTGTGTGTCATTCATCGTCCCCGAGTTGCTGCGTCAACTATCTAGTTGGGGTATAGGCGAAATACCGACCTATATCACTTCGAGGGTTAGATTCAGAGGTTTTGGGATATTCCATCTTGTTCGTTCTTCCGTTCGCGTGCTGATAGATCCTTCGTACTAGCGAGGATCGTATCATAGATGGAGTCCGATATTGTTGGGCATGTTTTTAGTTTTAATTATTTTTGCAGCCCATTTAGATATAAGATTAACTAGTTTCCTAGTTTAATTAGATCTCTTTATTAGTTAGTTTCCTACTTTGATAAGGATTCCTTCTTTGATAAGGATTAGACTTCATTTTAGCCTACATAAAGGCTTGTAAGCATCTGAAAATATTCACTTTTGATTTACGAATATATGTGAGTTTTATTCTCTCTTCATTAGCTCTTGAATTTCTTGAGATTTGTCAGTAATTCATTTATCGACGATATCAACGAGGCGGTCATCCCTCGTTTGTGTGTCATTCATCGTCCCCGAGTTGTCTGCGTCGACTATCTAGTTGGGGTATAGGCGAAATACCGACCTATATCACTTGAGGTTAGATTCGAGAGGTTTTGGGATATTCCATCTTGTTCGTTCTTCCGTCACAGGTCGATAGATCCTTCGTACTAGCGAGGATCGTATCATTTGGTATCGAGTGACCTTCCACTGGGTCGGTGTCTCATGGGTTCGCGATCGCCGATCGAGGCGATCGGGTCTTATGGGGTGGGGATGATCGTCCCACATCGTCCACTTGAGCTTATCTGGCCGGATATAGGCGAAATAATCGACCTATATCACTTGAGGTTAGATTCGAGAGGTTTTGGGATATTCCATCTTGTTCGTTCTTCCGTCACGTGTCGATAGATCCTTCGCACCGGCGAGGATCGTATCACGGGGTCCCGAATCCCGTCGGGACTCGGGTCGGGACGGGAATTTCCCGAGTCCCGGTCCCAAATTCTCACCCCTATTCATAATTAAGATTTATCAATTCATAATTAGGGTTTATTAATTCATAATTAGGGTTTATTAATTCAAACTTAGGGTTTATTAATTCACAATTAGGGTTTATTATTCAAAATTAGGGTTTATGATTCAAAATTAGGGTTTATTATTCAAAATTAGGGTTTATTAATTCCAAATAAGGTTTATTTATGTATAATTAGAGTCTATTAATTCAAAATTAAGATATATTAATTCAAAACTATTATTTATTAATTTATAATTAAAATTTATTAAACTAATTAATTTTGATTATAATTAGTTAATTAAAATTAATTAATTAAGGGGGCGCGCACAGGAGACCACCCCATTGCACAATTACTCATTCCCTTCACTGCAGTTGGTATGAACTAATGGTAATAATTCCGATAATTGTCGATATTTGAAGATTTTTTTTTTGGCATGTGCTTGAGTTTACCCATGCTTCCATGTGGCTCCGCCACTCATCATTTCAATCACATGAATAATATAAATGTTCAAACTTGAAATTGGAAAACAAGATCATCCATGAAAGCACATGATTCCCTCAAATGGTTTTCTTTTCCACTTTTAACAATGGGTATTTATATTAAAGCATTTTTCATAAAATAAAGTCTATGTCACATTAGTTCTAGTAAATACATCACTGTGTTTCTCATGTCCCATGCATCTACGATAAATCACAAAAAAAAAAAAAAGCTCACAACTTTGTAGCTATTTTGAAATAGCAGAATGTGTTGATCAGAAATTGCTAATAACGGCATGAACTTTAATTATTTACAATTTAAATCAGGTATTCTTAACGCGTAACGACACCTTTTATTTATGTCATACTTTTGCTTTAACTAATGAAATATTCATTTTTATATAGTAAAGATAAAAACTAATTACTTGGATAAAAAAATATAAAATTATTCATTCTTATTATTTTACCCTTACTAATTTGTTGAAAATTCAATAATTGAAATAACTAAACTCTTGTATTTATATATAAAAATGACAATTCAAGAGTAAGTTTTATCAGGCTCATTAATTCATGTTTTCTCTTGCAATCGAAATTTCCTTTGGACTCATAAACTTATGTATAAATTGGCCTACTTAAGAGCAACAAATCTCAAATTCTTGAATTAACAAGTTAATTTAAGAATTCAAATTTACCGCACATGAAATTGTCGCGAACCGAAAAAATTATTAAATTGAAGAACTATGAATATAGTTCACCCAAAATACGAATCTAACATATGGAATATAGTTAATAATAAACTAATAACAATATATGGTAACCAAAAATGAGATAAACTTGTGTGCGTGTGTTGGCCTAGTGGTAGAGTGGTTAATGCCCAAGATCAAAGGTCTCGGATTCAAGTCCACCGTGACACGGCCTTTAAATTTCTGTATTAAATTGACAAAAAATGAGATAAAATCGCAAAAAAACAAACAAACCCCTTCCTTTGGCGGTTTGCACTCTTCAATTGAAAACAATGGCGACCCATCTGAAAATTGCATGCCACAAATCATGAAAAGAACAAGTTAGTTGTCATAGCCGATGCTATTTGACATCATATATAGTTGTCGGCGCGGCTGTGAAAATTTCACGAACAAAACAAGAGTTAAAGGTGATAGGTCTTGAATTTATCAAATAATTTTGTAATTCAAGAGTTATTTGAATGCTAGCTCTCGAATTCAAAAATTTGCTCTTGAATTAATGAATTCAAGAGCAACAACTCTTGAGTTCGTTAATTCGTGAATTTAACTTCTACCACTCTTGAAATTGTCGCGAAAAGTTGTCATTTCTTTATTTTTTTTTTTACTGTAATAGATATTGTTAATTATCATTGCAATATTAGAATGAACGTACATTTTGATAGGTTAATTTTTTTTTTTCAAAATGTGCAATTCAGTTAAAATTATGTAAGAACTTTTACAACTAATCCAAAATTAACCAAAATATTTCAACCACCAGCTATAATGACAAGATATATTTGTGTTAAGTTTTAACCCAAAATTACATGTTTACATCAAATAAAGAGTATAATACCCAAATGAGTATTGTAATGTATATAGTGTCCATATTATTTTTTAGCCTAAAATAGGAAACATTTTAATATGATTATAAAATTTACTCAGAATATCTAGAAGGTAAATTAATGTCGGTGAAATTATAGGTAGATGGTGCCAGCTTCATTCCATTCACCCCGCAAAATATGCTTACAATCATAAATGATGTTTAAATTAAAATAAGAAGCTTCCTATTTTTAAGACGTCCAAATTATCAAACCATGACTTTTGCGTGTCTGGAAAGAAAGTTCCCTGCTATTTTTAAGTTACCAATTAATGCATGTTATGTATTCTAGTAAAAATGAAATACACTATTTAATAGGAAAATGTGACATGAAATCTCACAACTGTTGTAACGAACCAAGCGGAAGCTGGTGGGCATGTGACACCCGAGACAGAATTATGGAGTGATCGTCGGTACAAAGGCATAAACAAGGAGCGGCTCCGATTAAAGCTTCAAAGCGGAGGGTATATGAATGACTGAAACGTATCGGAATGAGAGGGATTTTGAGAATATACAGGTATGTGACTGCATATTTGAGGAGAGATTGAAAGATTTGATATGTGTTACTCATACCAACAAGATGCATCTTCTTTTCGGGAGTCCATCTCATAAAAACTCTAAAGTTAAGTGTGCTTGACTTGGAGTAATTATGTGATGGTTGACCCCCTAAGAAGTTTCTCATGGAATGTTTGAGTGAGGACAAAACATACTGAAAAGACTTGTGTTAATTTGTGGGGTCTGCCGTCAATCCGGAAGTCAGGTCGTTACAATTGTTTTGTTCTCTATTCAACATCATCAATATAAACCTACGCAATATAGATTGATGATATAGTTTATGCGCATGTGATATGAGGTAAAGCTTGTGAAATAAGATATACGAAAATCTATTACAATATTAGGTCATGTCGTGTGGCCGTGTCTTAAACCCTTTGATGCAGGTTTTCAATAAATTCTTTCTGCATGTCAAAACAAAAGGAATGGCTATAAATATATACACCTTTTTGCACCCTGTTATTTGATGGTTATCTTGTTATTCATGAGCAACTTTAATTATATATGCCTTTACAGAATTTGTTGTGGCTGGAGACATAATAATTTTATATATTTACATAGATATAATATATCAAAACTAAATAATCATATCACATCCGAGACGTACTTAAAATTGAGCTGAAGCTTTTAATGTAATCTATACTAAAAAAGTGTTTGGTTGAGCTTATAAGCTCCTCAAAACAACTTATAAGTTGTTTATAAATTTAGGGTAAATATCAATTTAAACCCTAAACTATACATGTTTTATCAAAAATATCCCGTACTTTCAAAAAATATCAATTTAAACCCCAAACTATCATATTTGTATCAATTTAAACCCCAAACTATCCTGAATACAAGGGCATTTTTTATACAAATATGATAGTTTGGAGTTTAAATTGATATTTTTAAAAATTAAGGATATTTTTGATAAAAACATGTATAGTTTAGGGTTTAAATTGATATTTATCCATAAATTTATAAACTCATACAAAATATTTAACAAAATAACCTCTTAAATAGCTTATAAGTCTTGAAAATAAGCTCCAACAGCTTATAACTTCTCTTATGAACAAATTAGTTCTCAATCCAACTTATTTTGTCTTAAGCTTAGAAGAAACAATGAATTTACCAAAATAATCTAATTATGTTTAGTTATTTCCTACATATTGATAAGCCTCATTTTTACTTGATTTATAAGGTTATATTCGTTTCGCTTATAATTGATAAGTGATCTTTTGAAATGTCTTTTGATATATTTATGTTTACCTTGGAAGATATTATGCCATGTGTGTTTCATGTCATTTTAGCATGTGTTTTGATGTCAAAAACGTGGATCACGATAAAGAGGAATTAGCTAGCCCGGTCGCAAGTTCACGCAAAGAATATCTGTTTAGATACGACGATAAATATGATGAAATGGATTTGACAAGGATGGATGTGCAAAGTTTACTATGTCAAAGAGCATCTCGATAGGAGTCCATAGGCGCAAACGGATCGCAATTCGGAGTCTGGACGAGAGAGCATGGAGCAAAAACAGCGAAGTCGGCATTGCATAGCCGAGGAAAAAAAGGCTCGCGAGGAAGAGCAGATTTTCAGCGTTTTGAAGCTTCGCGAGACTCCTTCGCGGCTGGAGATCGCGAGCACGCTTCGCGAGGTGCCTAGGGTTGCGTATATACACGCAGCGCACACATTCCACGGCAGAAGACTTTGCCTCATTTTTTTTACAGGAGACGACGAGAGCTTCAGAGCTTTTTTTTTACAGAACTCTTTTCTTTTCCTTCTTTTATTTTTCTTTCGAACGTATTCGAGAATAATTCAATAGTTTAGATTCCAGTGTTCGTAGTTCAGATTTTATTGGAGCTTTCAGTTTTATTTTCGAATTCGAGTTGCTACATTGTTCATCGTGGAATCCTACGGTTTTATCTATCTATTTCGTTTATGTTATTTTTATTTAATTATTGCTTTAGTAATTTAATTATGCGTAGCTAAATTCCGTATTGATCCTAGGGTTTGTATGTCTGACTAGATTTGTATGATTTATCTGTTAATACTATTTTGCCGTCCCATTCATGATTTATGATTCTTGGTTTTAATTCTCATGTATTGGTATCTGGCCAATATTGATGCATGCTAGTTATGTGATTGATGTCCTAGCGGAATTAATTGCATAATCGATATCTTGAATTCATAATACGGTTTTTACCTTGAGACTTGGCGGAGATAGGTGAACTGTAGGAGGTTAATCTTTGTGTGCTTTTGGTAATTAGCTTACTTCTCTTGAGATCCGACGGAGATAGAGTTTATGCTAACCTACTATTATAGGTTGTCCTGGCGGAAACTATAGTTACATTAGTGATCCTTCATATGAATGCGGATTAAATTGGTAAACAGATTAATAGGTTAATTGTGTGAATCTGGTTAGGTTAAGTACATCCATAGGATCAGTCATTCATATCTGATTTTATTCCTTATTTATTTTTTTAGTCTAGTTTTATTATTTTCTCTTTTGATATTTTGTTGCCTGGATAATAATCAAGATTCTGTGTTGATTATTCGCTGTGTTCTCAGTCATGATCCACGTGGATACGATATATATACTTGTTGTTTTACTATCATTTATTTGGTAGGAAAAATAGCGATCAAATTTTGGCACCGTTGTCGGGGACTATTTAGATTACATAGTGATAATTTTCTGAATTGTAGTTATTAATTCA
The DNA here is from genome assembly GCA_036937905.1 of Salvia rosmarinus. NCBI lineage: Eukaryota > Viridiplantae > Streptophyta > Magnoliopsida > Lamiales > Lamiaceae > Salvia > Salvia rosmarinus. The sequence goes on from JAODLM010000306.1 coordinate 202,293, forward strand.
GGCTTTAAAAAAAATAGAAAATAATAATAAAAAAAAATTATTATTTCTGTGTTGCTTCTTAGATCTGATTTGGTTTTTATCTCTCTGTGCAGTGCATGATTACAAAATCTCAAATGAGAGAAATTATTCCCTTGGATCTTGAGATTGAAAGATCACATAAGAGAGAAAGCCGAGAAAGAAGACAACATGCAATGGCGGAAAGGCAACCCCAAGGCCATGATAGAATGGCCGAGATGGAAGAGATGCTAGCCGCGATGCAGCGCCAACTGGCGTTGAATAGTCAGATGGGCCAGATGGGTGGACGAGCACAACCCATACCGCTCAACCACATGTATAGGCCACCGACGGATCAGTTCCAAGGTGGAGGATGGGGGCCGAACGTCAATGCGAATAATTTCAAGTTAAAGCCTGCCCTCATCAGCATGATACAAGCGGAGCAGTTTGGGGGAGGGGTTACTGAATACCCCAATACACATTTAGAGGCGTTCCTGGATATCTGTGATACTATCAAGCAGAATGGAGTACCAACTGATGCCATCCGGATGCGGATGTTTATATTTTCACTGCGGAGTCAGGCGAAAGAGTGGTTCAAGAGTCTAGACAGATCGAGAATTACCACGTGGGAGCAGCTACGAAGAAGTTCCGTCCAAATACTCCCCACCTGCCAAGGCGCAAAAAATCATTGCCGAGATCTCCCATTTTTCACAATTGGGAGATGAGTCATTATTTGAAGCCTGGGAGCGATTCAGAAACCTGCTCCGCAAGTGTCCACAGCATGGGTTTTCACCTGAGCAAGAAGTGACACAATTATATAGTGGACTCAATGCTAACACCCGTAGCATTGTTGATGCGTCAGCCGGAGGATGCCTTCTCAATCGAGGAATAGATGAAGCATTGAGAATAATTGAGGAGATGACATCCAACGCTTATCGATGGCGATGGAGAGACAATGATCGGGAAAGTTGTCACGCAAAACTTGACAACATATATGATGATTTGTTAGAAATTCACAACTCTCTGAAGGAGTTCAAGCAGAGAGGAAGGGCGGATGACTGCGTGGCCATGGCACGAATATGGAGGAGGTTCAATATGTGAACCAAAGGAGTAATGGCTAAGGAAATCGAGTGGGTACCCACCGATCATCCCAATAATAGGAATCACCCAAATTTTCCTATGCCAATGCGTTAGAATGCTCAAAGAACTACCATCCGGTTTTTTGTTAATAATGGAATGATTGTGGAGCCCAAGCCGAGCCGAGCCTCAAGATATGATGCAACAAGTGTTGGCGAAATCAACAAATAGCGCGAGTCACCAACAAATTGTGGCTCAAACAAAATATTCAGATTCAGCATTGGGAATAGGATGAACGCCTGGAAAGCACGATCAATGCCATCAACAATACGGTGATAGCCATGGAAACAATTAAAGATGTTAGAGAATCAAGTGGGGCAGATGGCCAATGAGTGAGCTGGGATGCATAGGCAAGGGCAATTTCCAAGCAACACTGAACAGAATCCTAAGAATCATATGCCTCCGAATCAGTGTAATGCTATTTATTTGAGGAGTGGAGCATCCTATACTAATCATCTGGAGCATGAAGGGGAAGAGTTGGATGAGCAAAGAGACGAGGAAGACGTCCCGATAAATTCTCGCCTCGCGAGCAACTCTCGCGACTTCCCGTCGCAAAGTTGTCTCGCGAGGAAAAGCAGCCCAGATACAGAAGCAGACCTCGCGAGGACGGGTCGCGAGGTAAACTCGTGAAGCAAGCCACGCCTGATGAAGAACCTCGCCTCGCGACCTTACCTCGTGAGGAATGGTCGCGAGCTAAACTCGCGAACACTGACGAAGAGTACCACGCGAGAGAGTCTCGCGACTCTGGATCGCGAGCGAAGGACGCGAAGCAGCACGGAGGAGTCTCGCGAGAGATATCCAGAGAGGGAAACTCGCGAGCGACAAATGCGAAGGAACCAGTGCTTCCAAAGCCTACATCCCCATTTCCTCAGCGCATCGGGAAGACGAAATATGATGAAGAGTACACCCGATTCAGAGAGATGTTCCAAAAAGTTAACATCACCATACCTCTCTTTGATGCACTCAGGAATATGCCCGGATACATTAAATTTCTCAAAGATGCAATGGCAAGCAAGAAGAAGTTAGGTAAATTTGAAAAAATTAACCTTTTTTGAAGAATGCTGTGCTATTTTGCAAAGAAGTCGCCATTTGAAATGAAGGATCCGTGGAGCTTCACGTTGGAGTGCGAGATTGCAGAACACACATTTTCCAACGTGTTGTGTGATTTGGGAGCGAGCATAAACCTGATGCCTTTATATGTGTTCAACCGCTTGGAGCTGGGCAAAATGAAGAAAACTTCCATTTCATTAATGATGGCTGACAGATCAGTCGCATACCCTAAGGGAATAGTTGAGGATGTGTTGGTAAGAATTGAGATTTTGTCTTCCAGCAGATTTTGTTATTTTAGACATTCCTGAATTTAAAAATCAACCACTAATCTTGGGTCGACCTTTTCTAGCAACCGGGTGCTTTAATTGATGTGGGAAGGTGATCTCACATTTCGTGTCAATGATGAGGAGCTGAAAATCTCAATATATGATGCCATTAAGCAACACGATAGTTCGAGCATGAAGAGTATCATTCAATCACCATCATTCTGCCTAGCCAAATCTCGCGCTTGGATGTTAACCGACCAATCGATGAAGATGCTATAAAGAAGAGATAGACTTGGCATGGAACTCCGAGTGATTTATTCAAGTTTGGGGGGAGCCACTTCCACACTCAGTGGTGGTCTGCGGTCAATGCAAAGTATGGAGGCAAGCACAGATTTGGGAAGAAGTCTATTGCCAAAACGCTGTTGGATTTGTATACTGAAAACATTTTGGTTGAGCTTGTATACAATGTTTCCTGTTACCACTATTACAATCTCCTATCTGAATTGTTTACTTGATTGCATATGTATATCCCTTTATCTCATATATAAGTTAGATCATACGATTGTGTTTTAGATCACGAAGTCCGTATGATTGGTCAAGCTTAATGAGATATTAAAAGTATCACAGCTGAGACAAATTGAGGACGAGTTGTTGGTATAGGCTGCGGTGTAGATAAGAAGTGATTTGACTTGGTTGCTTGTCTATGCTGGTGCGTCTCGACGTATTGATTGATCACGGTGAGATTAGTTCTTCTATCCGACCGCGTGAAGAACCCAGATCTCGGAGACTTACGTTGATCTAAACCTCGATAAGGTATTAGGTGAGTATGAGTTCGACCATCACTTTGACTTGCTATAGGTGAGGTTACATGAGATAACCCAAATTCTCCGCATCTTGGGTGGTGGCAGTGCTTGTATGTCATGCTAGTTACTTGTGTTGAGTCACCGTATCCGTTTAGGATGATGACATCCCCTTAAGGAGCTTAAAAGGTTTATTGTACTAAACCCTGCGGGTTGAGTTATCTCAAGTACAATAATAAGGTTGAGTGGTACTACTTAAGGAATTAAAGATATTAATTATTTTAAGCGTAAACCCGACTTGCGGAGAACGAGGCGGCGGGAGTGCGTCGGAAAAACCTGATGCACGGCCGACGCAGACGGCGGCGGCGCTGGCGTCTTGCGCGCGCGCCGCAGACACGCCGCCCAACGTGCGCGTGTTTTTCTCGGCGAGCTCGGCGGCGAGTAGATGGCATTAGGGCGAGGGTCGTCGGCAACCCTTGGCAGATCTGGGCGCACAAGGGCGACGCAGGCGAGACCGGGCGGCATGGCTCGGCGGCCAGCGTATGGGCGCCTTCGTGCGGATGCCTCGCACCGCTTCGGTCTTGGCGTCGCGCTTCGGCGGATCTCGGCAAATGCGTCGGAAACCTCAACGAGGTCTCGACAACACCGGGCGATGCGGCTCGGCATGCCTCGGCGAAGTCGGCTCGGCGGCGCTTGGTGGCCTCACGCGTGGAAACCTCGGCGTCCATCGGCGCCAAGACGAGGCGAGCGTGTGCAGGCGCCTCGGCAGGCCGCACGAGATGCGCTCACGCAGTGCCTCGGTAGGTCGCACGCGTGCGACGGCTCTGCAAAGCACCGGGCGATGAGGCACGCATGATTCTCGCGCGGGAAACCTTAACCCCAGATTTCGGCAGCGCTGGGGCGACAAAGCAGCGTAGCGTCGCGGCCTTCAGCGAGCAAGTCTCGGCGACGACGTGTGAGGTGGCTCGAAAGACGGCACGGGCGGCGTCGTGCGGCGGCCCGGCCGGTGGGGCGGCGTCGTCGGCGCGGTGGTAGGGCGGCGAATGGCTCTGGGCGCGTGCATGGGTTGTGCCCAGTAGCTGCCCGGCTCATCTTGGGCCGACCCGCCCCAGTCGACCCCGCCCGATCCGAAATTTTGACCCGGTTCCGCAATTTTGACCGTTCGCCCGCTCCAATGATCAAGCTCGTTTCGATTTTTGGCCCAAATCCGTTTTGTGAATCCGTCCGTGCGGTGCACGCGAGGTCTTCGAGTTTGAAGATCTGTACTTTGTAAATTTATGTAATAAATTAGGTGGAAGCATGTGATCCACGAGTGGGCCATGATGAACAATTTATTTTATTTTATATCGTTCAAAGCATGTCGTGGATGTTTAAATTATGCAGAAGCATGCTATGTATGTTTAAATTACGTAGATAAACATGTAATATGTTTTCGTGATTGGATGTGCATAGTAAGCATGCTAGGTTTATCGTGTTTTTCGAGCATATTTTAGAATTCTGAGAGCATGTTTTACATGTTGAGTTCTATAGAAAAGCATGCTAGAATTACGTGATCTGCATGGACAAACCTTTTGAAACAAAAGACTAAGCAAGTAACCCGACATATTAATTTTAAATTAAAATGTCAAGACGTCCACTTTTTGATCTCTAAACAAAGTGATACGCACTGTGAGTAAACGTCCACACGCGTGGCTTGCTTGCACTGTTTGTCATAAGTTTGTTAGATGAGATTTCTAAATAAAACATTTTAATCTATTGAGAAGTGGGAGTTTCATGTGTAAACGTCCACACGCGTGGCTTGCATGTGCGATTTTCATAAGTTCTCTAGAGATAGATTTAAAATGAGATAACAAAGGAATTTGGATTGGGCGGTATGGTCTAGTGAGTATGCCAATTCTAAGAATTTATTTTCTGTTGTTAAAATTGTGGTCCTTCGCTAGACATCACCTCAAGTACAACTTCCCGCGAAGTCCATTCTTGCGATAGTGATGTGGTCTAGTAAGGTCCAATCATTAATTTTATTTGTCATAAGGATAAGTTGACATGGATTGAAATTAAACGACTAAAAGGTATATTTTAGTGCAGTCGAGGGTTCGTGTAAACGCCCACACGCGTGGCTTGCATGTGGGATTCCTTGGGCGATTGGAGGTTTCAATTAATATTGTTTTATCAAAAGGTTACAATATTATTGTTACGAATTATGTGCGATCGTATGCTTATGTGTTTACATTACTTTTCAGATATGTCTCTTACACCGATTATCAATATGCTCGCACAAAATCCTCTATCCGTCCAAATTTCATCGAGTGGAAACGAAACATGGAATATGTTCTTATCCGCTGAAGAACACATGTTTGTTCTCACTACTCCCAAACCCGACGCCCTTAGTGACGCATCGACTAATGAGCAATGAGAGTCAGCGAGACATCGCATAAGTCAAACAATATGGCCAAGTGCTATATGATGACTACGATGTCCAAAGGCTTGCAACTGACATCGATCGATGGTGTAGACACGATCGAAATATGGTCAAGTCTCGAGAGTAAGTTTGGGCGATCGGATCGGACGATCGCTTCCACACAATGATAGAAATCTTGGCGTGTAAGATGGAAGAAGGAAGTTCGGTCCATGAACATGTCTCCACATGACTCATCTCATGGATAGTCTTGATCGGTTGGGAGGAGGTATCGTGGGCGGCCAAGGCCGATATCATCCTCAACACACCGCCCAAGTCTTTGAGAACTTCGGCGTGAAGCGATCATGAGCAAGACCAAGTATACACTTAGTCGGTTGCTTAATGATCTCGTGGTCGCGGAAGGAGTCATGGGTAAAGGAGCACATGCCCTTGGTAGACATCTAGGGCCCAAATTTTCCGTTGAAAATGGAAGAAGAAAAGGGCACCAAAGGTGATAGAGGCAAAGGAAACAGTGGGAGCAGTGGGAGCAGTGGGAGCAAGAACATGTCTGCCACCGGAGGCTTAAAAAAGCCAAAGGAGAGGGGCAAGTGCTTCAAGTGCGGCAAGACTGGGCTTTGGAAGGCCAAGTGCCCTATGCTCAAGGCACAAGGTACGCCATTTGCTTTAGTAACGGAAAAATGTTTAGCGACTTGTTCTACTCATTCATGGGTAGTGGATACGGGTACGACTGATCATGTTTGTTACACCTTGCAGGGGTTCCTACGGACAAGGGAGCTGTGTGATGGCAAGATAACGATCTCCATGGGCAACGCGGCGAAAGTCGAGGCCGTTGTAGTCGGAGATGTTACTTTATGTTTTGATAGAACAATTTTAGTATTAAAAGACGTTTCATATGTGCTGGAGTTTAGTGAAACCTTATTTCCGCTTCCAAACTATTTATTCATGGATATTCGGTTGTTTTTGATAGTGGTGTTTCTATCATAAGAAATGACGGTTATCGTGGTAGACTTTATATAATTAAGCTTTATACTATTTTCGCAAAACATAATACTTTTAACTATGTTGCATCTACATTAAACCTTAAGAAGAAAGTTTTCTTTAGAAGATGATACCACATTTCTCCGGCATCTTAGATTAGGTCACATCAATCCAAATAGGATCCAAAGACCGACTAAGAATGGGCGTTGGGTGATCTCACAGTTATCTGCTCCGATCGTGAATCTGTATAGAATGAAAGATGTCACCGCACCCTTCAAGGCGAAGGGTTATAGAGCCAAAGAAGTGTTGGAGCTAGTCCATTCGACTGTGTGGACCTATGTCAACACAAGCTCGTGGAGGGTGCAGTATTTTGTCACTTTCATTAACGATTACTCAAGGTACGGATACTATACCTTTACAACGCAAGTCCGAATGCTTTGAGAAATTCAAAGAATTTAAGGCGGAAGTGGAGATGAAGCTTGGTAAAAGTATCAAGTCATTGCTTGATGCGATCGTGGTGGCGAATACCTCGATGTGAGTTTATGGACTATTTGGTGCGGTGTGGGATTACCTCCCACCACTACACCGGCACACCACAACAAAATGGTGTGTCGAGCTAAGAAATATGACTCTTTTAGAAATGGTTAGATCAATGATAAGTTATGCAACATTGCCTATATCGTTACGGGGTATGCCTTGAAAGCAATGACATACTTGCTAAATCTAGTACCATCCAAGTCGGTCGAAAAGACCCATTTCGAGTTGTGGTTTGAGCTGAAGCTCAGTTTAAGCCACATAAGGATATGGGGCGATCCAAGACATGTGTCTTTGAACAAGAAAGTCGACAAGTTGGAGTCTAGATCTGAAGCAAGTCTGTTTATAGGCTATCCTAGAGGAACGAAAGGTGGTTATTTCTATAGTCCTAAAGATCAGAAGGTCATTATTAGCACTAATGCCCGATTCTTAGAAGAGGATTATATGAAAACCATAAATCCAAAGTTGAAATCATTCTTGAAGAATTAGAAGATGATTGTATTTCACCACCGATTAAGCCAAAGATGCGAGATGTCATGTCTAGTGGGAGGATCGACACCGATACTTCAAAAATTGAAGTGGGTCGAGTTCCATCGAGATACCGGCCGTCAAGTGGCTCCTATCCAGCAAGTTGTGCAAGATAGAGAACCACGTTATCGCACCCACCGCTGCCATTGTGCGATGGCGCCTCATCGTAGTGGGAGGATTGTTCGTCAACCCGAGCGATTTATGTTAAATGGGTGAATCTTGGATTTAGTCCCGTGAAACGAAAGCGGCAATAATCGACCCATGGACATACAACGAGGCGATACTGAGACATTGATGCAAGATCATGGCACACCGCTATGGACTTAGAAATTGAGTCCATAATGCCTATGGATGTATACGAAAGACACCTCTACCGGATGGCAAGGAAGCCATAGGTAGCAAGTGGGTATACAAGAGGAAGAGAGATTCGGATGGCGAGGTTTCGCTTTTAAAGCCGTGCTTGTGGCGAAAGGGTACACTCAGATTGAGGGCATCGATTTCGATGAGACCTTTTCGCCGTAGCAATGCTCAAGTCCATCGTAATTCTTCCGCCATAGCACCACTTAAACCTTGAGGTTCGACAAATGGATGTGAAAACCGCTTTTTAAACGGTTACCTTGAGGAAGGTAGAGACATCTATATGCAGCAACCCGAAGGTTATATGGTGAAGGGTGAAGAGTATCTAGTTTGGAAGCTTAAGAAGTCCATCTATGGACTTAAGCAAGCTCCACGATCCTGGAACTTACGCTTTTACGAGATGGTAAAGTCCTATGGATTTACCCAGTTGCCTAGCAAAAGTTGTGTGTTTCGTTTAGATGTCAACGGTGATGTGGTACTTCTTGCACTTTACGTAGATGACATCCTTCTAGTTGGCAATAATGTGAAGTTGTTATCAGACGTAAAGAGTTGGTTATCCGATCAGTTTCAAATGAAAGACTTGGGAGATGCAGGGTACATTCTTGGGATCAAGGTTTACCGAGATCGCAAGAGGAAAATGTTGAGCTTATCACAGGCGTCTTACATTGATACTGTGATTACTCGTTTTAGTATGCGAGACCGCCAAGAAAGGATTGCTACCTTTCAGACATGGCGTTCCTTTATCTAAAGAGATCACCATGACCAAAGGAGATAGTCTAATGCCTTTGGGTTATTCAGTTGATGCGGTAAAGCATATACTCAAGCACCGAAAAGGACTCGAGATTATTGGCTAGTTTACCAAGCGGATAGTCTAATGCCTTTGGGTTATTGATTCGGATTTCCAGTGACCGTGATGAGAAGAAGTCACCTCGGACTATGTGTTTACCTTGGGAGGAGGAGCCGTATCTGGTGAGTGCAAAGCGGCGATGCGTGCGGACTCCACCATGGAAGCCGAATATGTAGCCGCCGGAGGTCGGGTAAAGAGGCAGTATGGTTCTAGAACTACCTCATGGATCTAGATGTGGTACTGGTTTGCCCAAAGTATCATAGTTTCTCGTGACAACTCGGTGCGATGGCAAACTCGAAGGAACCACAGCCCACAAGGCAACGAAACACATAGAGAGAAAGTACCATGTCATCGAGAAATCGTTAGGCGAGGGATGTGCTGATTGAGAAGATTGGTGCTGCGGATAACCTAGGTGATCCATTCACGAAGAGCACGCCTCAAAAGTCTGAAGAGCATATTCGAGGACTTGGATTGCGCAAGATGGCACCCACTTAGAAAGGAAACTTTTGTATAAGTGGGAGAAGTAAAGTGATGGTGTTGTTTGTAATAGCTAGTATAGAGACACATTGTATACTAAAAGTTTTGCTTTAGTATAAGTGAGAGATTGGTGGATTTGTATACTGAAAGCAGTTTGGTTGAGCTTGTATACAATGTTTCCTGTTACCACTATTACAATCTCCTATCTGAATTATTTACTTGATTGCATATATCTATGTCCCCTTATCTCATATATAAGTTAGATCATACAATGTGTAGAAGATCACAGAAGTTTGTATGATAGGTCAAGCTTAATGAGATATAAAAAGTATCACAGCTGAGATAACTTGAGGACAAGTTGTCGGTATAAGTGCATGTGTAGATAAGAAGTGACTTGACTTGGTTGCTTGTCTATCTTTGATGCGTCTACGATGTATTGATGGATCACGATGAGATGAGTTATTCTATCGACCGTCGTGAAGAACCTAGATCTCTGTGACTTACGATGATCTAAACCTCGATAAGGTAATAGGTGAGTATGAGTTCTTGACCATCACTTTGACTTGTTATGGGTGAGGTTACATGTTTTAACCCAAGACTCTGCATCTTGGGTGGTGGCGGTGCTTGTATGTCATGCTAGTTATACATGTCAGTCACCGTATCCGTTTAGGATGATGGCGTCCCCTTAAGGAGCTCAAAGGTTTATTGTACTAAGCCTGCGGGTTGAGTTATCTCAAGTACAATAATAAGGTTGAGTGGTACTATTTAAGGAATTAAAGATATTAATTATTTTAAGCGATCGAGCAGCGTAAATAATTAATGGAGTCTGATATCTTAAATAAGGGATTAAGTAAAGTCTAAGTGCGAGCCCGACTCAACCCGGAAATAAAGGGTAAGTCGGCATTTATTCTCTAGTGGCATGAATAAATGTTTATGAATTAATTTATGTTCGGGTGAACATAAGATAATTAATTTATTTGAGGCCCATCTTTATTCCTTGCATTTGATCCATGGGCATGTTGACCGGGCCTTTAGCTTAGTGAAAATCGTCCATATCTCTCTCTAGTCCTACTGGGACTCTGACTTGATCCTCTCTATCCTAAAGGATATTATTATATTTATTAGATATGCATAAATCCTATCTTGATAGGGTTTAGGGTTGCATTATAAATATAAGGTGAGAGAGAAAATCAAGGCTAATCCTCATCCTCATTTTCGAGAATTCTATTGCCAAAATAGTGATATTTTCGAAAATCTTGTGAGAAGAAAGAGGGTGATTTTCTATAACATTCTCCATAGATTGTCCTCACTCGGCATTGGAGTTTAGGCAAACGGGATACAGTCCAGAAGATCAAAGCACGAGTCTTGATCCATTCATCCCTGACAGATTCGCAGGTAAACACGAGAAAACCCCTACGTGTTGCAATTAATTATATAGGTGCATGCTTGATAACTCTTGTAAAGAGTTATTATAGGACACTTTAATGATAAAAGCCTCGGTTATTGAATATTACTTTCTTTGTTTGTCCTTGTCTTGCATGTGTTTGTCTTGTTTTCGTGTGGAGTGCGTGTAGGATTGAGTCGATTGGGGATAAGAGGTATTTTGTGCGTTTATGCTTTATTTTATCAATTTGTAGTATGCGGCGGGGAAGAGGGAAATAAGGCGAGACAAGGTTAAGTTCCTTAATCTGTGAGCTCGTGGCGAAGTGCGTGAGCTCGTGGCGAAGTGTGTGAGCTCGGGGCGAAGTGTTCGAACTCCTCGGCGAGGTTGAAAGTGGAGCGAGCTCGTGGCGAAGTCGAGCTCATGGCGGAAGTTCGAGATCGCATGTATGGATGAGCTCGCATTGAGAGAAAGCAAGGTCGGACTCGCTAGCAATGTCGAGCCCGTGGCGAGCCGAGCTCGGGCAAAGCGAAATCACGAGCCGTGCTTGCGGGAAGCTAGCAGTAGCATGGAAAGTGCAGGTTAACAGCGAAGAAGAAATCGGCGGGACCATGGCCACGTGGCGGTGACTCTGGCGGTGAAAAGAGACACGATTACGCCTCTGTCGAGCTAGCGAAAAAGAAAGGATCGAGGGGGCGAAGTATTTGCGGGTGCCTGATCTGCACCGCACGAAAAGCGCGTGAGGTTGCCGAGGTTGTTATTAAAGAGAGTTGGCAACAATCGAGAGGTTATCAGAGGACAATCGACATTTGGGGAGTTGGAGGATAGAAGAAAAGAAACATCTGGAGAAAGCGAAGAAGGTGCGAATTCTTGGAGAGGAAGTCATCGGAAGAGCGGCGATCGAGAGCTAACCACGATTCGATAACTAAATTCTTTACCATTTCTTTAAACTTTGTTAATTTGTTATGGCTGTTACTTGTTTCAATATTGTTGAGCGACTCGCTATGAGCTAAATCTTTATGACTTGATTTCTTGAGGAAACCCATGCTCGTGTGACGAGCTCGAGTTCTCGCTTGTCTTGCTAAATCACTATTGCTTTGTTGGGATTGTTTTATCTTACTTGTGATTGATCACCATTAGTCGGATCTCGGTTTTATAATTCTTTGGAAAGTTATTATAAAATGGAAAACAATAAGCGACGTAAGAACATGATTTTAATGTTATGTGTGTGAATAGCATAGGAATATGCATTTACCTTGCGTAGCAAATATGAATAATTAGTAATGATATTCTAAGAGCGATTCGATATAGGAATATATGGATGGATCTATAGAATATAATCTTAGATTTGGAAAAATACTAAGAATCAAAGGAGTTCATGTCATAGTGATGATGCAAAGATAATCTTTGTAGCATTATTTAGAAAAGTGCATGGGTGGAATCGGGAGATCAAGTCTGTTTCTCTACCTTGATAACGATAATCTCCTCGTTATCTATGTCATTGTTCACTTCGCCGTCGAAGTCGCTTTAATTCGGTTCTTTGGTGTTTTATCTAGTTCGTATCGGTTCGTCCATCTCCCTTATTTTGCAAAATTACAATCTCGTGATTTAAAGTGCATTCCATGTGGATTCGATCTCGGAATACTTCCGTGTATTACTTGTTGATTCGTGCACTTGCGTATAGTATATTCACATCAAAAAAAAACCACACAACAAGTTTTTGGTGCGTTGCGGGGCGCCAATTATAAATTACGTGGATATTGCGATTTTGTGTTTCTTTGTGATACGTGACTCACTCTGGTTATTGCCTTTTGTGTGAGCAGGGGTTACGGGATTGTGGTTTATCATGAGGCAAAGCGCAAGTGATCCACCGATTAGATCGAGAGGTTGAGCACCTTTCGTAGAAAGGCGCCGACAACGAGTTCGCGAGCGCAAGCGAGATGGCGCACGGGAGGAGGCACATTATGGCGGAAATGCCATTGTTATTCGATGATCGGGAGAGAGGGCATCCGTGATTATGCTAACCCAGTTTAATGAGTTAAACCGGAATTACAAGACCGAGGTGCAAGCGAACCGATTCGAGCGAAGCGGTCATGTTTGAGATGCTCCAAGCGGTGGGGCAATTTAGTGGTCAAGCCACGGAGGATCCACATCTCCGCCGATCGTTTACGGAGGTCGGTGACTCATTTAAGTTACAGGTGTTCGGTAGAAGCGGCGAGACTTGGTTATTCCCTTTTCGCTACGAGATCGTGCAAAAGCATGGTGAGCGGCCTTCCATCAAATTCTATCACCTCATGGAGCGAGCTCGTGAAATTTTTTGATGAAGTACTTCCGCCCACCAAGAGCATGAAGATTAGGAATGACATCATGTCATTTCGGTGAGAATAATGAAGAGTCGGGTGTGCGAAGCTTGGGGCGATATAAGGAAATGCTATAGAAATGTCCTCATCACGGCATTCCATGCTGCATTCATTGGAGACCTTCTACAATGGTCTAAATCGTCGACACGTTTGGTTTGATGCCTGCAAATGGACTATTCTTTCTAAATCTATAATGAAGCATACGAGATTTTGGAAAGAATCGCGAGATAACAATTGCCGATGGTCAAATTCTCGTGCACAATAGGAAAGAAATCGATCATTTGGTGTTTTGGAGGTTGATGCCACGGCGGCATTAACAGCCAGGTAGCATCCATGAGTAACATGCTAAAAGGATTGCAAGTACCTAATCCGGTGTGCGGCCGACGAGTGCTCGATGGTCGCACCTACGATGCAAGTAAGCGAGGTGTCGTGTGTATATTGTGGAGAAGGACACACATTTGAGAGTTGTCCGTCAAACCCGACCTCGATCATTATCGGGAAATCGGAATGGCGGAGGAACAACCCTTATTCACAAGCGTACAATCCGGGTGGCGACAACATCCTAATTTCTCTTGGGAGGACAAGGATGCGGATCAAGTGGTGGTGGAAATTTTGATAAAACCACATATCACAAAATTTCCAACCAAAGCGACAACAAGCCGCCACGGCCAAGACTATTGAAACCTTGATGAAGGAATACATGGCTAAAGCGAGATCTTTTTGTCTGAGGGCAATCCACTTATTTGCGAATTTGGAAGTCGGATCGGACAATTAGTGATGAGATTAAAACCGACCTCTTGGAAATTTGCCAGTGACACGGAGAATCACGAAAAGATAAAGAAACGGTCGAGGCTGTCACGTTACGAAGTGGAAGCGGATCACGAGGAACAGGAGCTTTGGACCGAGAAGAAAAGGTGAGTCCTCAACAAGTAACAACAGGTCGCTACCACGGAAAACTCAAAGCGACCTCGCAATGCCGAGGTGCTGCGGCGACAAATCCGTTACAGAACCTTACGGACGAAGTGGTGTATCGTCCACCACCTCCTTTTCGAGAAAGGTTGAAGAAGAAGCGGCGAGGATACCCGGTTTGAAGATTCCTCGATGTTACGAAGCAATTACATATCAACATCCCTTTGGTAGGCGTTGGAACAAATGCCGAACTCGTGAAGTTCTTGAAGGACATCGACCAAGAAGAGCGGTTGGGCGAGTTCAAAGCGGTGGCGGTGAAAGTAGTAGTGCGATGCTAAAGAGCAAGCTCACTCGAAGTTGAAAGATCCGGGGCTTTACAATTCCATGCTCGATTGGAGGGCGGCGTCGGTCGTGCGTTATGTGATCTCGGAGCAAGCATAAATTTGATGCCGCTCTCAATATTTAAAAAGCTCGGGATAGGAGGCGAGGCCCTAGCGGTGACCTTGCAATTGGCGGACCGATCTATGGCTCGTCCAGAGGAAAAATCGAGGATGTATTAGTAAAAGTGGACACATTCATCTTTCTGTGGACTTCATTATCTTGGATTATGAAGCGGATCACGAGTGCCAATCATTTTGGGACGTCCTTTTACGGCAGCTGGAAGAACTCTAATTGATGTTCGAGGAAGGCGAGCTCACCATGAGGGTGAATGATCGAAGGTTACCTTGATGTTTTCAATGCTATGAAGTATCCGGATGAAGTGGAGGAATGCTCGGTAATCGAGTCTGGAGCGGTCGTCGCGGACTGTCTGAGATCGCACCTCGCGGTTCGGAGTTAATGATGAAGCTATGCGAACTCGTAGAGTTGGAGAAAAGCGAGGAGTTGTGTCGACATCTCAGAAGGAAAATGTCGATTTCACTTGGCCGGCCGAACTCCGAATCATTGGGGCTCGTGATCGGGTAACTCGGGCACCCAAACCATCAATCGGCGAACCTCGGTGTTAATCCTAAAGACTTTGCGAACCATCTCAAATATGCATATCGGGCGAGGAGGAAACCCTCCCGTAATTATCTCGCTATTCTCAAGCCCGATCGGGAAGAAGCTTTGCTACGGTATTGCGAAAATCTGGCGAGCTATTGGATGGTCAATTGCGATATCTGAGGATCAGCCCGTCCTTGTGCATGCATAAAATATTCTTTGGAAGATTGCCCAGCACTTCCATAGAGCATCGGCGACGTCTCGATCCAGCGATGAAAGAGGTACTGAAGAAAGAAGTTATCAAATGGCTGGATGCGGAATCATATATCAATTTCGGATAGCTCTTGGGTGAGCCAGTTCGATGTGTCCCTAAAAGGCGAGTCACGGTGGTTTCAAGCGATCGGCGAATTGATCCCAGCGGGTGATAGCGAGGATGGCGTGTACGTGTTGACTCTGACTAAACACGGCAACGGGAAGGATCATTTCCCTCTACCATTCATGGATCAGATGCTGGATAAACTAGCCGGTAAGGAGTTCTTCTGCTTCCTCGATGGTTATTCTGGTTATCACCAAATTGCCATTGCGCCCAATGATCAACACAAAACCACCTTCACTTGTCCTTATGGCACTTTCGCATTTAGAAGAATGCCATTTGGGCTCTGTAATGCTCCTGCAACATTCGGCGTTGCATGATGGCCATATTCTCGGATATGGTGGAGCGTCGATAGAAATCTTCATGGATGACTTCTCCGTCTTGGAGACACCTATGGGATATGCCTAAGTAATTTGGGGAAAGTCACGGGCGTTGAAGCAACCACAGTTTTAAAGCGGGAAAAGTGCCACTTCATGGTGCGAGGGCATCGTTTTAGGTCACCACATATCGAAGAAGGGATCGAAGTGGACAAAGCAAAGATCGAAGTGATAGACAAACTTCCACCTCCCTCTTGTAAAGGTGTGCGAAGCTTCTTGGGACATCACGGGTTTCTGAGAAGGTTTATAAAGTTTCTCAAGATCGCTAAGCCCCTATGTGCCTTCTTTGGAGCAAAATCATGATTCGACTTCACTCACAGGTGTTCTAAGGCATTGAAGTCTTGAAGCGAGCTCTTGTAACAGCTCAGGTAATTGTTGGGCGAATTGGACATCGCTTTTCGGTGATGTGTGATGCAAGTGATTTTCTTTGTAGGGGCCGTCTTTGGGCCAGCAGGGAGAAGATATTCCACTCGATCTACTATGCAAGTAAGACCACGGTGGAAGCCGGATAAATTATACCACGACGAGAAAGGAGGCTGCTTCTTTGTGGTATTTGCACTGTGAAAAGTTGAGCCTACCTCGTAGGAGCAAAGTGATAATCTACGGATCATGCAGCTATCGGGTATCTTGTCGCGAAGAAGATCTTGAAGCCACGATTAAGTCGGTGGATCTTGCTCTGCAAAATTTGATCACGGAAATAAGAGCAGAAAGGAGCAGAAAATCAAGTAGCGGATCATTTGTCTCGATTACCGGCATCGGAAGGAGAATCTGACTCAAGCCAGTTAGGGACATGTTCCGGATGAGCAACTAATGAGCATGCATCATAGTGATGCGCCATGGTATCTGATTTTGTCAATTTTCTGGTATGTGGAATGCTACACCACTGAGTTCTCGTCCGTCAAAGAAAAGATTCTTTGCGAGGTCAAACATTACTTACGGGACGAGCCCTTCTTATATAAGCGTTGTCTTGATGGATTAATGGTATTTGTGTTCGCGTGAAGAAGTGGAATCAATGCGGAAGGATGCCATGCCACTCCATATGGTGGTCATTTGCGGGGCAAAGAGCGGCTAAGGTGCTTGATCGAGTTATTTTGGCCGACCTTGTTTAAGGATGCACATGCTTTTGTGCAAAGATGTGATCGATGTCGTGAGTTGAAACATATCCTCTCGAAATGAGATGCCAATGAATTTCATTTGGAAATTGAACTCTTGATGTATGGGGCCTCGACTTCATGGGTCCTTTTCACCCTCGTTCGGAAACCTTTACATATTGGTGGCGGTTGATTACGTGTCCAAATGGGTGGAAGGCTGTAGCAAGTACCACGAATGATGCAAAGTGGTGATCAAGTTCTTGCAAAGAACATTTTCACTGGTTTGGTACTCTCGTGCGATCATTAGTGGCGAGGCACACACTTTGTCAACAAGGCGATAAGTTACGTACTAGCGAAATACAATGTTAGCCATAAGATCGCATACTGACATACCATCCATGAGCGAATGGTCAGCGGACTCTCAACGAGAGAGATTAAGGGTATACTAGAAAGGTGGTGAATCGGGCGTAAAGTTGGTCCTGTTGGATGATGCGGTATGGGCCTCTGAGCGACTTTCAAAACACCATTAGGGATGTCGCTATCGCTTGGTATATGGAAAAGCTGTCATCTCACTTTGGGCTGGAGCACCGAGCTATTGGGCAATTAAGAAACTAAACTTTGATCGTCCATTTCTTTGGAGAAGCTCATTGTTGCAGCTAAGTGAGATGGATGAATTAGTTGGTTCGCCTATGAAAATGCTAAGTTGTACAAAGAGAACTAAAAGATGGCATGATAACAACATCTTGCGCGGGAGTTCTTGCGGGTCGGCAGTGTTCTTGTTCAACTCGAGTTGAGGTTATTCACAGGAAACTAAAATCAAGATGGTGGGGCCTTTTACAATTCTTCATGTAGCACCCGTGGTGCTATAACACTTCGAAGGAAAGTCGGTCGTGAATTCGGTCGATGGGCGTGGCGTCGAGCATTCTTGTGAGGCGAGGTCGGTCGCGAGAAGACCTCGACCACTTTGAAAGATGCGACCTCGGGTACCATGGGTCGCCATGGTGATCGAGGCGCTGGCGACTGATTGTACATATTGTTTATTCCACCTTATCTTGTTTGTTTTGGGTTTTAAATAAATTGCTATAACTTGATTAAAAGGAACTAGGTTGTTTTGGTAAATTGATATCTTTGATGTTTGGATTGCGGTAGTACGGAAGATATTACGAGCACCGTGCTTATATGTGCTCCAAAGAGATTTCTGACGGGTAGATAAAGGGAAATTTTAGCGGGAATAGTGGTCAGAAAGAGCGGGAATTAATTCTTCACTATTTGGGTTAAAAAGCCGTTCCATATTCTTCTTATATCCCACAACTACTCAACTTCCTTTGCTCTTCCTTTGCTGCTACATTGCTCTCTTACTACCCGTCATCTCCCAAAATCCTCATAGCGATCTCCTCTATCGATTCTCTAGGAAATTTTCTTGCAACCATGGTCAATCTCGAGGCGAGTCGGGAAGTTTGTGAAGGTTCAAATAATGATCCAAACACGCCTCATCATATCGGACGAAGAATTATCACAGTGACCTCACAGATAAATCGTCACGGTTATTTAGCGTCCCTAAATCTTCGTGGGACACCTGCCTCGTCAAAAGGAAGGTTAGCGGAGGAGAAGGGAAAAACTAAGGTTGCGGAAGAAAGCGAACACGAGGTGCTGCCCGAAAGCAAGGGTAGCTAAACCCTCCAAATCTAAGGCAGTCAATCTATTGAGAACATTCCTAAGTTTAAATGCGCGAGGCGGTTTTGAGCGATTTGGCGTCTAAAATTAAGAGCATTGTGGATGGAGAAGGGTTTCGAGCGAGAATAAGGAAACTCCTATGTTAAGTCGTGGGTGACTTCTCTAAATGGATGGGCGAGTTCACGGCGATTCCGCCGCCACGATTCTGACCACGGTGAAAGAATTTTATGCTAATATCACTCCTCTGGCGGACAAGGAGGAGTATCGGCCGTGGTCGGGGAGTAAGCGGTAATCTATCTCTGAAACAATCGATGAGGTGTATAATGCGGATAACGCCGTGGATGATGAGTATTCGACAATGTTAAGAGAGCCCTCGGGTGATGATCTCGATGACGCATTAAAACTCTTGACGGTAGAAGGAACAAAATGGGCTGTATCTCATGGGGCGTCGATCCATTAAAGGCGTCGGCGTTAAAATTCGAAGCCCATGTGTGGCTCCATTTCATTAAGAGCCGCATCACGCCCACTACCCATGACTCTTGATGTCGAGGCGGATCTGCTCTGCTGTGCATTTTCACGGGAGATCGGTTAATGTAGGCGCGCTAATTTGGCGTGAGGTGGGCGTGCGGAAGAAGAAGAATGGAAGGTTATTTTTCCTTCCACGATATCGACTATGCATAAGGCTGGAGTCCCTATGATGATAATGAAGACCGCCCAGCGGAGAAAGCTTTCATAGACATCAAGGCCACGACTCGTCGTCGTATTCGGGGCCACGGCGACTCTCTCAATGCCCACAACATGCATCGCTCTGTGGAGCCATACGCTCCGGTCAAGAACACCTTATCCAACAATAGCGGACATCTTTGAAATGTCTCTTGGTGCAAGTCGAAAATCCTTATCTTGCGTTCATTTGCTTGCGAAGATGACATCAAGCGATTACGGGTGTCTTTGCCGCTTGCGGGGACCGTGCATTAAGGGATTTCTTGGGATCGTCGTCTTACGGACGGATGCCGCCTTTCGGACTTCCCAAAGCGGTTGTTCACTCCATGGCCAAATCCTGCGGACCTTGATGAGGATTTCAAGGCGTACAAGAGAAGCGAGCGAGTTGGTGCAAACCGAGCCCCAAAAAAGCTGGCCTAGTGGGGCTCGGTCGAATGAGCCGCATCTGCCTTTGCGTGATGAGGAAGTCCTCCTGCGACAACTCCACTGCTCACGCCTCTCCTCTGCCTTGGGTCGTCCCCGTGCATAGGCTGGGCGTCTCTCGACTCGATCCTTGGTTTTGTTTTTGTTCTCGTTGTTTTGTCTTTTTGTTTGTTTGTTGTTTGTGTTGTGCGTCCTTGTTGAAATGTTGTGATGTTTATAATGGCTGACTAAGGGTGATGCCAGGTTGGCAAAGGCGCTTAATGATGATGTATTTCTTATTTTGTTTTGAAAAAGGAAATCGTTCTTGACTCGTTGTTTATCTAAGTTTGATCCTTATTTGTGTAAGGAGTACCTCGATGGTTTGGGTATTTGCATATTAGCTTTTATAAGAGTTAACCATTGCATAAGTAATCCTCGGTTGACCTACGTTCTTGTATGAGTGCCTATCTTCCATTTTGGTTGGAAGTTCCTTGAACAATTTACATGAGTATGTTAATATGGATAGGATGTAGGCCGTCTTTTGAATCGTTTGTGCCTTTCTTAGCCTACACGTATATCATGATTTCCTAGAGTCCCTTTTGAGCTTCTGACCTTTTCTTTTGAGCGACCATTTAAAATTCCCTGTACCCTCTCATATATGTATCCATGATTCCCTTGACCTCGGGCAGAATTACTTAGAGTTCAGCTTATCACCGTATCTTACAAAGTAATCAATCTCCCAATTTTTGTTATAATGTTCCAACATTGGGGACAATGTTGAGTTTTAAGTTTGGGGGTGGAGAGGTAACCTCTTAAGGATAAGGGACAATATTATAATAGCGTTTCTTGTTTTACGCTATTAAAAAAAAAAAAAAAAAAAAAAAGGGAAAGAGTGCTGAGATTTTGTTTATGAAGCAGAAAAGGAATTAACCAAGAAAAAGGGAACAATCTCCTATAGGAAAGAAGAAGGGTAGTTATAAAGCATGTTGAAAGAGAATGAGTAAGGATGCCCGGTGTTTGCGAGCTACATTATCCCAAATAATCCTACCGTCACTTGAGCCCAGCGTTATAAGCTTTATAAAGACCTCTTGATTCATTATTGATATCACTCATGTTAAGCTAAGAGGGGATGACTAAATTGAATTTGTGGAGACACAGGTGCACTTGATAATCAAAATATGGTCATATTAAGGAGAAGCAGAAGCATGGGAAGATTCATGTAAATGCTAATGTGCTTTGTACTGTTAATAATTGTAGCGTGATATCCTTACAAAATGAGGTGAGTAATTAGATTTACAACGAGAAGGAATGAATGATTCTTGTGTTTGAAAATTTTTTTGAAAGCAGTATTCTTAGTTGATTAAGCTATCACCTCAATTTGTTGTTATGAGCATCTGTGCGTATTACATTTGTTTTGTATCTTGTGGTAGAGCATCACTCGGGACGAGTAATGAACTAAGTTTGGGGTGTGATAACTCTTGTAAAGAGTTATTATAGGTCCTTTAATGATAAAAGCCTCGGTTGTTGTATGTTACGCTTTCTTTGTTTGTCCTTGTCTTGCTTGTGTTTCTCTTGTTTGCGTGTGTTTGTGTGAAGGATTGAGTCGATGAAAATAAAGGGTTTTAGTTGTTTTGGCGTTATTTATATAATTATAGCATGTTGCGGGAAGAGCGGCGTGAGGCGAGGCCGAGCTCGTGGCGAGCTTGACTTCGATGTAAGAGGAAGGGCTGAGCAGTAATCTTTGAAAAATGCGGGGGATGGAGTCGGGCTACTAAGGCAGAAGTCAGCGGGAAAAGTGGCCGAGCTCAAAAGTGGCGAGCTTGTAAGTGGAACCAAACTCAGGGAGAAAGAGAGTAGGGCCGAGCTCGCGTCCTTCCGAGCTCAAGATTGAAAAGTTCACAAGTATGAAGGCGACCTCGAGGTCGGGCTCGGGCGAAGTCGCGAGCTCGAGAGGTCGAGGCTCGAGCTCGGGCGAAGCGTGAGCTCGAGCTCGGGCGAAGTCTTGTGAGCTCGGGCGAAGTGTTCGAACTCCTCGATAAGATTGAAAGTGGGCGAGCTCGTGGCGAGTCGAGCTCATGGCGGAGATCCGGCTCGCAAGTATGGATGAGCTCGTGTTCGAGAAAGTAAGGTCGGACTCGTTGGCAAAGTAAAGCCGTGGCGAGCCGAGCTCGAGTAAGCGAAATCGAAGCCGTGCTTACGGGAAGGAAGCAGTAGCATGGAAAGTGCAGGTTAATTCTCGAAGAAGAAATCGTGGGACCACGGACCACGTGGTGGCGGCTCTGACGGTGAAAAGAGACGCGTGCTGCGCATCTGGCGAGCTAGCGAAAAGAAAAGGATCGGGGAGGCAAGGGTGGCGGTGCGATCTGTACCTCGAAAAAGCGCATGAGGTTGTTATGGAGGTTGTTATTAAAGGGAGTTGGCAACAATCGGAAGGGGGATTACGGATATCGACATTTTGGAGAGTTGCGAGAGGATAGAGAACATACGGAGTAAGGAAGAGGTGCGAATTCTTGGAGAGGAAGTCATCGGAAGCGGCGATCGAGAGCTTACTACGATTCCGATAACTAATTCTTTATCTTTTCTTAAACCTTGTTGTCTGTTATGGTGTTGCTTATTTCAATGTTGTTAAACACTCGCTATGAGCTAAACCTTTATGACTTGATTTTTGAGGAAACCCATACTCGTGTGGCCTTGATTCTCACGCTTGTCTTGCTAAATCACTATTGTTTTATTGGGATTGTTTTATCTCACTTGTGATTGATCACCATTAGTCGGATCGTAGTTCTATAATTCTTTGGGAAGTTGTTATAGAATGGAAAACAATAAAGCGACGTAAGAACATGATTTTAATGTTATGTGTGTGAATAGCATAGGAATATGCATTTACCTTGCGTGGCAAATATGAATGGATTAGTAATGATATTCTAAGAGCGATTCGATATAGGAATATATGGTGGATCTATAGAATATAATCTTAGATTTGGAAAAATACTAAGAATCGAAAAGTTCATGTCATAGTGATAATGCGAAGATAATCTTGTAGCAATATTTAGAAAAGAGCATGGGTGGAATCGGAAATCAAGTACATTTCTCTACCTTGATAACGGTAATCTCCTCGTTGTCTATGTCCTTGTGTCCTTACGCGTGCGAAGTCATTTTAATTCAGTTATTTGGTGTTATATTCTAGTTCGTGTCGGTTAGTCCATCTCCTTATTTTGCAAAATTACAATCTCGTGATTTAAAGTGCATTCCTGTGGATTCGATCTCGGAATACTTCCGTGTATTACTTGTTGATTCGTGCACTTGCGTATAGTATATTCACATCAAAGAAATATTTGACAACAAGTTTTTGGCGCCGTTGCTTGGTGCCAATTATAAATTACGTGGAGATTGCAATTTTGTGTTTCTTTGTGTCGTGACTCACTCTGGTCATTACCTTTTGTGTGAGCAGGGGTTACGGGATTGTGGTTTATCGCAAGGCAAAGCGCAAGTGACCCACAGATTAGATCGAGATTGATTGCAGCCTTTCGTAGAAAGGCGCCGACAGCGAGTTCGCGAGCGCAAGCCGAGATGGCGCACCGGGAGAGAGGCACACAATGGCGGAAATGCCATTGTCATCGTGATGATCGGGAAGGGGTATCGTGACTCGCTAACCCAGTTTAATGGTGAATCCGGGAATTACAAGACCGAGGTGCAAGCGAACCGATTCGAGCTGAAGCGGTCATGTTTGGATGCTCCAAGCAGTGGGGCAATTTGGTGGTCAACCACGGAGGATCCACATCTCCACCCGATCATTTACGGAGGTCGTGACTCATTTAAGTTACGGGTGTTCGGCCGAAGCGAGACTTGGTTATTCCTTTTCGCTACGAGATCGTGCAAAAGCATGGTGAGCGGTCTTCCATCAAATTCTATCACCTCATGGAGCGAGCTCGTGAAATTTTTTGATGAAGTACTTCCGCCCCCAAGAGCAAGATTCGGAATGACATCATGTCATTTCGCGAGAATAACGAAGAGTCGGTGTGCGAAGCTTGGGGCGATATAAGGAAATGCTACGAAATGTCCTCATCACGGCATTCCGCCTTTGCGTTCATTGGAGACCTTCTACAATGGTCTCAAATCGTCAACTACGTTTGGTGCTTGATGCCTCGCAAATGGAGCTATTCTTTGAAGTCGTACAGCGAAGCATACGAGATCTTGGAAAGAATTGCGAGATAACAATTGCCAATGGTCAAATTCTCGTGCGTGATAGGAAAGAAATCGGTCATTTGGTGTGTTGGAGGTTGATGCCACAGCGGCATTAATGCCCAGTAGCATCCATGAGTAACATGTTAAAAGGATTGCAAGTACCTAATCCGGTGGTGCGGCCGGCGAGTAGTCGATGGTCGCACCTACCATGCAAGTAAGCGGTGTCGTGCGTATATTGTGGAGAAGGGCATACCTTGAGAGTTGCCCGTCAAACCCGGCCTCGATCATTATCGGGAAATCGAGAATGGACGGAGGAACAACCCTTATTCACAAGCGTACAATCCGGGTGGCGACAACATCCTAATTTCTCATGGGAGGCGAGGGTCCGGATCAAGCAGTGGTGGAAATTTTGAGAAAACCACATATCCACAAAATTACCAACCAAAGCGACAACAAGCGCCACGACCCAAGACTATTGAAACCTTGATGAAGGAATACATGGCTAAAGCAGATCTTTTATGTCTGAGGGCAATCCACTTGTTGCGAATTTGGAAGTCGGATCGGACAATTGTGATGAGATTAAAACCGACCTCTTGGAAATTTGCCAGTGACACGGAGAATCACGAAAAGATAAAAGAACGGTCAAGGCTGTCACGTTACGAAGTGGAAGCGGATCACGAGGAACGGGCTGCGGACCGAGAAGAAAAGGTGAGTCCTCAACAAGTAACAACCAGGTCGCTACCACGGAAAATCGAGCG
This sequence comes from Salvia rosmarinus, assembly GCA_036937905.1. Classification (NCBI taxonomy): domain Eukaryota; kingdom Viridiplantae; phylum Streptophyta; class Magnoliopsida; order Lamiales; family Lamiaceae; genus Salvia; species Salvia rosmarinus. Next base: position 226,885 of record JAODLM010000306.1, read on the forward strand.
GTCTCGCAATGCCGAGGGTGCTGCGGCGACAAATCCGTTACCAAACCTTACGGACGAAGTGGTGTATCGTCCACCACCTCCTTTTCGAAAGGTTGAAGAAGAAGCGGCGGGATACCCGGTTTGAAGATTCCTTGATGTTACGAAGCAATTACATATCAACATCCCTTTGGTAGGCGTTGGAACAAATGCGAACTATGTGAAGTTCTTGAAGGACATCGACCAAGAAGAGCGGTTGGGCGAGTTTGAAGCGGTGGCGGTGAAAGTAGTAGTGCGATGCTAAAGAGCAAGCTCCTCCGAAGTTGAAAGATCGAGGGCTTTACAATTCCATGCTCGATTGGAGGGCGGCGGCGTCGTCGTGCGTTATGTGACCTCGGGCAAGCATAAATTTGATGCGCTCTCAATATTTAAAAAGCTCGGGATAGGAAGCGAGGCCCTAGCGGTGACCTTGCAATTGGCGGACCGATCTATGGCTCGTCCAGAAGGAAAAATCGAGGATGTATTAGTAAAGTGGACACATTCATCTTTCGCGGACTTCATTATCTTGGATTATGAAGCGGATCACGAGTGCCAATCATTTTGGGACGTCCGGAAGGCTGGAAGAACTCTAATTGATGTTCGGAAGGCGAACCATGAGGGTAAATGATCGAAGGTTACCTTGATGTTTTCAATGCTATGAAGTATCCGGACGAAGTGGAGGAATGCTCGTGTCCGAGTCATGGGGCGGTCGTCGCGGATACAATCTGAGATCGCACCTCGCGGTTCGGAGTTAATGGCGAAGCCTATGCGAACTCGTAGAGTTGGAGAAAAGCGAGTTGTGTCGACACATCTCTCAAGAAAAATGTCAGTTCCACTTGGCCGGCGAATTCGAATCATTTGGGGCTCGCCGATAGGGTAACTCGGGCACCCAAACCATCAATCGGCGAACCTCGGTGTTAATCCTAAAGACTTTGCGAACCATCTCAAATATGCATATCGGGGAGGAGGAAACCCTCCCGTAATTATCTCCGCTATTCTCAAGCCCGATCGGGAAGAAGCTTTGCTACGGTATTGCGAAAATCAAGCGAGCTATTGGATGGTCAATTCTTGATATCTGAGGATCGGCCCGTCCACATGCATGCATAAAATATTCTTTGGAAGATTGCCTGACACTTCCATAGAGCATCGTGACGTCTCGATCCGGCGATGAAAGAGGTACTAAAGAAAAAGTTATCAAATGGTGGATGCGGAATCATATATCAATTTCGGATAGCTCGTGGGTGAGCCAGTTCGGTGTGTTCTAAAAGGCGAGTCACGGTGGTTTCAAGCGATCGGCGGCGATCCCAGCGGGTGATAACGAGGATGGCGTGTGCGTGTTGACTCTGACTAAACACGGCAACGGGAAGGATCATTTCCTCTACCATTCATGGATCGGATCTTTGGATAAACTAGCGGTAAGGAGTTCTTACGCTTCCTCGATGGTTATTACGGTTATCACCAAATTGCCATTGCCCAATGATCAACACAAAACCACCTTCACTTGTCCTTATGGCACTTTCGCATTTAGAAGAATGCCATTTGGGCTCTGTAATGCTCTGCAACATTCGGCGTTGCATGATGGCCATATTCTCGGATATGGTGGAGAAATCGATGAAATCTTCATGGATGACTTCTCGTCTTGGAGACACCTATGGGATATGCCTAAGTAATTTGGGGAAAGTTACGGGCGTTGAAGCAACCCAGCAGTTTTAAAGCGGGAAAAGTGCCACTTCATGGTGCGAGGGCATCGTTTTAGGTCACCACATATCGAAGAAGGGATCGAAGTGGACAAAGCAAAGATCGAGTAATAGACAAACTTCCACCTCCACTCTTGTAAAGGTGTGCGAAGCTTCTTGGGACATCACGGGTTTCTCTGAAGGTTTATAAAGTTTCTCAAAGATAGCTAAGCCCTATGTGCCTTCTTTGGAGCAAAACCATGATTCGACTTCACTCACGAGTGTTTTAAGGCATTGAAGTCTTGAAGCGAGCTCTTGTAACAGCTCGATAATTGTTGGGCGGGTGGACATCGCCTTTCGGTGATGTGCGATGCAAATGATTTTCTTTGTAGGGGCCGTCTTTGGGCCAGAGGAGAAGATATTCCACTCGATCTACTATGCAAGTAAGACCACGGTGGAAGCCGGATAAATTATACCACGACGAGAAAAGGAGGCGCTAGCTGTGGTTTTGCACGTGAAAGTTCGAGCCTACCTCGTAGGAACAAAGTGATAATCTACACGGATCATGCGACTATCGGTATCTTGTCGCGAAGAAGATCGAAGCCACGGTTTAGTCGGTGGATATTGCTCTGCAAAATTTGATCACGGAAATAAGAGGCAGGAAAGGAGAGAAAATCAAGTGGCGGATCATTTGTCTCGATTACCGGCATCGGAAGGAGAATCAACTCAAGCCAGTTCGGGACATGTTCCCGGATGAGCAACTAATGAGCATGCATCACGGTGATGCGCCATGGTATCAGATTTTGTCAATTTTACGGTATGTGGAATGCTACACCACGAGTTCTCGTCCCGTCAAAGAAAAGATTCTTTGCGAGGTCAAACATTACTTACAGGACGAGCCCTTCTTATATAAGCTTTGTCTTGATGGATTAATGGTATTTGTGTTCGCATGAAGAAGTGGAATCAGTGCGGAAGGATGCCATACCACTCCATATGGTGGTCATTTTGCGGGCAAAGGGGGCGGACTAAGGTGCTTGATCGGGTTATTTTGGCCGACCTTGTTTAAGGATGCACATGCTTTTGTGCAAAGATGTGATCGATGCCGTGAGTTGGAAACATATCCTCTCGAAATGAGATGCCAATGAATTTCATTACGGAAATTGAACTCTTGATGTATGGGGCCTCGACTTCATGGGTCCTTTTCCACCTCGTTCGGAAACCTTTACATATTGGTGGCGGTTGATTACGTGTCCAAATGGGTGGAAGGCTGTAGCAAGTACCACGAATGATGCAAAGTGGTGATCAAGTTCTTGCAAAGAACATTTTCACAGTTTGGTACTCTCGTGCGATCATTAGTGGCGAGGCACACACTTTGTCAACAAGGCGATAAGTTACGTACTAGCGAAATACAATGTTAGCCATAAGATCGCCATCCTGACATACCATCCATGAGACGAATGGTCAGCGGAGCTTTCAACGAGAGAGATTAAGGGTATACTAGAAAGGTGGTGAATCAGGGCGTGAGTTGGTCCTTGTTGGATGATGCGGTATGGGCCTCTGAGCGACTTTCAAAACACCATTAGGGATGTCCCTATCGCTTGGTATATGGAAAAGCTGTCACCTCCCTTTGGGTGGAGCACCGAGCTATTGGGCGATTAAGAAACTAAACTTTGATCGTCCATTTCTTTGGAGAAGCTCATTGTTGCTGACTAAGTGAGATGGATGAATTAGTTGGTTCGCTATGAAAATGCTAAGTTGTACAAAAAGAGAACTAAAAGATGGCATGATAACAACATCTTGCGCGGGAGTTCTTGCGGGTCGTGGTGTTCTTGTTCAACTCGAGGTTGAGGTTATTCCACAGGAAACTAAAATCGAGATGGTGCGGGCCTTTTACAATTCTTGACTAAAGGTTTCCATACTGTTATGACTTGCAGAATGTCAACAACAAGGTCGTAATTTCGGAGGATGAAATCTCACAGTTGCAAAACCCACGAAAGGTATAAAGTTCTATTTTGTTTTTTTTATTAAGCGTTTAACTTGATTATTATTCCTTCTATCTATAGAAAAGATGAAGTCGAGACGAGATAAAGCTCCAGCCAAACTTGTCAAGCAGACAAACTTCTCAAATTGCACGAAACAAGCTTTTTGTAAAAAGTTACAAGATTACATAAGAAGGAAGCGTGAAATATTTACTATCATTTAAGTTAATATAAATTTGTAAGTACATAAATGCGTGTTTGGTAGCTATAATGTATTTTGTTTAATCCTTGTAGATGCTGACCTCGAAGAAAGGTCACCCAGTCGAGAGAATGCAACAAAACAAGCATGATGCTCTACTTCAGATTCTCGAAGAGTTATGTACTTGAAGGCAATTCAACACAGAGAGTAGAGCTCTTGTGAATTAACCTAGCATTAGAGCTCGAAGGAGTTCTATATTTGTTGAACTTGGTTATGTCTTTTGTGAATTACTGGTAGCATTTGAAGTTCTTTTGTATCAACTATTGATAGCTTAATTTCGACCCAATTAAATGATAGTAAAATACAAGTATATATCATTATCCACATGGCGACGAAAAGATAGAAATAATTAACAAATAATCTTTATTATTATCAAACAATAATATCGAGAGATGATTATAAAATAGACTCAAATTAAACTAGGAATAAACTCGAGAATAAAAAGTGACCCTGAGATGTACTTAACCTAACAGATTCACACAATTAACCTATTAATCATTTTACAAATTTAATCCACATTCATATGAAGGATCACTAATGTAACTACGGTCTTTTGGGCGAGACTATAATAGTATGTTAACTAACTCTATCTCGTCGGGTCTCGAGAAGTAAGCTAATTAACAAAGCACACAAAGAATAACCTCCTGCATCGACTATCTCCGTCGGGTTTCACGGTAAAATCGTATTATGTATTCAAGATATCCACTATCTGATTAATTAGCGGGGACATCAATCACATATAGCATGCATCGATATTGGCGGATACCAACACGTGAGAATTAAAGCCGGGAATCATAAATCATGAATGGGATGGCAAGCGGTATCAACGGATAAATCATACGAATCTAGTGGACATACAAACCCTATGATCAATACGATTTAGCTACTAATTAAAATACTAAGCGATAAATAAATAAAGAATGCTGAAATAGATAAATAAAATTGTAGGAATCCGGCGAACAATGTAATAACTTGAATCGGTAAATATTTTGAATTTGAATAAACTAAACTATGAAAACAGATGCAAAGGAAGCGGAATCTTTGGAATCAAAGGAATTGAAAAACAAGCTAATAATCTATGCAGAAGCATGCATAAAAAGCGATGAAAAGTGTTACATCTCGTGTAAATTGTCTCCTTTCTCCGTTCATTGCGCCCATGTCTCGCGACCAAGGTGGCGAAGCTCTCGTGGTACTTACGCCTTCTCGCGTGCTAGATCGCGCATCGACACTCGGTCGGTATGCCCATCTGCATAGATAGCGATGTAGCAAAATCGACACTCGGTCGGTATGCCCAAACTGCACAAATAGATGAAAAATCGTCTCCCAAAGGATTGGCGAAATTTCTTCAATTTTCCACTTTCAATTAAATAACAAAGCTGAATTCGAGGAGTAGTCGCGAGCGTCGTGACGAATTCCTTTTCATCGTGATCTCTTTTGACACGAAAATATGGTAGAATATGCAAAATACGGCGTAATATCTTTCAAGGTAAACATAAATATATCAAATGGACATCAACAGATCCCTTATCAATTATAAACTAAACAAATATGGCCTATAAATCGGTAAAATGAGGTTTATCAACTCACCAAACTTTACCTTTTGTTTGTCATCAAACAAATCGAGCAAAGAGCGGCGACCAAAAGGCAGGAGATGAAGTGACGACAAAGCAATAAGCCTCGGGCAATGATCAATAAAAGATTCATCAAGTGAATCAAATCACAACATCTTTAGTTAAACTCCACATATCATAATAACCATAAGCCTAGCACTTCTAAGCTTGAATCCTAACATGAATATATATATAAGAAATCTCAAATCATGAGTGTATCGAGGAGGATATGATACTCGAAGTTTAAAACACACGGAATCTACCAAGCACTAAATCGTCTAATTCTCCATTTGCTCAAATATGCTCTAGAACTAAGATCAAAGGTCTTATAAAATGTTATAATGTAGGCTCTTTGGTAAGGTATGATATATTTAGGTTAAGTGACTCGTAATCCCATAATGAAAAACATACAAGTTCATAAGACACAATTCCTAAACTTTCACAATTCATTTCGATTTTCATACCAAGTCGTTTTCTCTTAGAACTTCACTTATTATATAGAGTGATATACTCGTCTAAAAGCACTACTACTTGTGTACCCGACTCTTTTTTTTTTGAACTTATATGGGTAAGCACTATTTTTAATTATCACTTTCTCATCATATATTTTCTTTTCTTTATTTTCTCAATCCTCCGATTCAACACCAAAATCACACTAACTACTTTGACCCGGGTATATGAAAGAATAAGGTAGGCTCAAGCGGGCTCATTAAAGGATAAAATGATTATGAGGTTAGTATTTGGATAGTATATAGGCTAAGAAAAGAATATCTAATATCATCTCCCAATTCTTAAGCACATCAATGCTACCTCGAAAAGATCATGAGCAAGTTCTAGAAAAACACATGCTATTTCAAATTATTCACAGAAAAAGCAAGATTGAAAATATATGCGATCAGCTCAAGTCTCACGGGTTTGAACATATGATCAAGTTCTCAAAGGCTCGATACTCACATAATCATAACATGCTCCGTTTCACAAAATCGGTTGCAATCAAATTTTCTAATAAAATAATTCTCATCATCGGTTTGCTCGTCGTTCACTTCGACTAAAAGCGAGAACAAACCAACAAAAACAAACCATAAACAAGCGAAAAGCAAAACAAAAGCGAAAACAAAAACAAAACAAAGAAAACATTGGGATACCAACAAGTGCTAAATTTAAATGTCTTTAGCTGAGACCATTTCATACTCGATCAATCGGCGTTTTTGGCTAATTTCTTCCCAACATCGTGCTTGCCTCTGTATTATGCATTCCAGAGACCACCAGCGGTGTGGAAGTGACCCAAACTTGAACAATTCACTCGGGTTATGGAGTCCACTTCTTCTTTGATCCCTCAGCAGTGGTTGCCGTCGTGTGAATGGCGCTAGTTTGTGATGGTGATTGAATAGCAATCTTCGTACTCACGAACTATCGTGTCTTGGATGGCATCATATATTGAAATTTTCATTGAGCTCCACTTGTTACACGAAAGTGAGATCCCTTCGTACATCAATTAAAGCACGACCGGTGCTGAAAATGGACCAGATTAGTGGTTGATTTTAAATTACGGTATGTCTAAAATAACAAAATTGGAAAGACAAAATCGAAATTCTTACCAACACGTCCTCAACTACTCACTTGGATATGTCTGACACATCGAGCCGTCATCAATGAAATCGTAGTTGGCTTCATCTTCCCGACTCAGCGGTTGAACACGAATAAGTGCATCAGTTTATGCTCGCTCCCAAATGCCCAACACGTTGGGAATGTATCTTGCAATCTCGCTCCAGCGTGAAGCTCCCGGATCATACATTTTGAGGCAACTTTCTGTAAAATACCTTGCATTCTTCATAAAAGTCGATTTTTCAAATTTTCCTAACCTTCTTCCATTGCTGCGCTCTTTGGAAAATTTACATGTCTGGGCATATTTACGGCGCGTCAAAGAGGGTATGTTGATGTTGCTACGGAACATCTCTCTTGAATTGGGCGAACTCCTCGTCATATTTCTTCTTCCGAGCGAGGAAGCGGGCGATGCTCTGGGCGCGGATGGCTCGCGTCTTTCCTCGCGAGGTTGAGTCGTGAGGCTCCTGCGAGGTCTCTGCCGTGTGTCTTCGCGAGATTAGCTCGCGACCCTCTCAGCGAGATAAGGTCGCGAGCCGTTGATTCATCGCGTCTTTTCTCGCGAGATTTCGTCGACCGCCCTCGCAATGGAAGGTCATGGTCTGGTCCAGTTCGCTCGATGCACTTTTCCTGCCATGAAGAAATCTCGCGGCTCTGTCGCGAGGATTGCTCAGCGAGATGAAACTGCGAATTCATCATCCTCGGCTCTTTGCTCTGACTCTTTCGTCATGCTCCGGATAATTAGTATATGATGCTCAGCCTCCTCAGCGGTGTGATTCTTAATTTTGCTCGGTATTGCAGGAATTGACCCTTGTATCCGGCTCCGTTGGCCATCGCCTTTTCTCAAGTCTTAATTGCTTTCAGGGCTATGGCGGTATTATTGATGGCATTGTTGTGCTCTCAAGCGATGTTGACCTATTCCCAAATGTTGGATTTAAATGTTTCTTTGAGCACGATTTGTTGGTGACTTCATTGCTATTTGTTGATTGCTTACCAACACTTGCTTGCATCAGTTTCTTGAGGGCTCTTAGGCTCCATAATCGTCCATTATTCACGCCAAAACCGGTGGTGGTTCTTTGAGCATTAACGCATTGGTATAGGAAAAATTTGGGTGATTCTATTGTTGGGATGATATGGTGGATTCTACTCGATTCACACGAAAATTGTTCCTTTGGTTCACATATTGAACCTCGCTCATTATTCTGCGCCATAGCCGAGTCATCGCCCTTTTCTCGGTTTCATACTCCTTACTCGGAGTTATGAATTTCTCTAACAAATCGTCATACTTATCGTCCAACTCTGCCTGACCACTCTTACGATGTAGTCTCCCTATGCCGGCCTTGATAGGTATTGGATGCCATCTCGCCGATAATTCTCAATGCCGTCTATTCCACTTCAGAAGGCGTCCTCGGTGAAGCATCTACAATGCTATGGGTGTTAGCATTGAGTCCTTGTAAATTGGGTTACTTGTTGGTGAAAACTCATCTTGTGGACACTTTGGAGAAAGATTTGAATCGCTCGCGGGCTCAAATAACGACTCGTCTCTAATTGTGAAAAATGGAGATCTCGGCAATGATCTTGATCCTTGGCGGTGGGAAAATATTTGGACATGAATTTCTCTGGCTGCTCCATGTAGTGATTCTTCTGATCATCGAGCTCTTGAACCATTCTTTTGACTCACTTGTGAAAATATGAACATCCGATCGGGATGGCATCGGTGCACTCAGTTACGCTTGATAGTATCACTATATCAAGGAATGCCTCCAAGTGTGCATTGGGGTCTTGATAACTTAAAACATGTCATGCTAATGAGGCGATGGCTTTAACTCAAAGTTATTGCATTGACTTGGCCCTCCTATCACTTGGGCGGTCGTCGGTGCTTTGTACATGTGATTGGCGGTATTGGATGTGTGGCCTCGACTTGGCCCGTCCCCGGTTCTGCAATGCAGTTGGCGTTGCATTACGACAACATCTCTTCATAGCCACTCGATCATGGCTTGGGGTGTCTGCCATTGTTTGTCTCTTCTGCGCTCTCTTAGTGATCTTTCAATCTCAAGATTGATGGAATAATTTCTTTCCTTTGAGATCTTGTAATCATACCTTCTTGAATAAGATAAAATCAGATCGAGATCAATAAAAACACGAATTTTTTTCTATTTTATATATATTTCTTTTTTATAAAAGCTTTGAATTAATAACTACAATCGAGAAAATTATCACTATGAAATCGCCGGTCCTGACAGCAGCGCGAAATTTGATAACAATTTCCTACCAATTAAATGATAGTAAAAGCAGAATATATATATTGTATCCAGGGATTTGTACTCGAAAACACAAATAATTAACAAAAGATCTTTATTATTATCAGAGACAAATATCGAGAGAATGATTATAAAACTAGACTCAAAATTAAACGATAGGAATAAATCGGAATAAAAAGTCGACCACAAGGGATGTATTAGCAAACGATTCACACAATTAACCTATTAATCATTTGCCAATTTAATCATTCAGTATGAAGGATCACTAATGTAACTATGTCTTGCGAGGACGACTATAGTAGTAGTTGCTAAACTCTATCTCGTCGGGTCTCGAGAAAGTAAGCTAATTACAAAAGCAAAAATTAACCTCCTCAGTTCACTATCTCCAGTTTGGGTAAATGTATTGTAATTCAATATCACTTATGCGATTAATTCGCTAGGGACATCAATCACATAACTAGCATGATCAATATTGGCGGATACCAACACATGAGAATTAAAGCGAAAATTATAAATCATGAATGGGAGCGAAGCAGTGTCAGCGGATAAATCATACAATCTAGTGGACATCTGAACCCAGAATCAATCGAAATTTAGCTACTCATATTAAAATACTAAAGCAATAAATAAATAAAGATAATCATAAGCTGAATAAATAAATAAAATGTGGAATCCACGGAACAATGTAGCAACTTGAATCGTAAATATTACGAACTTGAATAAACTAAACTATGAAATGCGAATGAAAGCTGGAATCTTTGGAATCTAAAGGAATTGAAAAACCAAGCTAATAATCTATTGAAAAAACATGCATAAACAAAGCAATGAAAAGTGTTCTCTCGTGTAAGTGTCTCATTTCTTCGTTACATTGTGCACTTCGTACTATCTGACCCAGGGCAGCGTCATTGCTCATGAGGCGGATCGCGAACAGCGTCGTATGGAATGTCAGTGAATCACCTACCCCCCAGTCCATGCTTCTGGCGGTTTGTCTCGCGACCAAATGTGAGCAAATATCGCGAGGATTTCCGGCCTTCTAGTATGCTATGATCGCGCGTGATACTCGGTCGGTTATCCCATCTTGCATAGATAGTAGTAAAAAATCGACACTCGACGATATGTTCAAGCACAAATAACGATGAAAAATTGTCTCCCAAAGGATTGGCGAGAATTTCTCCATATTTCCACTTCGATTAAATATCAAAAAGTGAATTCGCGAGATAAGTCTGCAAGCGTCGTGAACGATTCATCTTTATCGTGATCCTTTTTTACACAAAACTGTGCTAGAATGACCACAAAATACCACGGCATAATATCTTTCGGTAAACATAAATATATCAAATGATTCAACGGATCACTTATCGATTATAAACTAAACAAATATGGCTATAAATAAGGTAAAATAGGGTTTATCAATCATATGACTTAATTTACCTTTTTGTATTATCGATCATGGGAGTTCTTTGTACGAACTTAGAATTGATCATTAAGACTTATTGTCTTTGCTAGCGATCGTTTATTAAGAGTCGTTATGTTTGACTTATTTTGTCAGCAATTTGTGTTCGATGAAATGTCCATTTCTTTTAGTTTGGTATATTTCTATTTAGGTGTGTAACGGAAATAAATACTTATGCAAGACTTACAAGTATGACATTCATAAACTTGACAATAAATGTATAGATTCACTGTGACCATTTGGATGCAAACATCATTCAAATCATCGCAGCAAATGCATTTCATCGATTTGTACAACCACTAAATCGACATTGACAATACTGACCTTAGTCTAACATACATCAGCTTAATTTTGTGAAAAACAAACATCATAGACATCAGTAAAGATAAATGCAAAATACATAAACCTAATTTTGTATTCCATATCTTTTAGGCTCAATTCCATTGTTTTAGTGAGGGATAACAAATTTCCTTGCTCATTGGCTAAGCTAACTTATTATCTGCTCTTTACCTTGCACTTGTACCTTGCTTCTTCCTTGACCTTGCTTCTTTGCGGCACTTTGCTTTCGTTTGTCTTAATCAAAGCATTATCCTACTGCGCCTTGATTTTCTAAAACATAGCTTGTAGTATGGCGTGAGCTCGGATCGAATCCTCTCCCAAAATCATAGTAATCTACTACATACATAAATACGAATAATCGAAGGTATGAATAACAAAAGTCATAGCGATAAATTCAATGAAAAATCTCTTACTGGCTCTGACGACAAAACAATATCTTCTCTCGAATTCTTATCGGTGTGTGAGGTCTTCCCATAGCGAGTATTTGATGGTGGAAAACTCTGGAAATCAGTATTCCTCTCCGTTCGATGGCGTTCCGGTAGAAATTCTTTGCCGTGGAGGGTTCTCAATTGCCGCTAACTCCCAATTGCAAACCAACTTGTGATCGATGACATTTACAACAAATTTACTACAAATTGATGACAAACATTAAGAACAAGAAGAAAAAAGAGATAAATGGAAAGATTGGTGGTTTGAGAGATGAGAAATTAGGCATTTTGATCTTCTCCAAATATTTTAATCTTCTCATCACTCGATATTTTAATCTTCTCCGTCCATCTCGACTTTGAAGTTTTAAGCGTCGTGACAATTGAGTCGAACTCGAGACTTCAGCTGAATTGGAACTCGATGGGAAAAAATAGAAAAATTGAAAGTTTGTGTATTGTCAGTTGAAATTTCAAAGTTCATGTTATAAACCGAGTGTATAAAAATTCATGGATTTTGCCACCGATTAACCATCTATATTTCTATATATGGGAATGATTATTATAAAACCTTCATTAGCATTATAAACTACAGAATCATAAAATATTTTGAAATCATTTGTGAAAGTATACTGAATTAGCGGTGAAAGTTTCTAAATTGGCCATGAAAGTGTCTAAGAATTAAAAAAAATTCACCCCAATGGGATTCAGAACCTAAGTGTTTGAATTCATCAAATAATATAATTGAATTAGTAGATATTCACGAATCGATGGTGGGAAATGGTTCCTATTTTATATTTTAAGATTGGTTTTTATTTTGATCGATTTCTCTCTCTCTATATAATATATATATATATATATATATATATATATATATATATATATAGGATATTGGCGTATAAATACACGAACTTTGATGTGATTTTGGTTTTGCCACAATTCAGTATATAAATACGAACTTATTAGCGTAGTAATTTTACCATGATTTTTTTACGGACAAATTAAAGCGATGTGGCAAAAAATAATAAATAAAATATAAAAACAAACAAATAAACAAACAATAAAATAAGTACACGACATTCACACTCAAAACACACAATTCTCAGGCGAATAGACGGGAGAAAACACAAATTCTCACATTAGAAGAAAGAGAAAGAACACACACGAACACTTGGGAGAAACGCGTAAATGAAACCACCATTTATAATTGTAAGTGGAGTACATGGTGAGCAACTAGACAGATGAAATGTAGTCTTCTTAACCTTCTTTGTGCTTCCTTGTGCCTTCGCTACGCAGCTCGATTCGGTTGATTCATTGAGCCCGTTTTAGGTCTCTTTTGGGTGTACCCTAGAAGAGTGCATTTTTGTGTGTTCTTCGTGTGTTTGTGTCAGGAGGACACGCTTTGGGGTATTCGAGTTGAGCGGGACCTTGGCGAATCGGGCCAGCTCCAGGTGAGAGGTAAATCCGAAGATTACCTTGGCAAGGCATTCGACATCTTGCAGACACTTGTACATACAGGGAGCTGAGGCGATCAGCGAGTAGCGTGAAGCGAAGAATGTCGAGACAAGGAAGAGGTAAAGGGGAAGTACGAAGGGACGGAGGGTAATCTCGGGATGCGGTGGGGGCCTTGAGACAGGACTCAGCAAACTTACGCAAATGGGAAGATTACGGAGGTCTTCTGCGCTTGCTGATTTTGCCTAAGCGGAAGGTCGACTGCGGCGCTGGGATCGACAAACACGGTGAACGGAGAAGCCGATCGGGGTCCAGGATCAGCATTGCTTGCCCTACCACGTCACCTCGAGATGCATGCGCACGAGACAAGGGAGTATACTGGGCTCCCAACACGACTCCACTAAGGATGCAAAATAATTAGCCTCGACACACACATTCGATGGAGGGTGAAGCATCGTCAAATTCTCACACTTATCTCTTTTATTTCTTTTGCTTTCATGAGTGATTGGTAAGGAAGAAACAAGTCCACGACAAACACTTATTTTATGTATTTATGACCTCTCGAAACAGCTCTTGGGAGCGCCTTAATTTAGTTTGATTTTCTATTCAAGTAGTTTCGATTATGTTCTTGTTTATTGCTCTTATGTTTATGTGGATTATGTGTGAGTAGTGGTTTGTTGGGCTCGGGGTAAAAACGTTGAGTCGAGGTCATACAGTCGTGAGGTCTAAGCGTCCTTAGAACCTTGAGTGAGTGTTCCGAGCTCTGACCTTTACCCATGTTATTCATTTCTTGGCGTTAACTCGGCGGTAGCCTGGGGAAATCTGACGATAGCAGGAGGACATCGTGTCTCTTTGTCCGGGAAGTCTTGTGGAGTGGGTGATTGTGCCGTCGGCCTTGGGCAAGGGGCAAGCCACCCCTCTGGACGGTTTGGCTAGTTAACATCTGAGTAGCTGGTGCTGGGAAGAACCTATCTTGGAGACCGCTCTTGGCGAGGCAAGGGGCCTCTGACAGTCTAAAATCTACAGACGATTTGGGGTGGGGGCAGTGTGCGTGATAACCTAAAGGCATCTACCCTTAGTACATTTAACCCGACATACACTCATGGTAAAATCCTTGAACCTATGACCGGCGTCTTGACCAATATCTCGATGTCGGAACCTGCCCACTACTTGTTATTTAATCTCTTTACCTTGTGTTTAGTTTAGTTTACTGCTTAGATATATCTCTCAATACATTTCTCGAGACCGTCGCTGACCGCACTTCTGGCGACCTACCTACTCATGTACAACTCGAGTAACAACCACCAGCTCTCGGGTTCGACCCGCAACACATACTGAACTATGTGTTCAATTGGAAGATTATAAATGTATCTTGGCGTGTTTGGGACCTCTAACAGCGGGTATCCGGCGTCGTCGATTAAGCGCCGTACATGAGGGGCTACTATTCTAGTGTTGTTATTCATTTTTAATTTTTTTATTTGGTTTTGCATGCTCGAGCCTAACCTTGCGGCGGACGAGGACTCGATGTTTGACCAGTTGAGAGAACCATTCGGAGAAGAAGAGCAGGCTGAAATGCCCCGTCTTGAGGAGGCACGTGCAAGCGAAGACAACATGGAGAGAGATCCACAAAACCCACCACCTCCGGAGAGCGAGCCGCTTTGGGAGATGATGTTCCCGAACAATGTAGTCTCCGGGCATCCTTTTCGAGATCGGGGACAGGCGGGAGGAGGCCTCTTTTCATGAGATCTTGCCAAGCTTGATATCGGGAGAGGACCCCAGTCGTCTCGAACTTGAAATGGTGTGTAGCACCATAAGGTGTCGGATGAAGTCGAGAGATGACATCCGACTCGTATCCTTTCATTCCTCTGCTGGCGGTTGCTCGGAGGGCGTGTACACTTTGACTGGTGGTGTCACTACTTGGGCGGAGCTTGAGAGTTCCTTGAGAGATACTATCCCATCGTCGGATACAAAGTGTGAGGAAAAGGTGGTCCCTCAGGATGGGGGAATGGAGAGGCGGTGTCGACTATTGGTGTCGTTTGAGTCATTTGGCAAAGTGTCCCAATCGTCAAATCTCGATCAGATCGATTCAATACTATGTGAATGGCTTGGAGTCGGAGTGGCGCTCGTGAGTGTTGCGTGTGGAGTTCCATAATCAAAAACAACCCGGTGAGGCATTGAACTACTCATGAGACTTGGTGAGAGCTCGAGAATGATGCCAACTGGTCGAGGCGATGCTGACGAGCTACCATTTGAGACGGATCGACATGAAGGACATGAAGGCCATGATGAAACAAATGATGGACTGATGAGGCCCACTATGGCGAAGAATGTGTCGGCGTGTCGGCTTTGCTTTGCCACCACACATCGGACGGTGTCTACAAGTGGCAGAAGAAGAG
Source organism: Salvia rosmarinus (assembly GCA_036937905.1). NCBI lineage: Eukaryota > Viridiplantae > Streptophyta > Magnoliopsida > Lamiales > Lamiaceae > Salvia > Salvia rosmarinus. Next base: position 242,349 of record JAODLM010000306.1, read on the forward strand.
GGTGAATCGTTTGGGCATATCGACAACGGTGGTGGAGGAAGCGGCTCAGGTCGAGCCGCCAGCCGTACAACCATCATGGAAAATCATGAGAACTTGAGATGCGAAGGCCTATCAAGACCCACGGAAGAATCCGCCTCAAGCTCGGCCAGTCTTTGGCGAGATAGTGCCTGATCAAGGCTGTGTACCAAAGAGTCAAGTACGAGCGATGCCAAGTTCAAATGGGGAGAACATCTCATTCGTCCTGGCGAGACCTCCCAATCAGTGTACCGATCCGGAATGTTCTATATACCTTGTGTGATGGAATGACAAGGATGAACCAAGCTATGCTCGATCTGGGGCATCAATCAATGTGATGCCCATCTATCAAGGTTGAACTTCGGACCCTCAACACCATCTTGTGTTGAGATTCAGTGGCGGACAAGTCAGTGTCTATCCGAAGATCGTTGAGATGTGTTCGTCAGGTGGGGACCTTATTTTCGGCCGATTTTCGTCTTAAATATGGGCGTGCCGGACGAGCATTCATTGCTAGGAACCATTTCTCAAGGCGGCCCGAACTTTAATCTGTGCGATATGGGAAGCTCACATGCAAATTATGGGAGGCGGTCACATTTGACATCTACAAAGCGGCGGTTTTCGATCGACGAGATGGTGGACTTGATGGGATCTCGCTAGAAGGATGTTGAGATACTCGCCAGCGTGGTGATCAGGGCGTGTCGAAAGAGTCATCGATGGCTGCGAAGATTTAGAGTATCTCGACAAGGAGGAGATCGAGCGACGAAGTCTTGAGGTAGAAGCGACCAAGCGGGATGATCAACCATGCTCCGATCATAATTGTACATGACAGGAGAGGATGCAACCTTCCTTGAGCCCAGAAGCTGGCTCAGCGCCTGCAAAAGCGACTTGCAATCACCTCGGAGCCAGGCGTTGCGATAATTATAAGCTGAGTTGGCGATCGAAGAAGAAAAGAGGCGAGGGTCTTGAGCCAGTCTGAGGCCGTCGGTGGACCTAACCACCTCGAGGCATCAGCCTACTTGTTTATCACACTACATCTTGCTCGATGCGATGCCATACCGTCGAGACCCCGAGCTTCGACCGTGATGAAGGAAGTTGTCGAGTGGAGATACTCAAACTCCTTGAGTTGGGCCTCGTTTACCACTCTCGGACGCGATGGGTCGGCCGATCCGTCGTGCCAAAGAAATCCGGCGTCAGGTGGTGAGAATGAAGGCGAGGCGGTCGCGATGAGACTCGGACGGTGGAGGTTTGCATCGACTAGGAAGCTCAACAAGGTGACGGGGACCACTTCCACCGCCATTCATTGACGGATCTTGAGAGACTTTGGGAATAGGTATTTTTTCCTTGGCGGCTACTACGGTTATATGCAAATTTGTGGCATTAGAAGATCGAATAATCTACATTCACTTGCCGTTTGGCATTTTGCATATCGTCGTATGCCTTTGGTTTATCGAATGCCCGGGACATTCAAAGATGCGATGATGAGTATATTTTCGATTTGTTGAGCAATGCATTGAGGTGTTCATGGATGATTTTATTGTGTATGGCAAGGCGTTTAACCGATATATAGAGCATCTTGAGTTAGTTCGAGAGATGCGTGAAGAAAGACCTTGTCTTTGAATTATGAAATGCCACTTCATGGTCGAAGAGGAATTGTCATTGCATATTATCTCGAAGAAGGGCATTGAGGTAGACAAAGCCAGGTGGAGATCATGCAGCTCCTTATCCGCCAACATCAAGCAACTCGGGATTCCCATCTTTGGATTCTATGTTGTCGAGACTTCCGAATAGCACAACCGATGAAGCCTCACTCCGAGCGATGTACCGTGGGAGTTCGACGCGAGTGTAAAAGCCTTCCGATATTGAAGGAGCACCTTGTCGCGCGCCCGTCGAAGGCCACGATGGGCGTGCCCTTTGGTGATGGCGGCGCTAGTGGATCGTTGTTGGTGCGAAGCTTGGACGGAAAATTAGCGAAAAAACTTCGTCATCTACTGATCCGAAGACCCTCGCTGACGCGGATCAACTACACAACCCGAGAATGAGCTTCTTGTGGTGTTTGCCTTAATTTGTTTCTACTCTTTGGGAGGCAGATGGTGGTTTACGACCACGCCTTGAAATATCTCATGGCAAAGAAGGACACAAAGCGAGGCGACACGGTGGATACTCATCCTCCGGAGTTTGGCGTTGAGATCAAAGACAAGAGTGGATCTCAAAATCAAGTGGCCGACCACTTGAGCGGATTTTAGAAATGATGAAGGAGATCGATCAGAGCAACATTTCAGAACGAGCTACTCGAGATCTACACGAGGCCGTGGTCTGGACTTGGTGAACTACATCGTGTACGGAGTGTTGCGGTGAATGCCAACACACGGAGGAACAAACTCAAGAAGGAGAGTCGACAATACTTATGGGATGGCCCTACTTGGAAGCAATGCTGAGACTTGATCTTGAGGAGATGCGTTCGGGGTGAGTAAACAAGCATCCTTGAGCCTGCCATGAGAAGAGATGCGGCGGACATTTGAGCACAGAAGCGGCAAGGAAGATCTGATTGTGGGTTCTGCCCACTATCTTCAAGGATAGCTACGAAAGTGCGAGGCTGCGATAAGTATGACGAGTGATGTCTTGGAAGAATGAGATGCCCTTGGTACCTATCTTGCCGGTGGAAGTATTCGACATGTGGGCATGGATTTCATGGGCCCTTGCCAAACTCTAAGGAAACCAATACATACTCCTAGTAGTGGACTACGTGTCAAAATGGGTAGAAGCGAGGCCACTGACGAGGCGGACGCAGGACCGTGGCCGTTTTCTCAGTCGAACATCTTTAGCAGGTTCGGTGTGCGAGCCATGTCGGTGATCGGGCACCCTTCAATGCAACATTGGCGGCTTTCGAAAGTAGGGTTGATCGTGGATGTCCACGCCGTCCTCAAGCAATAGCAGTGAGCTCAACCGCGTTGTGAAGACTATCTTGGAAGGCCTTGGGAGAGAGCAGAAGGTGGAGCACTCTTCGGACGATGCACTATGGGCATCGGGATAACCTTAAGCCGTTTGGAATGTCTCACGGATGGTGTTTGGCAGATATGTCCTGTTTGTCGTTTTGGAACAGGCGTCTTGGGCAATCCATAAGCTCAACTTTGGTAGGATGAGGCGGAGAGAGCGCAAGCTTGACATCTGAGCTCGAGGGAGATTCGCCTCGAAACATATGATGCCGCTATATCTGAGGATAGCTCAAAGGCCCATGATCTTTGATCAAGGAAAAGAAGTTAAAAATGGGCAAATGGTGCTACTCTATCAAAATAGATTCAGCTATGCCTCGGCAAGCTGACCACCAAGTGGGTGGGACCTTATATCGTGCCGCCCACTTGTCCGAGCGGAGTGGAGATAGCGACATGGGCGGCGAAAGTGTTCAAGGTGAGCGGGAGCGGACTTAAAACCTACCATGGGCGCGAAGGCTCGAGAGAATGGGACGTTGAGCAAGATGAGCTCCACGAGGTTCGCCAAAGGATTCTCGAGGCGCAGAGCTCGAGGAAGGCGTCGAGCTAACGAAGTTAAACAACGGCGCTTTCAGGAGGCAACCCGGTGGGGTACAATTTTAATCGCTTACATTTTATTCCCTTTTTGTCGAGGGTGGTCTTGACCGCACACTGCCTCAAGCAAAGTGTGTGAGTGAGAATCCTTTCGTTATTTGACTGCTCGGCGAGAGGATTGTTTCTATGCTCAGGGACTTAAAACTGGAGCTACGGTGGCAGGAGGTCGGCCCCTAGCGAGACGGACAGGCGGTGTCACATGTTTATGCGGTGGTGGCGAGAGGTCCCGTCAGTCGACCCGTATGGGGATGACATTTGTCAACCCTCAGAGGATCTATCTTGGATATTTAATTCACCTACATTGATTACAAACCTAGCATCGTCTATTTAATTAATTGCAACACGTGGGGTTTTCTGTGTTTACCTTTGGATCGAGAAGGTCGATGGAGCAGAGATGAATGGATCGAGCGGATCGGACTCGTGCTTTGACCTACGGAATGTATCCGATTGCCCGATCTCAGCGTACGGTGAGGCGATCTATGGAGAATGCTTGGAAAATCACCTCTTTCTCTCACAAATTTTCGAAAAATCCTCTCAGAGAACTATGAGATTCTCGAAAATATGCTAGATAATTGAGGATTAACCTAGACTTTATCTCTTACCTTATATTTATAATGCATTACCATAATCCCATAAG
>JAODLM010000286.1:0-132095 GCA_036937905.1 Salvia rosmarinus
CATGTAGCACGTGGTGCTATAACATTCGAAGGAAGTCGTCGTGAATTCGGTCGATGGGCGTAGCGTCAAGCATTATTGTGGAGGCGAGGTCGGTCGGAGAAGACCTCTACCACTTTGAAAGATGCGACCTCGGGTACCATGGGTCGCCATGGTGATCGGCGCTGGCGACTGATTGTACATATTGTTTATTCCTCCTTCCTTGTTTGTTTTGGGTTTTAAATAAATTGCTATAACATGATTAAAAGAAACTAGGTTGTTTTGGTAAATTGATATCTTGATGTTTGGATTGCGGTAGTACGGAAGATATTCGAGCCAGTGCTTATATATGCTCAAGAGGATTTAGCAGGGAGATAAAGGGAAATTTTAGCGGGAATAGTGGTCAGAAAGGGGAATTAATTCTTAAGCTATTTGGGTTAAAAAGCCGTCCATATTCTTGACTATATCCACAACTACTCAACTTCCCTTTGCTCTTCCTTTCTTTGCTACATTGCTCTTACTACCCGTCATCTCCCAAAATCCTCATAGCGATCTCCTCTGTCATTCTCTCGAAATTTTCTTGCAACCATGGTCAATCTCGAGGCGAGCCGGGAAGTTTGTGAAGGTCCCAAATAATGATCAAACCGCCCTTCATCGTATCGGACGAGAATTATCACCAGGACCTCACAGATATCACCGTTTATTTCGCGTTCCTCGATCTTGGGACCTGCGCTGCCTCGTAAAAGGAAAGTTAGCGGAGGAGAAGGGAAAAACTAAGGTTGCGAAGAAGCGAACAGAGGTGCTCCTGCGAAAGGGTAGCTCCTCCAAATCTAAGGCGGTCAATCTATTGAACATTCCTAAGTTTAGATGCGAGGGTTTTGAGCGATTCGGGTCTAAAATAAGAGCATTGTGGATGGAGAAGGGTTTCAGCGAATAAGGAAACTCTATGTTATCGTGGGTGACTTCTCTAAGCGGATGGGCGAGTTCACGGCGATTCCGCCCCGATTCTGACCACAGTGAAAAATTTTATGCTAATATCACTCCTCTGGCGGACGAGGAGGAGTATCGGCCGTGGTCGGGAGTAAGCGGTAATCTATCTCTGAAACAATCAATAGGTTGTATAGTGCGGATAACGCCGTGGATGATGAGTATTCGAGCAATGTTAAGAGAGCCCTCGGGTGATGACCTCGATGACGCATTAAACTCTGACGGTAGAAGGAACAAAATGGGTGTATCTACGCAGGGCGTCGATCCATTAAGGCGTCGACATTAAAATTGAACCCATGTGTGGCTCCATTTCATTAAAGCGTCACGCACTACCCATGACTCTTGATGTCGAGGCGGATCTGCTCTGCTGTGCATTTTCACGGGAGATCGGTTAATGTAGGCGCTAATTTGGCGTGAGGTGGGCGTGCGGAAGAAGAAGAATGGAAGGTTATTTTCCCTTACGATATCGCTATGCATAAGTGGAGTCCCTATGATGACAATGAAGACCGTAGCGGAGAAAGCTTTCATAGACATCAAGGCCACGCATCGTCGTGTTCGGGGCCACGGCGACTTCTCATGCCCACAGCATCGCTCCTCTTGAGCCATACGCTCCGGTGCAGACACGCTTATCAACAATAGAGACATCTTTGAAATGTCTCTGGTGCAATCGACATCCTTATCTTGCGTTCGATGCTTGCGAAGATGACATCAAGCGATTACGGGTGTCTTTGCCTGAGGGGACCGTGCATTAAGGGATTTCTTGGGATCGTCATCTTACAGACGGGCGCGTCTTTCGGTTTCCCAAAAGCGTTGTTCACTCCATGGCCAAATCCTGCGAGACCTTGATGAGGATTTCAGCGTACCGAGAAGCGGCGAGTTCGGTGCATACCGCGCCCAGAAGGTGGTCAGTGGGGCTCGGTCGAATGAGCCCGCGTCTCGGCTGCCGTGATGAGGAAGTCCTCATCGACAACTTCACTGCTCCTGCCTCTCCTCTTGCCTTGGGTCGTCCGATGCATAGGTAGGCGTATCTCTCACTCGATCCTTGGTTTTGTTTTTTTCGTTGTTTTTTGTCTTTTGTTTGTTTGTTGTTTGTGTTGTGCGTCCTTGTTGAATGTTGTGATGTTTATAATGAGCTAAGGGTGATGCCGGGTTGGCAAAGGCTCTTAATGATGATGTTTTCTTATTTTTGTTTTGAAAAAGGAAATCGTCTTGACTCGTTGTTTATCTAAGTTTGATCCTTATTTGTGTAAGGAGTACCTCGATGGTTTGGGTATTTGCATATTAGCTTTTATAAGAGTTAACCATTGCATAAGTAATCCTCGGTTGACCTACATTCTTGTCAGTGCCTATCTTCCATTTTGGTTGGAAGTTCCTTGAACAATTTACATGAGTATGTTAATATGGATAGGATGTAGGCCGTCTTTTGAATCGTTTGTGCCTTTCTTCCTACTGTATATCATGATTTCCTAGAGTCCCTTTTGAGCTTCTGACCTTTTCTTTTGAACGACCATATAAAATTCCCTGTACCCCTCTCATATATGTATCCATGATTCCCTTGACCTCGGGCGGATTACTTAGAGTTGACTTATCACGTATCTTACAAGTAATCAATCTCCCATTTTTGTTATAATGTTCCAACATTGGGGACAATGTTGAGTTTTAAGTTTGGGGTGGAGGTAACCTCTTAAGGATAAGGGACAATATTATAATAGCGTTTCTTGTTTAGCTAAAAAAAAAAAAAAAAAAGGGAAAGAGTCTTGAGATTTTGTTTATGAGCGAGAAAGGAATTAACGAGAAAAGGAACAATCTCCTATAGGAAAGAAGAAGGGTAGTTATAAAGCATGTTGAAAGAGTAAGGATGCGGGTGTTTGCGAGCTACATTATCCCAAATAATCCTACCGTCACTTGAGCCCACGTTATAAGCTTTATAAAGACCTCTTGATTCATTATTGATATCACTCATATTAAGCAAGAGGGATGACTAAATTGAATTTGTGGAGACACAGGTGCACTTGATAATCAAGATATGGTCATATTAAGGAGAAAGAAGCATGGGAAGATTCATGTAAATGCTAATCGCTTTGTACTGTTAATAATTGTAGTGTGATACTCTTACAAAATGAGGTGAGTAATTAGATTTACAACGAGAGGAATGAATGATTCTTGTGTTTGAAATTTTTTGGTGAAAGCGGTATTCTTAGTTGATTAAGCTATCACCTCATTTGTTGTTATGAGCATCTTATTTTGTATTTGTTTTGTATCTTGTGGTAGAGCATCACTCGGGGCGAGTAATGAACTAAGTTTGGGGTGTGATAACTCTTGTAAAGAGTTATTATAGGTCTTTAATGATAAAAGCCTCGGTTGTTGTATGTTACGCTTTCTTTGTTTGTCCTTGTCTTGCTTGTGTTTCTCTTGTTTGCGTGTGTTTGTGTGAAGGATTGAGTCGATGAAAATAAAGGGTTTTAGTTGTTTTAGCGTTATTTATATAATCATAGCATGTTGCGGGAAGAGCGGCGACAAGGCGAGGCAGCTCGTGAGCGAGCTTGACGATGTAAGAGGAAGGGTGAGCAGTAATCTTTGAAAAATGCGGGGGCAGGTCGGGCTACTAAGGCGAAGTCAGCCAGGAAAAGTGGCCTTGAGCTCAAATGGCGAGCTTGTAAGTGGAACCAAACTCAGGGAGAAAGAGAGTAGGGCAGCTCGCGTCCTTCGAGCTCAAGATTGAAAAGTTCACAAGTATGAAGGCGACCTCGGGGTCGGGCTCGGAGCGAAGCGCTGAGCTCGGGCGAGTGTTCGGGACTCCTCGGTAAGATTGAAAGTGGGCGAGCTCGTGGCGAGTCGAGCTCATGGGAGATCATCGCAAGTATGGATGAGCTCGTGTTGAGAATAAGGTCGGACTCTTGGCAAAGTAAAGCCGTGGCGAGCCGAGCTCGAGTAAGCGAAATCGAGCCGTGCTTACGGGAAGGGCAGTAGCATGGAAAGTGCGGTTAATTCTCGAAGAAGAAATCGGTGGGACCACGGCCACGTGGCGGCGGCTGCGGTGAAAAGAGACCGCTGCTGCTCTGGCTAGCGAAAAAGAAAAGGATCGAGGAGAAGGCGGGGTGCACGGATCTGTACCTCTGAAAAAGCGCATGAGGTTGTTATGGAGGTTGTTATTAAAGGGAGTTGGCAACAATCGAGAGGGATTACGGATATCGACATTTTGGAGAGTTGCGGAGGATAGAGAACATCGGAGTAAGGAAGAAGGTGCGAATTCTTGGAGAGGAAGTCATCGGAAGAGCGGCGATCGAGAGCTTACACGATTCGATAACTAATTCTTTATCTTTTCTTAAACCTTGTTCTGTTATGGTTGTTGCTTATTTCATGTTGTTAAACAGTCGCTATGAGCTAAACCTTTATGACTTGATTTTTGAGGAAACCCATGCTCGCGTGTGCGAGTTCTGCTTGTCTTGCTAAATCACTATTGTTTTATTGGGATTGTTTTATCTCACTTGTGATTGATCACCATTAGTCGGATCGTAGTTCTATAATTCTTTGGGAAGTTGTTATAGAATGGAAAACAATAAATGACGTAAGAACATGATTTTAATGTTATGTGTGTGAATAGCATAGGAATATGCATTTACCTTGCGTGGCAAATATGAATGGATTAGTAATGATATTCTAAGAGCGATTCGATATAGGAATATGATTGGATCTATAGAATATAATCTTAGATTTGGAAAAATACTAAGAATCGAAGAAGTTCATGTCTAGTGATAATGCGAGATAATCTTGTGCAATATTTAGAAAAGAGCATGGGTGGAATCGAGAAATCAAGTCGCATTTCTACCTTGATAGCGGTAATCTCCTCGTTGTCTATGTCACATCCCTTCGTGCGAAGTCGTTTTAATTCGGTTATTGGTGTTATATTCTAGTTCGTACGGTTAGTCCATCTACTTATTTTGCAAAATTACAATCTCGTGATTTAAAGTGCATTCCACGTGGATTCGATCTCGGAATACTTCGTGTATTACTTGTTGATTCGTGCACTTGCGTATAGTATATTCACATCAAAGAATATTTGACAACAACTATCGTGTTACGAACACGCCAACAAGGAAGGACCATTTTCCTTGCCATTGATCGGATGTTAGATGGTGGCGGGGTATGAGTTCTATTGTTTTCTAGATGGATATTAGTTTACAATCAGTTGCCATAGTCCGAAGATCGGACACAAGGCGTTCCGTGCCGCAAGGAGTTTTGCCTATAGGAGAATGCCGTTTGGATTGTGCAATGCTCGACCACTTTCGAATGCGATGATGTCCATTTCCATGGGTTGATTGAAATATTATGGAAGTTTTATGGATGACTTTTTCGTGTTTGGCTCTTGTTCGACCATTGTCTCCATGTCTGTCACAAGTGCTACAAAGATGTGAGAGGCGAATCTTGTTCTCGATTGGGAGAAGTGCCATTTCATGGTAAAGAAGGTGTGGTGCTTGGCACAAAGTCTCGACGAAGGTTTGGAAGTGGATCGGGCAAAGATAGTAGCAATCGAAACTACCTCCTCCACAAATGTCAAAACCGTGAGGAGTTTTCTCGGTCATGCGGGCTTCTATGAAGATTCATCAAGGACTTCTGCGCAATCACGAAGCCGTTGTGTGGACTACTAGAAAGATACAAAGTTCGTGTTCACGGTGAGTGTTTGGGCGTTTGAGAAGTGAAGCTAGCCACGATATCGACCAGGTTTTGGTATCACAGTTAGGTCAACCATTCGAGTTGATGTGCGATGCTAGTGATTGGGCGAGTAGGAGTGTGTTGGGGCGAAGCGAGACAAGCTTTTCGAGTCGTCTATTATGCAAAGGGCAGCTCGACTCGGCTCGAATGAACTACACCTTCTTGAGAAGGAATTACTTGTTGTGGTCATGCTTTTGATAAGTTTATACCTTATTTGGTGGGCACCACCCATTATTCTGTGATCATGCCGCATCCGTCCTCGTTGCGAAGACTCGAAGCCACGATTGGTGAGATGGATCCTTCTGCCCAAGAATTCGACATGGAGATCAAAGATAGAAAAGGCTGCGAGAATGTGGTTGCCGACCATATCGAGATTAGAAGCCGGTCGAAGGAGAGGATAAGAAGATTGGGATCAGGAGAACTTCGGCTAGCATCTTGAGCATCGTTGATCACACACCATGGTATGTCGATTTTGTAAATTACTTGGTGATTGGGTTTACCTCCATCGTGCGATCCTCGTCGAGAAAAAGTTTCTCCACGATGTCAAGTTTTATTATTGGGATGATCCCGTCTTTACCGCCGATGTGCCGATGAATGCGATACGTCGTTGTGTTCCCCGGAGAATGGGAGAACATAATCCACAGTGCCATTGTTCTTTAAATGGAGGACATTTTGCGGAGAGGCGGCAAAGGTTTGCGAAAGTGGATTCTATTGGCCTTGGATCTTGAGGATTGCCAATCGTTTATCAGAGTTGTGACCGTTGTCGAAGAATGGGAAGCGTTACTAAGAAAGCGAGATGCCGCGAATACCATCATGGAAGTGGACTATTTGGCGTATGAGGATCGACTTTATGGGTCCGTTCCAGTGTCTTGTGGTTACATACATCTTACTTTTGTGGAGTATGTTTCCCAATGGGTGAGGCGATTCCCACGCCACGAGCGACTCAAGGTAGTGATCAAGTTTCTCCACAAGAATATTCGACTCGATTTGGAGTGCGAGGCGTTGATCGGCGATGGAGGTCGCGTTCAATAATAAGTGGCTGGCGATGTCCTAGCTAAATATGGCGTGGCGTAGAGTCACCTCCCATATCATCCATAGCGAATGGGCAGAACTCGCCAATCGAGAGATAAAGCAAATTTTGGAGAAGTCGGTTGTGAATAGGAAGATTGGGCGAAACAATTGGATGATTCTCTTTGGGCTACGGATACCTTAAAGCTCGTAAGTATCTCCATATCAAATGGTATTTGGTAAATCTTGCCATTTACCGGTTGAATTGAACAAAAGCTTATTGACTCTGAGGAGAATCAATATGGATTTCAAAGAGGCGGTTTGATGAAAGTGAACAATTGTTGGAACTTGATGAGTGGAGGAATGAAGCTTTTGAAAATTCCGGATATCTGAGGAAGAGCTCGGAAATTCTCGACCTCATTCGTTCCAAGTTTGCTACAGGTAATGAGATTTTACTTTACAATGCTCGACTCAGTCTTCCGGAGAAGCTTAAGTCGAGATGGTGGGGCGTGCCTTTGTCTGAGCTCACCTCAATGGGAGTTATGAATTGCTAGACTCGGTGGAAATATTTTCAGGTGAGCGACCAATACCTCAAATCTACTTGAGTCACACTTGACCAGAAGTCAGGTGACCAGCTCAGCGAACCATAATGAGAGTAGCGTCGAGCTAGCGGCGATAACTCTGCTGCTGGTTGGGAGGTAACCCAGCAGTTTACATGCTTTTGTTTTATCGTTTTGTTTGTTTTTTCGTTGTTTGTGTGGGTGTCTGTTGGTCTTTTTAGTCCCAAGGTATTTAATGGCTTTATTTAAAAAAAAAAAGCTTACATAGCGACCACCATGTGATAAGCAGCGCATTTTACGTTTATTGTTGATATTTAAGATGAATTTAGATCTATAAGCGGCGTTTATATCTTGGATCTCAATGATTTTAGCTATTTTGGAAGATCTTGCTCTTGGGGTTTCTCTTTGGTGTTTTGTAGGCTTTTCGGTGATAATCAATGCCTGGCATAAAAGTAACCAAAGATGATGAAATGGATATGACAAGTATGGATGTGAAAAGTTTATAATGTTAAGAGCATCTCGATAGGGTCCATAGGCGCAAGCGGATCATGATTCGGAGTTGGACGCAGGAAGACGGGCCGAAATAGTGAAGTCGCGAGGAGCCCGACGACCGAGCTCGCGGCCGGAAATCGCCGAACGCAACCTCGCGACCGAGCTCGCGGCCTGAGCCCGGCCCGAGGCGGGCAGAACCCAAAATTAGGGTTTCAGCCTAATCTATAAATAGGACTTCACCCTCCTTAAGCGTACCCGGACCTATTTTGCGTTTTCCTCGGTTTTCATAGTTTTCCATTTATTTTCGTTCTAGCTTTGATTTAGATTAATTCTAGTATTAGTTTTCCATCATTACGCAATTGTTCTACGCAGTTGTCGATTCGAACGTTTCGTCCGAAGAATTCCACCGTTTTCCGGTTTTCCGTTGGCGTTGGGATTTGAACCAACGATTGTTCTTGACGCCACCCTACGGGTTATCAATTTAATTTACATTTTTATGATTATTTAGTACTTTATATCGTTAATTATGTCAGCTAATTTACATTCTAATCCTAGGGTTTGCATGATTCATCTATATGTTGTGATTCTCTTGTTGTTATTTACTTCGGGTATTGATTCATGATTCTTGGTGCTTATTTATATGTGTTGATTTACGATCATTTTGATGCATATCATAGTTGCCGATTAATTAGTAACTTTTTAATTGTCGTCGATCTTGAATGTATGATCGGATAAGCGCTTGAGTAAATGGCGAGATAGGAACATTCGTAGGAAGCATATTCTTTGTGATCATTTGGAGTTACTTGTTTTCACCTAGAGGCGTAACGATAATAGGAAAACTAGTAATCAAGCGCATAATTATAAATGCGAAATTGTTGGTTATATCAGTGATCTTCATCTTATACGGATTAAAATTGGCTAATAGGAAATAGGATAAACATCGTTGTGGATAGGATTAATGCATCCCAGGGTTAGTCTTTCTTATACATTTTATCATCCGTGATTTTATTGCTTTATTTTATATTTACGCATGGTTACCTTTGTTTTGGATTAGAAAGGATCCATGCATATCCCATAAATATAATAATATCCTTATAGGATAAAGAGAATAAAATCTATCCTTAGAGAGCATATAGGGGCGCCGATTTCATGAAGCTACGAACTGGATGGGCCAGCCGAGGATCAAATGCGAGGAATAAAGATGGGCCTCAAATAAATTAATTATCTTATGTTCGGCCCGAACATAAATTAATTTATAAATATTTATTCATGCCACTAGAGAATAAATCTTGACTTACCCTTTATTACGAAGGTGAGTCAGACTTGCACTTAGACATTCTGAATCCCGTATTTAAGATATCGAATGTCCATTAATTATTTAGAGCATTCATTGCTTAAAATATTTAATATCTTTAATTCCTTAAGCGGTACCACTCAACCTTATTATTGTGCTTGAGCTAACTCAACTGCGGGGTTTAGTACAATAAACCTTTTGAGCTCCTTAAGGGGCGTCATCATCCTAGCGGATACGGTGACTCGTCTGAGATAACTAGCGTGACATCTGAATCGCCACCACCCGAGATGCGGAGAATCTTGGGTTAGAACTATAACCCTCACGCGTAACAAGTCAAAGTGATGGTCGAGAACTCATACTCACCTAATACCTTATCGAGGTTTAGATCATCATAAGTCACCGAGATCTTGGTTCTTCACGACGGTCGAGATAGAAGAACACATCTCAATGTGATGTGATACGTCGAGACGCGATACCAGCGATAGACAAGTAACAAGTCAAGTCAACTCACTTATCTATACACGAGCCTATCGACAACTCGTCCTCAAGTTGTCTCAATTTGTGAAACTTTTATATCTCATTAAGCTTCACCAATCATACGGACTTACGTGATCTTCTACACAATCGTATGATCTAACTTATATATGAGATAAGGGGACACGGATATATGCAATCAAGTATTGAAAGCAGATAGGAGATTGTAATAGTGGTAACGAAACATTGTATACAAGCTCACCAAAGCGCTTTCGGTATAAATCCAACAATCTCCCACTTATACTAAAGCAAACTTTAGTATACAATGTCTCTCTACTAGCTATTACAAACAACCATCACTTTGCTTCTCCCACTTATAAAGTTTCCTTTCTAAGTGGGTGCCATCAGCGCAATCAAGTCCTCTAACGTGTCCATCGTAGACTTTTGCGGCGGGCTCTTCGTGAATGGATCCGCTAGGTTATCCGTCGTATCAATCTTCTCAATCAAGACGTCACCTCGTCGCGATTTCTCGTATGACATGGTACTTTCTCTCTATGTGTTTGGTGCGCTTGTGGGTCCGTGGTTCCTTCGAGTTTGCCGCGCTTTTGAGTTATCACGATAAACTATGATACTCTTGGGCAAACCGGGTACCACATCTAGATCCATGAGGTGGTTCTTGAACCATCTGACCTCCTTAGAAGCCTCAAGGCGGCTACATATTCGGCTTCCATGGTAGAGTCCGCAATGCATGTTGCTTTGCACTCCGCCGGGATACGGCTCCACCTCCCAAGGTAAACACATGGCAGGGTTGACTTTTTCATCACGGTCGGCTTGAAATCAGTGCATATAACCCAAAGGCATTAGACTATCTGCATGGTAAACTAGCCTATAATATCGAGTCCTTTTCGGTGCCGAGTATATGCTTTCTGCAGTCCAATGAGCTTGTCGAGTTAGGCGATATCAACTACTATGCCTACCGCATGGCAGATGTCGAGCCTCGTGCATAGCATTGCGTACATGAGACTTCCTCGGAAGGCGTAAGGAACTTGTCTCATTCCTCTATCTCGCTGCGGTCATAGGTGCTGGCGTCTTAGATAAAGGAGCGCGTATGCGAAGGTAGCAATCCTTTCTTGGCGGTGCATACTAAAACGAGTAATCACGATGTCAATGTAAGGCGCACGAGATAAGCTCAACATTTTCTTCTTGTGATCTCGGTAAACCTTGATCCCAAGAATGTCTGCATCTCTAAGTCTTTCATTTAAGCGATCGGATAACCAACTCTTTCGTCGATACGACTTCACGTTGTTGCCTGACTAGAAGAATGTCATCTACATAAAGTGCAAGAAAAACCACATCACCGTTGACATCTAAGCGATACACACAACTCTCGCTAGGCAGCTGGGTAAATCCATAGGACTTGACCACCTCGTCAGCGTAAGTTCCATGACGGGAGGCACGCTTAAGTCCATAAATGGACTTCTTAAGCTTCCATACTAGATGCTCGTCATCCTTCCCCACATAACCTTCGGTTCTTTGCATATAGATGTCTGCCTTCCTCAAGGTAACCGTTTAGAAAAGCGGTTTTAACATCCATTGCCAAACCTCTAGGTTCAAGTGAACTGCTATGGCGGAAGAATTACGATGGACTTGAGCATTGCTACGAGTGAAAAAGTTTCATCGAAATCGATTCCCTCAATCACGAGTACCGCTTTCGCCCATGGCACGGCTTTAAAAGCGAAACCTCTCCATCGGAATCTCTCTTCCTTTTGTATATCCACTTACTATCTATGGCTTCCTTGCCATCGGTGAGAGTGTCTTTTCATATACATCCATGGCGTTATGGACTCGTTTCTAAGTCCATAGCGGTGTGCCGTAATCTTGCATCAATATCTTGTGTCGCCTCCTTGTATGTCCATGGGTCGATTATTGCTGTTCGTTTCACGGGACTAAATCCGAAGATTCACCCACGAACATAAATCGCTCGGGTTGACGAACAACCTCCCTCTACGACGAGGTTCTACGGGCACTATAGCGGCGGTGGGTGCGGAAACTTGTGGTTCTCTATCTTGCACAACTTCGGGTAGGTACCAACATGCGGTCGGTATCTCGGTGGAACTCGACCCCTTCAATTTCTTGAAGTATCGGTGTCGATCCTCCCACTAGACTCGACATCTCGTACCTTTGGCTGTCGGTGGTGGAATCGATCGTCTTCTAATTCTTGAAGAATGATTTCAACTTTGATTTATGATTTTTCATGTAGTCCTCTTCTAAGAATCGAGCATTAGTGCTAATAATGACCTTTTGATCCTTGGGACTATAGAATAAACCACCTTTGGTTATCTAGGATAGCGATAAACAACCTTGCATCGGATCTAGCCTCCAACTTATCGGCGCTTCTTGTTACGGCCGCGTGTCTTTGGAGCTCGCCCCATATCCTTATGTGGCTTAAGCGGGCTTCGCCAAACCACAACTCGAAGGGGTCTTTTCGGTGACTTGGATGGTACTAGATTTAGCAAGTATCTTGTTGTTTCTAAAGGCATACCCCGAGCGAAATAAGCAATGTTGCATAACTTCGTCATTGATCTAACCATTTCCAAAGAGTCTATTTCTTCGCTCGACACACCATTTCTTTGTGGTGTGCCGGTGAAATCTTGTTGGGATGTAATCCCACACTTCACTAGATAGTCCATAAACTCGTTCTTGAGGTATTAGCCACAGCGATCGAACCGCGATGACTTGATACTCTTACCAAGCTTCGTCTCCACTTCCTTGAACTCTTTGAATTTGTCAAAACATTCGGACTTGCGGTGAAGCGGTATATGTATCCGTGCCTTGAGTGTCGTCGATGAAAGTGACAAAATACTGCGTACCTCCACGAGCTTGTGTGGATATTGGTCCACACAGTCGAATGGACTAGCTCTAACATTTCTTTGGCTCTATAACCGCCGCTTTGAAGGGTGCGGTGCGACATCTTACCTTCTATACGAGATTCGCATGGTGGGAGCGAGTAACCGTGAGATTACCCAACGCCCATTCTTGGCCAGTCTTTGGATCCTATTTAGATTGATGTGACCTAATCTAAGATGCCGAGAGAAAAGTAGTGTCATCTTCTGAAGAAAACTTTCTCTTTTAGGGTTTGATGAAGATGCAACATAGTTATAGGTATTATGTTTTGCGAAATAGTATAAAGCGAATTATATAACGTGCCAACACGGATAACCGTTATTTCTTATGATAGAAACACCACTATCAAAAATAACGAGAATATCCATGAGTAAATAATTTTGAAGCAGAAGCAGGTTACTAGAAAATCCGGCACATATAAAGCGTCTTTCAAAACTAAAAGCTTTTCTCAAAACATAAAGTAACATCTCCAAGCCGCAACGGCCTCGACTTTCGCGCGTTGCCCATGGAATCATTATCTCGCCATCAAACAGCTCACTTGTCCGGGAACCCCGCAAGGTGTAACAAACATGATTAGTTGCGCCAGTATCTACTACCCGAGAATGGGTAGAACAAGTCGCTAAACATGTTTCCGTTACTAAAGCAAGCGACGATACCTTGAGCCTTGAGCATAGGGCACTTGGCGCAATGCCCAGTCTTACCGCACTTAAAGCACTTGCGCGCCTCCTTTGCTTCTTGAGCCTCCGGTGGCAACCACGTTCTTGTTCCCATTACTCCCACTTGTTTGCCTTGCCTCTTCTACCTTTGGTACCCTTTTCTTTTCCATTTTGCAATGAAAATTTTGGGCCCTTAGATGTGCTAGCAAGAGCATGTGCTCCTTTCCCATAACTCCTTCATGACAACGAGATCATTAAACAGTGACTAAGTGTAAACTCGGTCTTGCTCATGATCGCGTTCGCCGAAATTCTCAAAAGACTTGGGCGGTGTATTGAGGATGATATCGACCTTGGCCGCAGTCAATACCTCCTCCCAGCCGTCAAGACTATCCATGAGATGAGTCATGTGGAGACATGTTCATGGACGAACTTCGCCTTCCATCTTACACTTGAATTTCTCTCATTGTGTGGGCGGGATGTCGATCCGACCGCCCAAACTTACTCTCGAGACTTGACCAAATATCGGTCGCGTCTACCATCGTTGATCTCTGCAGCTGCAAGCCTTTGGACATAGTTGTCATCATATAGCATTTAGCCGTATTGTTTGACTTATTCCAAAGTGCCTTGACTCATGACTCGTTAGTCGATCGTCGATAAGGCGTCGGGTTTAGGAATAGTGAGAACAAACATGTGTTCTTCACGATAAGAACATATTCCATGTTTCGTTTCCACTCGATAAAATTTGGACGGATAGCGGTTTTGTGCGAGCATATTGATAATCGGAGTAAGAGACATATACGAAAAGATAATGAAAACACATAAGCATCGATCGCACATAATTAGTAACAATAATATTGTAACATTTTGATAAAACAATATTAATTGAAACCTCAATCGCCCAAGGAATCCACATACAAGCAGCGTGTGGGCGTTTACATGAACCCCTCGACCGGACTAAAATATACCTTTTAGTGGTTTAATTTCAATCCATGTCGACTTAACCTTAATGAATGAAATTAACAATTGGACCTTACTAGACCACGTCACTATCGCGAAGGGACTTGGCGGGAAGTTGTACTCGGTGATGTCTAAGCAATGACCACATTTTTAACGGAAATGAATTCTTAGAATTGGCATACTCACTCGGACCATACCTTCTAATTGAATTCTTTTGTTATCTCATTTTATATCTATCTCAGAGAACTTATGAAAATCGCACATGCAAGCCACGCGTGTGGGCGTTTACATGAAACTCCCACTTCTCAATAGATTTAAAATGTTTTATTTAGAAATCTCATCTAAAAACTTATGATAAGCAATGCAAGCAAAACGCGGGTGGGCGTTTACTCACGGTGTGTCTCGCTTTGTTTAGAGATCAAAAGGTGGAGGTCTTGACATTTTAATTTGAAAGAATTAATTTGTCGGGTTGCTTCTTAGTCTTTTATTCAAAAGGTTTGTCCATGAGATAACGTAATCCTAGCATGCTTGTCTATAGAACTCGACATGTAAAACATGCTCGAGAATTCTAAAAATTGCTTAAAAAGCGACAAAACTAGCATGCTTACTATGCGCACTTAAATCGTAAAACAACTTAATGGTTTGTCGGCGTAAGTTAAACATACATAGCATGCTCTGCATAATTTAAACCTCCACGACATGCAATGAGCGATAAAATAAAATAAAGCGTTCGCCGTGGCCCCTCGTGGAACACGTGCACTTTCTTGCCTAATCTATTACATAGAATTGCAAAATGCAATTAAAATTGAAAACGGGTCTCGCGTGCGCGGCGCGGACGGATTCGCCAAGCGGATTCGGGCTTGAGCGGAGGAGGCTTAAGGGTTGAAAACCGGATGCGGGCTGGCGGTGCGGACGAAACCGGGTCGGGTCGACCCGAACAAAAAGCGGGTCGGTCCGAAACAAGGGCTGGGCCGGCGTATAAGCCACGACCCATGCGCGCCGGCCAAGCACAGCCGTCGCCACCGTGCAGAAAACTTCGACATCTTTGAGGTTTCTGCGAATCTCATGGCGTTGGTCGCGAGCGCCGCCGAGGCCTCAGCGGCGCGCCTCGCGTCGCCGTCGCGTGCCTGCCGAAACGCTTTGAGGTTCTGCGCGCATAAAGCGCCAGCCGTGGCCGTGACGGCTGAGAATACTGCAGCGCGCTGCCCGCCGAGGGCGCACTGCGTCTCGCATGCGCCGAGCGCCCGCGCCCGTCTGCGAGACCTCGTTGAGGTTTCCGCGGTTGCCGCCGAGTCTGACAGACGGGCCCGAGGTTTCCCACGCGATAAGCAGCGCGCACCCCGCCGATGCCCGCCGTTGCCGCAGCTACCCGCCGCGACGCCGTCGGCCGAAAGGCTATTGCCAGCGTCCGCCGAGGTTTGTCGGCCAAGACGCCAACGCCCGAGCAATGCGCGCCAGCACTGCCCCATCGCCGCCGCCTCGTCCACGATGCCACGACGGGGCGCGTGCCGCAGGGCCGCTGCCGTCGTCGATTCTCCGGTGATTCTTCCTCGTCTCGTTTTCGTGCTTCGTCGTTCTTTCTTTACGGATAAGATTTATAAAAAATCTAATCTAACCACGGATTTTCTCGTGGTGAAAAACAAAACCAACAAAAACAAAAAGCGAGCCACGATGAGCGACGGATCCACAATTAAATAAGCGCGTAATAATCAAACGTGAATTAATCCAACAGAGCTAAGATTCCGATCCCGAGCTCGATACCAGTGTAGGGATGACATTTGTGCAGCCACCGCCCGGGATCTATCTTGGATATTTAATTCACCATACATTGATTACAAACCTAGCATGCGTCTATTTAATTAATTGCAACACGTAAGGGTTTCTCGTGTTTACCTGGATCGAAGAGGTCGATGGAGCGAGATGAATGGATCGAGCGGATCGGACTCGTGCTTTGACCTTCCGATCGTATCCGGTTGCCCAATCTCCAACGCGAGTGAGGGCGATCTATGGAGAATGCTTGAAAATCACCTCTTTCTCTCACACAATTTTGAAAAATCCTCTCAAGAGAACTATGAGATTCGAAAATATGCTTGTAGATAATTGAGGATTAACCTAGACTTTATCTCTTACCTTATATTTATAATGCATTACCATAATCCCATAAGGAAATGATCATGCATATCCCATAAATATAATAATATCCTTATAGGATAAAGAGAATAAAATCTATCATAGAGAGCATATAGGGGCGCCGATTTCATGAAGCTACGGAACTGGATGGGCGAGCCTGGGATCAAATGCGAGGAATAAAGATGGGCCTCAAATAAATTAATTATCTTATGTTCACCGAACATAAATTAATTTATAAATATTTATTCATGCCACTAGAGAATAAATCTTGACTTACCCTTTATTACTAGAAGGTGGTCAGACTTGCACTTAGACATTCTGAATCCCCGTATTTAAGATATCGAGCGTCCATTAATTATTTAGAGCATTACATTGCTAAAATAATTAATATCTTTAATTCTTTAAGCGGTACCACTCAACCTTATTATTGTACTTGAGCTAACTCGACTGCGGGGTTTAGTACAATAAACCTTGAGCTCCTTAAGGGGCGTCATCATCCTAAGCGGATCGGTGACTCGTCTGAGATAACTAGCGTGACATACAAGATCGCCACCACCCAAGATGCGGAGAATCTTGGGTTAGAACATATAACCCTCACCCATAACAAGCC
Source organism: Salvia rosmarinus (assembly GCA_036937905.1). Taxonomy (NCBI): domain Eukaryota; kingdom Viridiplantae; phylum Streptophyta; class Magnoliopsida; order Lamiales; family Lamiaceae; genus Salvia; species Salvia rosmarinus. The sequence continues at coordinate 16,762 of JAODLM010000286.1, forward strand.
AAAGTGATGATCGCGAACTCATACTCACCTAATACCTTATCGAGGTTTAGATCATCGTAAGTCACCGAGATCTTGGTTCTTCACGACGGTCGATAGAAGAACACATCTCAATGTGATCCTTCAATACGTCGAGCGTGCCAGCATAGACAAGTAACCAAGTCAAGTCACTTCTTATCTATACCAGACTATACCGACAACTCGTCCTCAAGTTGTCTCGGTGTGAAACTTTTATATCTCATTAAGCTTGACCAATCATCGGACTTCGTGATCTTCTACACTGTATGATCTAACTTATATGAGATAAGGGGACACGAGATATATCAATCAAGTATTCAAAGCAGATAGGAGATTGTAATAGTGGTAACGAGAAACATTGTATCAAGCTCAACCAAAGCGCTTCAATATACAAACCAATGACCACTACCCTATAACGCTCCAAACCCATCGTTCTAATTAACCCCCCATTTCGCCTACCCACCTCCCCACATTAAAACCTCACCCAAAACCTCCCAAGCCAAAGCACAAAACCACAACTTTCCATCCATGGTGCACATGTCCAAAGAAAAACTCCGGAACCAACCCGAAAAGACCGTCGCTCGCCATATAAAATTGAGAAGACACCAGTGAGCGCCGCCAAAGGAAAGTCCGTCTCGTCGGTGTGACTCTCTCTCACCGAGTTCGCCGAGGGGCGGAGGAAGTGCCCACCTCCATAACATCCACATGGGTGGACAGCGACAAAGAGGCGACCAGCGCCGAGAACACACCGAGAAGACAGGAGAAAAGAAAGAAATCATCCTCCAGGAAAAGAAAAATGAAGGAGACTCACCGCCTCCTCATCGAGAAGACGCCGCCCCTCTCACACCGGTCCGCTGCAAGCGCGAAACAAAGTGTTGGAGGAAGGAGGTCTCAGAGAGAACTCCGTGACTCTCGGAGAAAGCAAGGATGAAGGGAGCGACCCGATGGAAAAGATCGAGGAAGAAGGCGTCCTCCTCCTTGAAGAGCGGTTGGTGAAGAAGCAAAGATGGCGACGCTCGTCGAGCGGTAAGGCCTTCACGGTGAAAGCCAAGGAGCTCGTCAAAATAAGGAGATGGTGGTGCCAAAGCGACTGGAACCTGCACTCCTCGAGCAACTGGTGTCAAGGAGGACGTCGATAGTTGTTTAAGGGAATAGGATGGGGAAGTTTCTCGAATGGGATACCATAGTATTCGCGCCAATGGTGAAGGAGTTTTACGGAGATCTTGACATCGACCACGACAAAAGGGTGCCGGTAGGCATCGGTTCACTCTCGCCGGGGCGAAGAGTTCGGTTGTGAGCTCAACCAAGCTCTAAACATGGTGACATTGATGGAGGCGAGGGAGCCACCATCGGGAGCGACAAGGTGGTACCTAACTTTACCGACGGAAATGTTCCGGATCCGGGAAAATTAATCGGAAAGGATGGCGCATGCCTAAATCGTGTGGCGCCAAGGGACAGCCTCAAGGACCCGGCTATGCAAGTGTGCCACGGATCTCTCCTACAATCTCTTTGGCAGAAGGACAGCGGTGCAACCATGTCGAAGAGCGAGTTATTCATCCTCTAGGCGATGCGAAAGGATGAGGCTCAACTTTGCATCCTTCGCAATCTCGCACATGAAGAGCATCATGGGCGGGGAAGCGTGAGCTCTCCTTGTGCCACTTGCCGACTAACTTTGCTAAGGAGAGCGAGCTGCTGGGCCCCGACTTTGCCATGACCCCGAGAGATGACACCTGACTTGAAGGCACTCGAAGATGCTCGGGATAGTGGAAGGCGAGGATGGCAAGCTCACCATCTTGCGGCGCTTGAGGCCGGTTGCCAAAGCCAAGACGCTCAAAGGCGAGGCAAAGGCGGGACATTCGGCACACCGACTCGCTTGAAGCGACACTCAAGCCGCCCTCGTAAGAATACTGAAACCTTGAGTGAGATTGGACCGCCCGACTCGTATTTTTCGCCCACCAAGGATTCGGTACCCACCGCATCCCCCTAAGCTTTTCCTCCCTTTTGTTTGTGTTTTTTGTTTTTGTGTTTTGTTTTTCTTTTTTTTTCTTTGTTTGTTTGTTGTGCGTATGTGTGTTTATGTTTTTCGGGGACCATACTCAGTCTAACACTTTGCCACAAGCAAAGTGTGTGAGTGGGAAAGGCCCCCTGTTTTTTTGTTGTGTGTGTTGACCAGCACGTTTGAGATGAGCATGATAATTATGATCTCGGCATAGGCTTTGTAATACATGTTTAGCTTGTTTCAATAAGGTTAGTATGACGGAAAAGGGGCATAGCATGCACACCTGTGAGAAATTGAGCTTATATGCTTTATCATTGCAAGAATGATTTTTATTCGTGTGATATTCAGATGCTTGACTTGGTTGTGCTAGAACTTGCTCTTGCCTTCGATCAAAGCCCAACCGCTTTGTGAGGTCTAAGTGTTTAGAGCGATTTAGGCTTTCTTTTCAGAGCTATGGTCAACAATGAAAATAAACCCAGATATATGTATCATTTGCAAGCCCCTTCGAGCTGTTCGCTTTCTTTTAAAATTACCTTGTGCTCTTCCCTGACCTGGGATTTGAGAGAGGAGGAATAAGGGAGGGATATATATGTCTTGGGCATCATTTTGGGCAAACACAAACATTGGATGCCTTGGCCTTCGGCCGGGCATAATGAGCTTAAATTCAAAATGTTTAGAAAAGAGAAAGGGTGGGGGAACAACGTTTAAAAAAAAAGAAGAAAAAAAAAAAAAGAAGTTCCCCCAAAAATATAAAGTGTGCTCAGGCCCATAAGTATCTTGCCAAGGGAAATGGGAAAACATTCTGCCCAAGACCTAAGTCAAGACAACCTTACCCCAAGATTAAATACTTCCAACTTAGCCAAGAAGCCACTCAATGCAACCCTAAAGACCTAAGGATAGAGAACTTTGACCAAGGTATAGGGCAGAGACAGTAGACGGCAGGCAAGCCTATGGCACTTCCTTGATCAAGTCATCACTGAGCATGAAAACCCTAAACACAGAGAGTTTAAGTGCTTGAGAGGATCTTCACAAATTTGCTTTGCCCCGATCTTGACTAACCTTGATACATAGCTGTATTAATCGCCTATGCCTGATTATCTTTGTCATGATTCATCATATCCTTGCTGGTCTTTTGCGTGTGTTGATTGTGTGTTTGTTTTTCTTTTGGGCAAGGAATGCTTGACGCTTGAGGACAACCGTGGTTCGAGGGTGTGAGTGTGATGAGCCGTTTTCGTGCTTTCTTTTGGGGTAGTCCTTGCCTAGAAAGAGTGCATTTTATGTGTTCTTTGCGTGTGTTTGTGTCAGAAGGACACGCTTTGGGGTATTGCAGTTGAGCCGACCTTGGCAAGATCGTGCCACCTCCAGTGAGAGAGGTAAAATCACGAAGATTACCTTGGCAAAGCATTCGACATCTTGCCAAGACACTGCATCACGCACGGAGCCGAGCCCGATCAACGAGCCGACGTGAAGCCAAGAAGGTGTCGAGATAAGGAAGAGAGGTAAAATGACGAAGTAGCGAAGGGGACAGAGGTAATCTCGGGATGCAGTTGGGGACGCAGACAAGGACTCGCGAGACTTGCACGCAAATGGGAAGATTCAGGTAAGGTCTTCTCGTCCCTTGATTTTTGCCGTAAAGGAAAGGTCAACTGCAGCGCACTGGATGAGACAAACCGCAGATCGAAGCGGAGGAGCCCTTGTCGGGTCCAGAGCCCGAGCTAGCTTGTCGCCTCACACCGTCGCCTCGAGACGCGACGACTCAGACAAGAGGGAGTATACATAGGCTCCCAACACAACTCCACTAAGGATGCAATAATAATTCAACAGAACTCAACACACAACATTCGGTGGAGGGTGAAGCATCAGTCCGAAATTCTCTCTACACTTATCTCTTTTATTTCTCTTTGCTTTCATGAGTGATTGGTGAGGAAGAAACAAGTCCTACGGGCAAACACTTATTTTATGTATTTATGACCTCTGCTCGAGCAACTTCTTGGCAGAGACTGCCTTTAATTTCAGTTTGATTTTCTATTCAAGTATGGTTTCGATTATGTTCTTGTTTATTGCTCTTATGTTTATGTGGATTATGTGTGAGTAGTTGGTTTGTTTGGGCTCGAGGTAAAGCACGTTGAGTCGAGGTCATACGAGTCGTGAGGTCTAAACGTCTTTAGAACCTTGAGTGAGTGTTCCCGAAGCTCTAGACCTTTATACCCATGTTATTCATTTCCTTGAGCGTTAACTCGGCCGGTAGCCTTGGGGGGGTGGCTACAAGTAATAGCCGGAGTAAGACATCGTGTGTCTCTTTGTCCCGGGAAGTGTGGCTGGAGTGGGTGATTGTAGCCGTCGGCCTTGGGCAAAGGGCTGCGAGCCACTCCCTTGGACCGGCTTTGGCTAGTTAGGGCTGTCTAGTGAGTAAAGTTGTTGGGCGGAAGAACCTATCTCGAGACCGTCTTGGCGAGGGGGCAGGGGCCTCAGTACTTAGTCCTAAAATCTACGAGCAAGCAGGGGCTGGGAGGCCTGGTGTACGTGACAACCTAAAACGGCATCTACCCCTTAGTACCTTTAACCACGACATACACTCATGGTGAAAATTCTTGAATCTATGACCGATGTCTTGACCAATATCTCAATGTGCGGAACCCTCGACCCAACTACTTGTTATTTAATCTCTTTACCTTGTGTTTAGTTTAGCTTTACTTCGCTCAAGATATATCTCTCAAGACATTTCATCGAGACCGTCACCGACCGACACCTTGCACTCTGGGCAACCTACTACTCAAATTGTGACAACTCAAGTAACAACACAACCAGCTCTCTGGGGTTCGACCCCTTAACTTGTCATACACGGAACTATGTGTTCAATTTGGAGGAGATTATAAATGTATCTTGACGTGTTTGGGACCTCTAACAACGGGCATCCGAGCATCATCATTCATGTTGGGATCCAGGTTTGAATGTCGTTTATAACCATAGATACAAAACTAAAATTTCATTGTTGAGCTTATACTACACAACCCAACGAAGACATCAGATAGGTAAGCTCTCGTGCAACAGTATTTTAGATAACATTTACTTGGGGCCAAATTACCCTTCAGTCAAACTTCACAACAGAATTCACAATGCATTCATCATTACCACTCTTCGTAGAATTGGTTCTAGAGATGAAAGATTAACCAGGATAAAGAGCAAGAAATTATGAGCTAGAAACAGTGATATCAAGGCGAAAACCCAACGTTGGGTTTTAGTGGGTTTTACACAGCAAGGCGAAAACCCAACGTTGGGTTTTAGTGGGTTTTTTGTTTGTTTTGTATTTTATTTATTATTTTTTTGCCACATCATTGCCACATCAGTTTTAATTTGTCCAAAAAAATCATGGTAAAATTACTACAGTTAATAAGTTCGTGTATTTGTATACTCCTTTTAAAGTTCATGTGCAAAACCAAAATCAAATCAAAGTTCGTGTATTTATATGCCAATACACTATATATATATATATATATGGTGGTTATGGTGAGAATGCTATTATGTATAAGAAATATGAATAAATCATAACCATTAACTAATACTCCCTCCGTCCCGCTTAAAGTGTCTCTTTTCTTTTGGACACGGGTATTTAGGAGAAATGTATAAAGTAGTTAAAATATTAAAAGCGGGTAGGGTCCACATTTTTAAAGGGATAATTATTTCCTAAAATGGAATGAGACATTTGTAATGGGACAATCCAAAAAGGAAAGTGAGACATTTTAAATGGGACAGAGGGAGTATGTAATTAGTGTCCCAGATTTTATGTTTTATTTTAAACAAGATTGATGACATCATCATCAATCTATTCACCAAAAGTCGACTGAAGGGTAAAACTAGCTCAAATATATCCATCTGTCGTGATTTGGGGGGGATTGAATCTTTACAAATCTGTGGAATTCTTTTAAATCACATATATGCGTTGTTGTTTTACACACTTATCATTTGTAGCACATATTTCATTGATTCTCTGCACAACTACATATATTATTTATTTTTCTTTTTATTTGTAGTATAACATTATAGTTGTAAATCGTTCTTTATGTTGTACATAGTTTAACACGAATATAATAGTATTTTGACAATTATTTTAAACAATTAATCACAATTATTATGATATTTAATATCTTATATTGTGGAAGTGTTTAAGATCAATTTTTCTATGATATCCAGTATATATTTTCTTATTTTCGACACTAGAATAGCCAAGTATTGTTTCTATTTCAATGCTAAATTATCATAAATACCGTGCAACGATTTTAACCTATAATGCTACAATACAAATAAAATAAAAGATTAACAAGATACATAGTACAGCGGTTGTCTGAATCATGTGCTAAGTAAATGATATATAGTGCAACGCCGAACAAATTAAACATAATCCAAAATTATAAATTAACAAGATATATATTTTTGTAAAGTTTATGTGGAAGTTGTGTAACATACTAATAATCGTATGTAACAATGACACATCATAGAGGATAGAGGATAGAGAATAATAAATCCTATAAAAATAGGAATTAAAAATCCATCTAATAGTAAAATTATAAAAATATCATTTATAATTTCTCCAGCAACAACAAACATAGCACATATAATTATAAATATTAGCACATAAAGAATTAATCTTGTCCATTGATCTAGCAGGATCAAGGACTACTATTTATTCCTGTTTCACAATCAATATTTACATTCCCAAATCATATATATATGAGTTAGTTATAGAGGGAACCACCCCTATGTTAAGAACTAGGAACTAATCTAAACCATCCAAATTACTAAATGAAACAATGGAGATAAAATGGCTAATCAAATTCGAATTTATTACATATTAATTAGCAAACTTCTATTTTCAGATTTTATTCACGTTTGAGGGCATAACAGTAAATATATAAAATTTACTGCATCTCTCTCTCATGTATCCCTAAATTATCGCGGATCCCTCTCTCCTCTAGCCCTAATTTGCCGTCTCCCTCAACCTCTCTGCAAAACTGTTCGAGTGTACTTCTTCGTGCATTCCAATACTATATTCAATCTAATTTCATGCATAATATTTCTCAGTTATCGGCTAGCATCCTTCTCCGTGCGTTTTTCAAAAGGTAGAGTTTGTTCACACAAAGATTATATATGTTATGTATAACTCGATAGTAGTTATGCATGTGATCATAATGGTTTCACAAAATAAATACATGCACAACAGGCCACTAAAACACGCATAAGTGACATTTATCCATGATATTTACATGAAATTGTATAATTTATTGCATAAATGGCATTTCAAGACTAAAAACATGTATAACCCCTACAATTTTTGATTATATTGCACACTCATCTGTGTATTAATATGTTAGTTAAATGAGTTTGTTTATGCTTGTGAAAAGTACCGTAATTTATGCATATTAATATTCACATAAAATGTATACATTGATTTCAGTTATCTTATGCATAAACACTAGTTACATTGTATGCAAAATATTTCATATTCGAATGTTATTAACATATCTCACAAGTTGTCATCTTCCAACAAACCACAAATCCAAATATTAATTCAAAAGAACTTATCAGTCACGCATATACAATTTTCATTAAAAAAAGAACTAACATAAAATTAAGAGATATGGTCGTTCACTTTGATTCAGAGATACCAAAAAAAATTATTCTATAAATAATGATATAGGATCCCTTAATTATAAGAGTTAGTCGGTTACCTATTATTAAAATTACATTACTAACCTTAATTGTAATTCCAGCAAAATAAAGACTATTATTATGAATGAGGTGGTCTCCTGTGCGCGCTCACGCACAGTGAGACCACCCTAATTAATTAATTAGTTAATCAATAATTAAGTAGTTAATTAATCTTAATTAATTAATTAAATTAATTCTAATTAAAATTAATTAATTTAATAAATTTTAATTGTAAATTAATAAATATAATTTTAAATTAATATATCTTAATTTTGAATTAATAAACTCTAATTTTGAATAATAAACCCTAATTTTGAATTAATAAACCCTTTTTGGAATTAATAAACCATAATTTTGAATAATAAATCCTAATTTTGAATTAATAAACCCTAATTGAAAATAATAAACCCTAATTTTGAATAATAAACCCTAATTATGAATTAATAAACCCTAACTTTGAATTAATAAACCCTAATTGTTAATTAATAAACCCTAACTTTGAATTAATAAACCCTAATTGTTAATTAATAAACTCTAATTATGAATTAATAAATCATAATGAATTAATAAATTCTAATTAAAAATCTAATTATCCTTAATTGCTATATTTTATATAAGTTTTTTGTCATAAAACAAAAGGCATAACATTAAATAATAAAATACTAAAAAAAAAAAAAAAACAAAGTGAAAAATAGTGTGCAGCGCAAACGGTGGCGCATATACAAGTTTTTGCCATTATGAATTAATCTTGATTGTTGATCTATATAAATAAAGGGTTACGATTGGTTCTTAGTTCTCAATAAATATCTAGTTCTCATTTGATCCATCGCCATTGATATATATATATATATATATATATATATATATATATATATATATACACATGTGATTAACAATATAACTAAATTTATTTATTTCTATTGAGATTTTTTGACATTAAGTTGAACGTAAAATTTCAAGTTTCTAAAACCAAACGAAATAAATTTGGTACTAATTATTCAGTATTTTCATTCGTTCAAAAAAAAAAATTAAATATTTTCATTACCATGGGAATTAACTAACTATAAAATCATTTTTATTTTAAACAAGTACATTTGTCACCTTAATCAAGATGCAATCAAATTTCCTAGTATAATTCAAGTTGATATATATAGTTTCTGACATTCAAAATAAGGATTGGTGGCTGCAAATCATGTTACAGGGTTTGCAGGGATTTTAATATATATTATCAATTGGAACCTGCTTCATACGTGGAAACATTCATCTCGTTCATCCTTAACCAAGAACATGTCAATGCCATAAACAGCTAATAAAGACAGTTTTGTTGGGGATTCAAACTTTTCGCAAGTTGATCATATATTTAAATTTAAATAATTATCAATTAGTATCTACGATTTTGTCATAACAAAAGATTTAACATGATAATAATATCACGTTAGGTTTTTGGCTCTTCGAGTTCAAGAATAATGTTGTATGCGATGCCATGCACGGTTTTGGTTGTTTGTAGATCGAGAAGACCCTTTGTTCCTTTACAAAGGGGTAGATTTTGAGTTATTTCATGCATTAATTATTACTTCTTAATATTTAATGACTCTGTTTGAAAATATGCCCTTATATATACTTTTTTTTTTTTTTTTTGGCGATGATGAAAACCATGGCTATTTCGGATAAATGACAGAAGACAAACTGGATTGAGAATATCTGGTGCGATCAGTTCAATCAAAAAGACGTTGATAATATCCTAGTAGATCGATTGACATTCAAGTGAACTAACTACTCGGAGTCTCGGACTACTTAAATTGCCAATGCATAACAAGATTCATTACATTATTGACTAGTAATTAGAAAGTGTAAATTTTTAAACCCAAGGAGTTATTCTGAGCCTATTAAAATTGGGTCTATCTTTCCCTTTAAAAACTTTATAGATGGAGAGGGTATTCCAAATTTGTATAGAAAAACATAACCTTTTACCCAAGTCAGTGTAGAATAGAAATGATGGCTTCAACATATTTGTTGGAAAATTTTTGTCTTAACTTAATGTTTTGATTAAATTTCAAAATCTCTCACATATTTGTCCTACTGATGTAACATAATGGTGCTCACATGTTAAGGAACCGACTTTTTAGCCTTATAAGTTTTAGCAGAAATACGGAGTTATTTAAACCTTAAGTGTTTGACTTTCAACGTGTCAAAGAGAATCTATAGAGAATCCCCATGAGTCAGAGCTTAGACGTACGATGTTGCAAACATGGAAAACTACTTACGAGGATCCAAGTGGGATGATTTCAAACGACAAATGGAATGGATGTGATTGATGTTCTCTCTAATAGCATTGTTCATCATCTCTCCTATAAATACCCCGAAGATCCAACCTTTGAAGAAAACCGAAACATTGTGCAATCAAAAAGTCAACGTACCAAGAGTTCATATCCAAAGAACATTCAAACAAACGTTTTCGAAGAAGGGAGTTTCAAAGTGTTATCAGTAAATCCTCATAGCTCAAATATATTTATCAGCATAGGATTTCAGCATACAGTTCCTTAACATCTATGTTATAATCTTCTAATATCCTAAGCCTAAAAATCTTTGAGTTGTCGCTTGTGACAACTCAAATCTAAGTTGGAAACACTTTTTACCAAAACCCTCAAAAGTTAAAGTAGAAGTTGGGCAAGTAAGCAACAAAGTGTTTGTTGCAAAAACCTTGGGTTTTTTTTTTGCACATATAAGTAAGAAGGTTAGGTCGACTGCACCCGTAAGCAGTCAGAGGTTTCCTCCTAGCACCAACAAGCGTAGGAACGAACGCTAAGTAAAGCAGGATACAAAAAAGGTTAAAGTCTGTATCTAGGTTTAATGTTATACCCGTAAACAAGACCAAATCCCAAGTAGTGGATTGACTGTGTTATCAGTCCGTGGACGTAAGAGCTGATCTCTCCGAACCACGTTAAAAACTATGTGTTATTTACTTTTAGTTCTTTACTTTTGGTATCGCTTAAATTTACATGTTATTGAACTAAACATCACTTAACACACCCAGCACATCATACTGTTCAAAACCCTCCATCAGTATTAGTTTGATACTGAAGAGAAAGCTGAAATTGATTAATCAATATCCGACTAAGTGTTTTTAATCAGCATAAGTTTTTTGTAAAGGCAACTTAACCACCACACTTCTGCAGCCATATTAGTTATTAGTCCAACTGATCAGTTGTTATAGTAGTCAGTAGGATTGCTAACTGATACATTTAGTACAAGACTCTCCGAACTTGAACTGGTTGGCAATACTGACACTAGCACTGAATTGTCATCAGTTAAACTGACATCTACTGACTAGTAGAAGGCTCGGTCTTTTCTTTTCTTTTTTGAGAAAAAGTTTTAATTTGTCTCAACTGATGTATCCTTCTCCCCTCATACACCAATACGATCCCCAAGGGACCATCAATACCCCTGCAATTGTAAGCCAGTATGACTTGGTAAAAGAGTTGCTTTGAAGCCACACTATTCCACATCGACTTAATAAAGGTCATGATTCTATAAACAAAATTAAACTCTCTCCCTTTATAAGGCCTTTTAAGGAGAAAATATGCACAGTTCTAATATGGTATCAGAGCATACACAAGTTCAATGAGATTTAAATGTTCACATTGTAGTCGTCGATGTATAATATCGGCCCACACGTTCGATCAGAATATGTTTATTCATGTTGTAGCTAACAAACATGGTTTTTAATAGTTTTTAAGGTACATTTGTAACTAATTTGTTAGTGAAAATCATGATTGGAACGAGTGTTTGTTTAGTTTTGCTTATATTTTGAGAAATGATATTTTTTGGCATCTTTTGCTATTTTTCAAAAAATTGGAGAATAAATTGAATAGTTAAAAGTGAATAGGATTAAAGTACACTTCGACATGAGTTTGTAGGAAAAAAACAGTGCGTGAATCGAAGTTTAAACGAGGAAGAATGAGCTAAAACAAAAGTCGCTAGCTTGTTACTGAGCAAAGACAGCGTCAGAAAGACACAACACGAGAATTACCAAATTTTAACCTATTTTGAGATTTTTCATATTATTAGTATATTTTGACTCCTATTTGGATTCATTACCTTCCATCACTATAATTGGTCCTATTTGGATTCGACTACCTTATCTAACTACAATTGATTCTCACTAGGATTATAATATCTATCTCAATCTTTTAGGATTTAATATGATTTCTCCACCTATAAATACATCTTCCGAGCATCTTGAATTATACAATTCAATTCTTATTTCCCTTATACACTTATTTAGAGTTTAGTTCTAACCTTAAGTTTTATTTTTCAAGTCAAGTTTGGAGACTCAAGATTCAAATATTGAAGTTTGTTATCGTGATCATTGAACACGAATTTTATCTATTTATTTTAAATTTATGTTTTATTATTTTTTATTTTATTTTAATTATGTCTAGCTAATTATTAGTTGATCTTAGTGTTTGTATGACTAAATCAAGATTATGTGATTTATCAATTGATACCAATTTGCCTTTCACTTTATGATTTGCAAGTTTTGGTACTTAATTTCACGTTGATATACTTGATCACTATTCATGCTTGCTACTTAGTTAAATAGTTAGTGGATATAATTGAGTAATAGAACTTAAGAATACACAATAGGATTAACCTAAATACTTATACTCCGTCGTTGAGTTTTAACACAAACACAGGATTCCACCCCTAGTTTTTCATTCACGTGATTCACAGAAACACTCGAACCCTAATTAAGCTCGCCGCCGTCTTCACCACGCCGTCGCCGTCTTCACCGCGCTGCACCACCCCTGCCTCACCGTATTCACCTCGCCGCCATGAGAAAGCTCTCCGCCTTGACCATGTCTGCGCGTCGTCCCTGCTCGCCGCCTTCTTCACGTCGTCGTCCCTGCGCCGTCGTGAGAAAGCCCCTCGTCGTCCCAGCCCAACCTCATCGTCGTTGCCCCTGCCGCCGTATTCACCTCGCCGCCGTGAGAAATCCACCTTATTGCCAGCCCGCCCGCCTCGCCGTCTTCACGTCACCGCCGTCCCCGCGTCGCCATGAGAAAGCCCCTGCCCAGCCCAGCCCCTACCGTCGCCCCAGCCCAGTCCCGTCGTCGTCGCCCATGCCTCGCCATATTCAAACCATCCCACCCATGCCGGTCACGCCACCCGACCCCGCCTCGTCTCCGCCCTCCGAACAAAGGTACTTTAAACTATATTTTTCTATATGTATGATCTTGAATTTATCATATGTATATGTATATGTTGAATTTATATTTTTATGTATATATATTTGTGAATTTATCGATATGATATCAATTTTGTGTACTCGTGAATTTATCGTATATATGTATATGTATACATAAGTGAAATTATTATATATGATATAATTTTGTGAAATTATCGATATGTATATGCATATGAATGTATCGATAAGTGAAATTATCATATATGTATATGTATAGTGAATTTATATAGTGAATTTATCGATATGTATGTATTCGTGAATTTATCATATATGTATATGTATTCGTGAATTTATCGTTTATGATCTTGAATTTTGTGTACTCGTCAATTTATTGTATATGTATATGTATGATGATATTTATCGTGTATGTGTGTATGTATGATGATCTTGTTCGATTCTCGATTAGAGGCCGCACATTTTTGTCTATTGTTTTGAAATATACACACCATGTGTATTGAATTCACATACACACCATGTGATAATATTTGTGATCTTCTTTGGGTAAATTATGCTATCGTACAGTGAACTACACTTATCCTTAAGCAATGAATTCAACGTAGAAAATATATTCAAAGTAATATATTCTGATTGATGCATATTTAGATACACACGACTTTTTTTAACGGGACATTTCCCTTTTGATTATCTGTTGATGTGAGTATTTCTCATTGTAACTCTTTGCTACATGTTAATAGTTTAAAACATATATTTGGTTCTTTTGTAAATTAGTAAAAACACTAATATTGGAATATATAAATAAAAATCAACTAGAATGAGCACCACACAACAATGTTATAGTATCCAATATGAACTTAACATGAGCATTGCATAATATGTATAAGTCATGGTGTATCAAGGGCGGAATCGAAAATGTGCATGGAGGAAGCTAAAGACAAATATTTAGTTACAAAAGTGCTAAAATAATATTTTTTGAAAAAGATTATAAATTATAAGATTAAAAAAATAGTTGAGGCTCAACCCATCCACTATATATACAAATATATTTTGACAGGGTTAAGTAGCGATAAAAAATAATTTTATTTTATTAACTGTAAACAAAATATTATTGTAGTATGTAAAAAATATTACAAAGATATATAATTAAAGTATGCAGTAAAAAAGCATTATCACATAAAAAGTATATATAGTCATATGCATAAAAAGAATATTGTTTTGTTTGAAAATCAATCATGATCATTCATTAATAAAGATATATACTAACAAATTATTTTTCTAGATAATAGAATAATGATGATTCTTCTACTTTAACATACATAAAGATGTAGATATAAGTGTGAGAAGAATAGATAAAGACATACATTAATATTCATCGACAATAATATTTATTAATTCACTTATTCGCATCATTATATTATAATATAATGTGCAAATATCATCTTGAAATATTCACTCAAACACAAGTCATCCAAGTATATTATTGTACTTATCCGAGTATGAATCAGTCTAATGATTGGTGGGAAGTTTGTAAGATAAAAGCATGATCCAAAATTGAAGTCCCATTTCAAACATTAACATCTGAAATACCATCAGACCAACCATATCAGGAAGATGACTTAATCATCTCAACTAATCCAGATATAGACGATGACGACACAATAATACATCCTGGTGGTGGCTTGATAGACATAGATGAAAACAATAGTGAAGAAGACGAAGATACATACTTGACGAGTGAGGAAGATAATAATGATGATGGCTATGACGACGATAGTGATTACTATAAGGTTTATATGAATCAATTTGATAGAAAAATGTTTCGATAGTATGTTTTAATATGACATATGAATTGTTTTCTTATTCAATTGATCTATTTTGCTAGATGCCTAGAGGACGTGGATCCTCATCTGCTAGAGGACGTGGGTCCTCATCGTCTTTGTCATCGGGATCAGAGGGGGCATCAATGCCTCTGTTGATAGCATCCGATTGGAGGAGGAGCATATCCCTTATTCAGCTCGAGCTTCAGCTTCATCTTCGGGGTCGGGTTCTATCTCAAAGAAAGATAGACGGACTAGGCTTGCGCTCGATGATATGGGGTATTTGTTATACTTTCAATTACAATATGTATTTTTTAATTTGTTGAACTAATGATATTTATGTTTTATGCAGTAACTTAGTCACATATAATGTGGTTCCTAGCGCCTGCATTCGTATATTCAAGCAGGTCAGAAATCCAATGGGTTTTAGTTGGAGACTGACGCCACAGTCAGTGAAGGATGATTATTTCAATGAGTTCAAGGTAACAAAAAAGAATGTTTATAAGCTTGTTTACATTCTTAAACACCTTTTTTGTGATTTTTAATTAGTTGTTCTAATATTTATGGTGATTTTTAATTCATCTAGGATCTAAAATTATATTGGTAGTTTTTTTGTTTGCTAATTGATGCTCATTCGGTTATTAATTATCAATAAACATATAGTCATAATTTGTTATTGATTTTTTTTTGCTTTTCACTTGAAACCGAAACGTTTCTGTTGGGACGAGGCTATCCCAGATGAGGTCATATATGACCTTTGGCATCATATGGTCGCACGACGATATAGAGACTTTGTTTGTGGCATCAAGGCCACAAGGTATGACGAGAGTAGGGCGAGACCTCCTAGTATCCACGAGGATGAATGGTCTGCTTGGCTTGCTTATTGGGATACTGAAGAAGTCAAGGGGAAGTCAGAGATTGCGTGGAAGTGTAACAGCCCTCTAATCCTAAGGACGGATTAACGAGAACTAAAACTTGGAACATAAATCAAGGAATATTAAAGAGAGTTTATCGAAGACTAGTGGAACATATATCAAGTAAATTAAGAAGTTTTGACCATCAAGTATGAGACACACATAATTTACATATAGAAAGGGGCCTACAAGTCCTTAACAAAAGATCCACTGATCTGGAGGGATTCAACTGTCAACATCAAAACATAAACATAATGTTCTATCGCAGCGGAGAAGCATGTGAATACACATATGACGATGTGTATTCAAGGTTTTTAACATATCAACATCAAAAGAGCCCGACCACACAACACGCCCATCCACCATCCGCTCAACTCGCACATTTAAAAACAAACATGCGTGGTCGAGTACAATAATGCACTCAGTGAACTCATGCCAAAACATTTTATCAAATTTAAATTAACTACCCCATCACAGCAACACACGAGGTTTTTATTTGAAATACTCGTGCTTACTCAACATTTTCTGTCATTTTCCATAAATATTCGTCTGGCGGACATATTTTTCTTGTATGTATGATCCATATCCCTTTCCATTAATCTTAACAATTCCATCAACTCATCTCATAATTCATCTCATCTGGCAGAGAAGGAGGCCTCCTCCCACGGACGCCGTGATCGCCGCCGAGCACCCTTTCAAAGACACAAATACCAAATAGTGCACAAAATCCTTGCCACTCCGCACGGGATACTTAATTCTCAATCATCCTCATGGGTACTAACAAGGATACAAATTCAAACATTTCATAAGTTGGGAGCTACCCAACAATATGCATCATTCGATCATGGATAGGATACATACATAAAACATGAACATTTTGGGGTGTAATTAAATAAATCATTTCATCATCATTTCTTGCAAATAGCATCGTAAATAAAACATTTGATAAGTAATTTATCTTTTGAGTATAATAAAGCCCACCGACCGTAGTGTTTCCTAGTTCGGTTTCTTGCTTCACTAATTTGTCACGTCCGCGTCCCACCTATTCGTAAAAACTACTGTAGTACGTTGGTCACGTTTTTGAGATTTTCAAAGTTTAATAAACTTTGATAACTTTATAATATAATAATTTGAATCCCTTAACTAATTTAATACGTCGTTTCATCGCATATCTTAACTAAATATTTCTCATACTTCGATAGAGACGTAATATGATCTACGGTCTCATATTAACCATTTAGGTTAAACGTTGAACGTGTACTAACGCCTTTTGATAAAAATGATTTCAAATATGAAATCATTTCTCACAAATGAGATATTCTTATAAAATTAATTTGTCTTACACGTATTAGTGTATATATTCAACGTATTTCATACGTTTAAACTTAAGTCAACGTTTTTGACTTTTCTTAACATATTTTTCAATTATTAACATATTTTAAAACCAATTTCCATATAAATCGATTTTCAATCGATTTCTTTTCATAAAACCCTAATTCTCGATTTTTCACGTAAATCAATAAACTTGATTAATATTTTACTTTAATATGAATTAACTTATTCATTATACATTATTTTCATGTCCAACGCTATTTAATATAACGCTTCGCCGTAAACATAGTATATTATGTTTATAAAATCCCATAAATTCTTAATTAATCTAAAATATATTCTAAGCATATAATGTATTATTTTTCTTGATATAAAGAAATTAAAACTCTAATTCCTCAACCAAAGCTCACGGCCCTTATGGTTAAAAATTCTTAAACTTCATTCAAAAATTCCTCTAAATTCATATAGTATACTATATTATCATAGGATCATTAATATGTATTAATATTAGCTATAGAAAATTTGGACGTCACTTTTCCTATACTTATAGTTCTCGATTTCATTTCAAAATATACCAAACATTTTTCTAAAATTCTAATTAAATTCTACAACACTTAATCATCATTCTATATCATAACTATAACATAATATCCAATATTTACAACTCCCACATCAATGTACTAATCCTTATAGTTCACGGTTTCTACCAACCATTAACCAAACATTTTTGTGAAATTTCTACAAATTCACACAATGTCTAAACATTATCATATAACAATAATACATCATAATACTCAACATCTATAACTCACATATCAATATACCCAACATTATGGCTCTCGATTTTTTCAAAGTATGAACATATATTTTCTAAAAATTCTAGTAAATTCACATGGTACATAATCAAGGTCCTAGATCAATAATATGCATAATATCACTTAAATATAATTTGTACATTAACATACCATTTCTTTCATTTTCGGTAATAATAACAATTATAGCATATGATTTCTAAAAATTCCCAAATAATTACAATGAGTTCTATTACTAACATATAACATCAATCCATCATTAAATTAAACAAGAAAATTTTCGGTCATAATAAAATAATTTATAACATGCTTAGACTTTAATTTAATCACTAATATGAAACATATATTTCATGTTTAACATAATTAATGAACAACAAGCATGCTAGCATAATTATTTCCATTTTTCTCATGAAGAACATATGCTTATAAATTAAAATCGAACGGTTGGAAATTGAAAATTTAACGTATAATCGAAGCTTGTTCGATTGCTAACCTCTTTATCGGCTTGGATTTATTGTGCAAAGGATTTAGTATCAAGGTTTTGGTGAATGAAAAGGATGAATACTTCAAGCTTTTCCTCAAGAATGCTCACGGTAGTTTAAGGGTTTGGAAATGAAGTGATATTTGGTTTGATGTACTTATCATTTACTAAATACACTTACTAAAGGAACAAGACTAATACACTTAAAAGTTTCATCCTACTCCTCGGTCCAACACACACAATAATAAAGCAAGACTAAGTTTTGATGACATACACACAATACATCACCACTTACACATATTAACTACACCTTACACAATTTTGAAAGAAATAAAATATTCCTACACTTTGGTATACAAGTGTCGTCGGTTCTCTCATGCAAAAGGGAGGAGTTTTAATTTCATTTGTCTTATACTAGATATATAATATCTACACATTACCAAATGTAAGCATAGTCTCAAAAGAGTTTTAATAATTCTTCTCACCTCAATTTGGAAGCAAACTCACGGCTATTACACAACACAACACATCCACTTGATTCAACAATTAATGATCTTGGTAATTGTGTAATAAATCCCACTTGATTCATAATATTACCCATCATGTAGGAAGATAGCAAATTTTGTTCATGTGAATACTATGGGTACCAATGTTCACGGCACTTTGAGATATAGTGTCAAACATTTTATTTTTCTTGCTATTTATAGATATATAATATAATATATGTCTTAGATGATAAATTATATCATAGAAAAATAATTAGAAAGATTCATGTGAAAACCCTAATTTTCAAATTAGGGTTTTCAAAATAGTACAATTTATTCCATAATTATTCCTTAATTCTCTAGCATTGTCTTAATGCTAATTAATACTCTAATTACATAAAATAATCATAGGAATTTAAATATTATAATTCCTTGATCATTAGACTTATTTTCTAATCGTCTCTAAACGTTGACGCTTGAAAGCGTCTCAAACGCTCATAATCGACCCATCTCAAAATGGTCGTAATAAATTCGTAAGCTTCTTCATTTAGAAAAAATCGACCCATTAATAAGGAAGTTTAATTCTAAGCTTCTTCACTTAGAAAAATTAACGAAATTTTAACTATCGATATTCAATCGACGTTAAAATATTACTGTCGAAAGACTTTATATAAACTATATTCCTTAATTCACAATCATTAGTGAATATGGTATAGGAATTCATTATCTCATAATTAGTCGAATTCAATATTCGATAAATTACTAATTCAATTATCACGGCGAAACCTCAATTTACGAATTTTAATTATCGTAATTAGGCTTTAATTCTTCAGGATATTACATTTCACCCCCCTTAAAGAAATTTCATCCTGAAATTTGCATACCTTAGAAAAGTTCGGGGTATCTTTCTTTCATGGCATCCTCAAGCTCCCACGTGACCTCTTCTTGTCCATGGTGTCTCCACAGCACTTTCACTAGCGGAATGGACTTGTTCCTTAATTGTTGAACCTTACGATCTAGAATAGCCATAGGTTCTTCTTCATAACTCATATCTGGGTTGAGGATCACGTCGTCTTGATGGATCACGTGTTTCGGATCATATACATACTTTCTTAGTTGTGATGGCGGAAGAGCCAATCTATAGGCAACTAGGCCTATTCTTTCTAGGATTTCATAAGGTCCTATAAAACGGGGTCTCAATTTTCCTTTCACTCCAAACCTTATAATTCCTTTCGATGGAGAGACTTTAAGAAAGACTTTATCTTCTCCTTCAAAATGTAGCTCGATCACGCCAGTATCGGTAAGACTTATGTCTATCTTGAGCTTCTTTTATTCTTTACCTAATTTGAGGGACGATCTCAATCATCTCACTTATTGCGTCAGGCCCTAAAACTCTTCTCTCACCCACTTCATCCCAATAAAGCGGTGATCGACATTTCTTTCCATATAAGGCTTCAGATGGGGCCATATTAATCGCCGCTGATAACTATTATTATAAGCAAATTCAATGAGGGTAAGACATCTTCCCACTTTGCACCTCGATCCAATACTACTGTTCTCAGCATATCTTCGAGTGTTTGAATCGTCCTTTCCGATTGTCCATCGGTCTGTGGGTGAAACGCCGTGCTAAAGTTCAACTTCGTGCCTAATTCTTTTTGTAAGCTAACCCAGAATCTCGAAGTGAATTTGGAATCTCTATCGGACGTGATAGACTTTGGTACCCGTGCAAAGCGCATAATTTCTTTTACGTACAACTGGGCTAACTTATCAGATCCATGAGTAATCTGAATTGGCGGAAAATGTGCACACTTTGTGAGTCTATCCACTACTACCCATATAGCGTTGTTCCTCTTTTCGACTTTGGTAAACCCGTAACAAAATCCATCGCTATTTCCTCCCATTTCCATTCGGTATTCCCAAAGGTGTAACTTTCCGTAGGGGCGTTGGTGTAATGCTTTCACTGTCGACAAACAAGACAACGCCTACAAAAAGGCTACGCCTCGCTTCACGCCTTCCCACGAGAACTTTTCTTTTAAATCTTGGTACATCTTAGTCTTGCTCGGGTGGGCGGTATAAGGTGTATCATGATCTTCACTCATGATTTCGTTTCAAGCTCGTCATTGTTTGAATACACATCCTTTCCTCAAACAATAAGGCATTGTCTGACGCTTCTCGAAATTTTTTCAGTCCTTCAGTTCTTACCTTGACTCTTGTCCTTTCCAAATTTTCATCCTTCCTTTGTTCGTCTATTATCCTTTTTCTTAAGTCAGACGTCAAAGTGAGTGTAGCAATATGACTCATGATCGTCTCTGGTTGTTCAACCATTTCTATCTTCATTCTCTCAAACTCTTCAACGAGTTTTTCTTCCCTTGTAAAGAGACATCCCAGCTAGGTTTGATTCTTACGACTCAAGGCATCAGCTACCACATTCGCCTTACCCGGGTGATAATTTATACCACAGTCGTAATCCTTTACCAATTCGAGCCATCTTCTTTGCCTCATATTTAGATCACTTTGCTCGAAAAAGTATTTCAAACTCTTATGATCTGTAAAGATCTCACATCTCACTCCATAGAGATGGTGTCTCCAAATTTTTAGTGCATGTACTCTCTGCTAATTCCGTGTCATGAGTTGGATAGTTCGGTTCATGTGGTCTAAGTTGTCGGGATGCATAAGCTATCACTTTTCCTTCCTGCATCAACATACAACCCAGTCCATTCTTAGAAGCATCAGTATAGACTACATATTCTTCGTCTGCTCCTGGAACCGCTAGTACTGGTGCACTTGTTAACTTTTCTTTGAGCTTTTGGAAATTCGCCTCACATTCTTCAGTCCAAGTAAACTTGATCATCTTTCCGAGTTGCTGTGTTATTGGCCTTGCTATCTTTGAGAATCCTTCAATGAATCTCCGATAGTAACAAGCTAATCCCAAGAAACTTCTGATCTCGTTTTGGGTTCTTGCCGATTTCCATTCTTGTACCGCTTCTACCTTGACTGAATCCACTTTAATTCCTTCGGTCGACACAATGTGTCCAAGGAACATTACTTCTTTCAGCCAAAATTCACATTTGCTAAACTTAGCAAAAAGTTGTTCATATCTCAAGATTTGTAAAACCGTCCTCAAATGTTCCTTATGTTCTTCTTCATTCTTCGAATAGATGAGAATATCATCTATGAAGACTAAGACAAACTTGTCTAAGTATGGATGGAACACTCTATTCATGAGATCCATGAATACGGCTGGTGCATTTGTTAATCCGAACGACACAACTATAAATTCATAGTGGCCATATCTCGTTCGGAATGCAGTTTTAGATACGTCTTCTGGCCGTACCTTGAGTTGGTGATAACCTGATTTGAGGTCGATCTTTGAGAACACACTTGCTCCTCGTAACTGATCAAACAAGTCATATATCCTTGGCAGTGGATACTTGTTTTTTAGCGTCATTTTATTCAGTTCCCGATAATCTATGCACATCCTCAAAGAACCATCTTTCTTCTTGACAAATAAGACCGTGCTCCCAAGGCGATACACTAGGTGCGATAAAACCTAGATCCAATAATTTTGGATCTGGATTTTTAATTCTTCGAGTTCCTTTGAGCCATCCTATAAGGTGCTTTCGACATCGAGCCGATCACGGTTCCGTGTCGATGGTGAATTCTAACCGCTCATCGTGAGGTAACCTCGTAGATTTTAGGAAAACATCGAAAATTCTAGAACAATCTCCACATCTTGACTTTTATCTCTGCTTTATCCTCCCTATTCGTGTAAACAAGAAATCGCGACATCCTTTCTTGTTTATCATTCTTCTTGCCTTCAGTGCTGATATAATCGGGATCTTCTTCCCCATGTTGATTCCATGAAAGCTTGTAGCTTCTTGCCCAGGAGAATGGAACGAAATTTTCCTCTCCTTGCATAGAATTGTGGAATGGTTTTCAGCTAACCAATCCATCCCTAGAATTATATCTACATCGCCCATAGGTATTTTGTTCAAGTTATTCGCCAGAACCTTAAGTGATCCTAAGTTCAACTCTAGGTTCGAGCAAACATGCGTAACAGTCATAATCCCTCCTATGGGTGAAGAGATTCTCATGTCCTGATTCGCTTTTTCAGATCTAAGTTCCAACATATTGACACATGTTCTTGCTATGAAGGAATGCGAAGCACCCGTATCGAACAAAAGTATAACAGGTATGTTGAGAAGTTTTCCCATACCTGCCAGGTTTTCTGGTTCTATTCATTCTGCCTCCGGTGTAGAGCATACGCTCTAGCCTGGGCCAGCTGAGGCTGGCGGGGTGCTTGCCATCGCTGATTCTGCTGTTGTTGATGTTGTGGCGCTTTGTTGCTAACGTTGTTCTTCTTCACGACGTTCTTGCTATGGTTGTCGTCGCCGTTGTTTTTGGGGTTGTTGCCTTTGTTGTTGCTTTGGGGTTGTTGCCTTTGTTGTTGTTGTGGTTCTTCTTGCCGAGGTTCAATGAAATTGAATAGCCACGAGTGGTTGGGCATTGCCAGTGGTTCGGTCTTCCCACTATTCCTGGGCGTATCCCTGGGCAATTATTTGCATAGTGCCCCTTTACACCACACTTAAAATAGTTGACCGTTAAGCAATTTCGTTTGTGAAATTTTTGGCATTTCGGGCAAGGAAGAGCCCTTGTCTGCTCTTGTGGTCCTCCCATCGGAGGGGAAAAGAATGGCCTTTTCCATCCCTGCCCTTGAGGCGCCACGTTTCCCTGCCATGGCCGTTTGTTATTTTGGTTTCCAAAACTTTCTCGGCTATTGTTACTGACGTTCCCTTCCCATCTTCTCTTTCCTTGTCCTTCAGACATGCGCCCGAGTTTGTTTGGCCTATCCTCCGCATAGTCGCTTCAATATCTAAAGCCCGTCCAAGAGCTTCAGTGTAGGTCAAATCTCCATGACTGGCGAGAGACATCCTTATCTCTGACCTTAGACCAATTCAAAACTTTTCTGACATCTTCATATCTGTGCTTACTTGATCAGGGGCATATCTTGACATATCGCAAAAAGTGCGATCATAGTCTGTCACATACATCTTTTCTTGTTTCAGATTGAAGACTTCATGCTCCTTTCTCTTCCTATAACTCTTTGGGATGTATTTCTCATACATCTCCCTTTTAAAATCCTCGGTAAACTCATCCATACATTACGGTGCTAAGATTTTCCTCCTAGCCTCCCACGAGTCGGCGGGTCCAGCGTTGAAAAGTAATACATGACGATCGCTCTTTGCGGCGTACATCGTGAAAGTCAAAAATTCTTTCCACGGTTCTTATCCGCTCTGCATCGTCAGGACTTCCTTTTCCATTAAAAGCGGGGGTTACGTCTAAGCAGTTCCTCGATCCTACGATCGGGTGGGGTGGGGTGGTTGTGGTATATCCTCGTTTTCTGTCTTGGAATTCTACCTCTTCCCTACCCCTCCTCTCCTCTACCTCTGCTCGGGATCTCTTCTAGGCGGCGTTACATTATTTAAAACATATAATTAACATCGCACATCATTATCACAATTTAAACATATATAACATCATCATATAATCTTATCATAAACCGGAATAATAATACCATCCATCCTTGTCATACTCATTTTGCCATAAAAGCCCATTTCGGTCATCATATATATATCGAAAATTTTGCCTCAAGAGGGTATTAAGTCTGGTGACGAAGACAAAAGAAAGTCGTGTACATCTTGTGGCATTTCTTATAGCTTAACCATCATCACTAACATCTTGGATTACATAACATTACAAAATACTATGTTTCTCTTTTCACACCTTACATTACTAAGCCACTACACATACTATACTATACATGTCTACACAAATTTACATCCATCATCTTACGAAATCTCTACCACTCATCCTCGTCCGGGTCTTCATCCTCTTCAGGATCCTCCTCTTCCTCAGAGTCCTCATCAGAGTCATCCTCACGTGCCCGTACCCTAGATGGTCCCCCGGCATCCCCAATGGCATGTATATCGCGTATCGGACTATAATCATCGGGGTGAGACACCCTCATCAGCGTCAATGCTGTCGATATGGCTCTGCTGAAGGTGGTGGCGCCATCATCGGTGGCAGGATCGGGAGTGGTGGTCGTGATGGATGCCCAACCGACAGTGGGGAAAAAACCGGCGTCCCTAGAGCTCTCGGTCGTGATGCCCTAGTCACATGTGCAGGTCGGTCTCCTGCTTCCAGATACCTCGGTACCACGGGATCGACCACTCGAGGGACCTCCATATACAGCCACTCTAGCGACACATCACGCCAGGTATACTCTCTCGGGGGAAGATAAGGTCCTCTCGGTGCAACCCCATACACGCTGAAAACATAACTCAGGTGATTGATGAATCTCGGTAAGTCTGCGATCAAATCATAACTACCGTCCACGCGGTAGATATAGTCACCCGACACTTCCCTGGCATAGTCCTCCCAATCACATGGTAGTCGGGTCAAAAGGTGCTTAACACCGTCGAAATCCGTCACGCCATGCTCACGTGCATCCATCCAGTGTCGGAGGTAATGCGTCAGAAACTCTCCAAAGCTATCACCCCAACACATGCCGTAAGTATGATATGCGTGAATCATCTCCTCCGGTGTAGCTCTCGGCCCTAACCTCCTCCTAGCTGTGTGACGCGTCCTCGCCATCTTCCACAGACAAAACTAGCATAAGTCAATCTAAATATATCGATAAGCGGATAAGATATACTTAAAGCATCTGATAGCGAGATAGGATAAACTGGACATATCTATAAAGCAGATAAACAATCCAAACACATCTGGTAAACAGATAAATGTTATCAGGAAATGTTTTCATATACAACACCCGTCGTAGATTTCTTATTCTACTGGGAAGCTTACTATCTAGTAGCGTTCTAAGATTCTTATTATAATATAAGGTTCTTGTCCTAAGTAAACCACGAACTAACTTCAACTGATTCTAGTGAATTTTGGAGAAGGAAACAGGGGTTTGGTCCTTCATAACAAATAAATTACATTGCGTTAGGAGTACGTAGGCGAAAACCATGCGTAAATCGGAGTTCAAACGAAGAAGAACGAGACAAAACAAAATCACTGCACAATGCAGAAAAAAAAATCCGCGCGTCCGCGCCGAAGTCGTACTAGGTGATATCGACGTCGAAGTCGTGCATGCCGATGCCAACGTCGAAGTCGTGCATGCCGATGCCAACGTCGAGGTCGTGCAGGCTGCCAAGGTCGAAGATGCTGAAGTCGATGTCAAAGTGCCGAAATCAAAGTCGAAGTCGAAGTCGAAGGTATCGACGCCGAAGTCGAAGTGACGAAGTCAAGGTCATTCATTTTCGTATCAAACTTTTGCTTTCCGAGCTCGAGTCTAACTTTTCTTGCATTTTTCATGTCGTTCCTTTTCTTTTGTTCCGTCTTTGGAAGGAAGTTCGTACTTCTAGGTTCTTTCGCAATAAATGAGCATCTTCTTATATCGTCTATATTCTTTTGAGATGACATATTCATTTGTCATAATCAATCTTGAGATTTGAAACTAAAGTTTCAAATATTGAAAACATAGTTCATTTATACAAATACATTTCCTTGAATTTCGAAGGATTCATCCTTTCAACTTTGGCCATTCATGGTCATTTCAAGCATATTCATTCATTATACAAAATTTTGAATCCCGAATGGATTTGGATATGAAAACTTGATAGTTTTATTCAAGTTCATAGCATATCTTATTGAAAGCATGCATTGTTGGATTTGTATACTAAAAGTGTTGGGAAAAACTAGGTTTAGCCCTCTCCCGAGGATCTATCTTGGATGGTTAATTCACTATACATTGATTATATACCTAGCATGCACCTATATAATTAATTGCAACACGTAGGGGTTTTCTCGTGTTTACCTTTGAATCTATCGAGGTGGATCGGGAAGAGCGGATCGAAATCGTGCTTTGATCTTGGGTCGTATCCGGTTGCCCGATCTCCAGCGTCGAGTGAGGGCGATCTATGGAGAATGCTTGGAAAATCACCCAATGCACTTATGGAACAATTTTGAGAACCTCACAACACTAGAGGGTGGACGAAAATTTGATGTTCAATAATAAGGATTAACTTTGATTCTATCTCTTACCTCGTATTTATAATGCATTACCATAATCCTATATGTCTATATGGAAATTACCATAATCCGTTATGGAAAGGATTATTCTAATAATCTATATGGAAAGAATCTATACATATTCCATAAATATAATTATATCCTTGTGGGATAAAGAGAATCAAATCCTTTCCATATAATGCATAGGGCGCCGATTTCCTACGAATTACGGGCTGGATGGGCCGACCCGAGGATCAAATGCAAGGAATAAAGATGGGCCTCAAATAAATTAATTATCTTATGTTCACCCGAACATAAATTAATTTATAAACATTTATTCATGCCACTAGAGAATAAATCTTGACTTACCCTTTATTACGAAGTTGAATCGGGCTTGCACTTAGACATTCTGAATCCCGTATTTAAGATATCGAGCGTCCATTAATTATTTATAGCATTACATTGCTTAAAATAATTAATATCTTTAATTCCTTAAGTAGTACCACTCAACCTTATTATTGTGCTTGAGCTAACTCAACTGCGGGGTTTAGTAGAATAAACCTTTTGAGCTCGCTAGGGGCGTCATCATCCTAGCGGATACGGTGACTCGTCTGAGATAACTAGCATGACATACAAGATCGACACCACCCGAGATCACGGAGAATATTGGGTTAGAACATATAACCCTCACCCATAACAAGTCAAAGTGATGGTCGACCTTCATACTCATCTAATACCTTATCGAGGTTTAGATCGTCGTAAGTCACCGAGATCATGGTTCTTCACGACGGTCGAGATAGAAGAACTCATCTCTTTGTGATCATTCAATACGTCGAGGCGTACCGGCATGAACAAGCAACCAAGTCAAGTCACTTCTTATCTATCGCGGCTATCACCGACAACTCGGTCTCAAGTTGTCTCGGTGTGAAACTTTTATATCTCATTAAGCTTGACCAATCATACGGACTTACGTGATCTTCTACACACTATATGATCTAACTTATATATGAGATAAGGGGACACAGATATATGCAATCAAGTATTCATTTTAGATAGGAGATTGTAATAGTGGTAACGAGGAAACATTGTATACAAGCTCAACCAAAGCGCTTTCGTTATCAAATCAACAATCTCCCACTTATACTAAAGCAAACTTTTAGTATACAATGTGTCTCTCTACTAGCTCTTACAAACAAAACCATCACTTTGCTTCACCCACTTATACAAAAGTTTCCTTTCTAAGTGGGTGCCGTCTACTTAATTGAGTCCTCTGCGTCCCGATGTAGACTTATTGCGGCGGGCTTTAGTGGTGCCATCTAGCGTAATTCAAGACCTCTAACGTGCCCAGCGTAGACTTATAGCGGCGAGCTTTCGTGAATGGATCCGCTAGGTTATCCGTCGTATCAATCTTTGCAATCAACCGTCCCTAGTCTAACGTTTTCTCGTATGACATGGTACTTTCTCTATGTGTTTGGTTACCTTGTGGATCCGTGGTTCCTTGAGTTTGCCATTGCACGAGTTATCACAAGAAACCATGATACTCTTGGGCAAACGGGTACCACATCTAGATCCATGAGGTAGTTCTTGAACCATCTGACCTCATAGCTTGACCTCAAGGCGGCTACATATTGGCTTCCATGGTAGAGTCCGCAATGCATCATTGCTTTGCACTCTGCCGGGATCGGCTCACCTCCCAAGGTAAACACATAGCACGAGGTACACTTTTTCTCATCACGGTCGACTTGGAAATCGAGTGCAGCATATACCCAAAGGCATTAGACTATCTGCATAGTAAATTAGCCTATAATCTCAAGTCTTTTTAGGTACTTGGTATATGCTTCTTGCAGTCAATGAGCTTGTCGAGGTTGGGCGATATCTAGCTACTATGCCTACCGCATAGAAGATATCGGCCTCGTGCATAGCATTGCGTGCATGAGACTTCCTACTGGCGAAGCGTAAGGAACTTGTCTCATTTCTCTATCTCCGCTGCGGTCATGGGTGACTGCTCCTTGAGATAAAGGGCGCCGTATGCGAAGGTAGCAATCCTTTCTTGGCGGTCTGCATACTAAACAGTAATCATAGTATCAATGTAAGACACACGAGATAAGCTCAACATTTTCCTCTTGCGATCTCGGTAAACCTTGATCCCAAGAATGTCTGCTGCATCTCCTAAGTCTTTCATTTGAAGCGATCGGATAACCAACTCTTTACGTCGATAACAACTTCACATCGTTGCCCGAATAGAAAAATGTCATCTACGTAAAGTGCAAGAAATACCACATTACCGTTGACATCTAAGCGATACACA
The DNA here is from genome assembly GCA_036937905.1 of Salvia rosmarinus. NCBI lineage: Eukaryota > Viridiplantae > Streptophyta > Magnoliopsida > Lamiales > Lamiaceae > Salvia > Salvia rosmarinus. Next base: position 45,913 of record JAODLM010000286.1, read on the forward strand.
CAACTTTCGCTAGGCAACGGGTAAATCCATGGGACTTTACCACCTCGTCAAAGCGTAAGTTCCATGATCGGGAAGCTTGCTTGAGTCCGTAAATGGACTTCTTAGCTTCTACACTAGATCTATTCACTCTTCACCACATAACCCGGTTGCTACGAGCGAAAAGGTCTCATCGAAATCGATGCCCTCAATACGAGTGTACCCGCCACAAGCACGGCACAAAAGCGAAACCTCTCCATCGGAATCTCTCTTCCTCTTGTATATCCACTTACTACCTATGGTTTCCTTGCCATCTGGTAGAGATGTCTTTTCATATACATCCATAGCCGTTATGGACTCCATTTCTAAGTACATAGCGGTGTGCCATGATCTTGCATCAATGTCTTGTATCGCCTCCTTATATGTCCATGGGTCGATTATTGCCAGTTCGTTTCCTGGGACTAAATCCGAAGATTCTTCCACGAATATAAATCGCTCGGGTTGACGAACAACCCTCCCACTACTACGAGGTTCTACAGGCCCAATGGCAACGGTGGGTGCAGTAATTTGTGGTTATCTATTTTGCACAACTTGCTGGGTAGGTACCACTTGTACGGTCGATATCTCCAGTAGAACTCGACCCACTTCAATTTCTTGAAGTATCTGGTGTCGATCCCTCCCACTAGACTCGACATCTCGTCCATGTAGCCTAATCGGTGACGGAATACGATCATCTTCTAATTCTTGAAGAATGATTTCAACTTTGGACTTATGATTCTTCATATAATCCTCTTCTAAGAATAGGCATTAGTGCTAATAATAACCTTCTGATCCTTAGGACTATAGAATAAACCACCTTCGTTCCTCTAGGATATCGATAAACGACCTTGCGTCGGATCTAGCCTCCAACTTGTCGACCTTCTTGTTCAAAGCCGCGTGTCGGATGGGCCCATATCCTTATGTGGCTTAAGCGGGCTTCGCCCAAACCACAACTCGAAGGGGTCTTTTCGGTGACTTGGATGGTACTAGATTTAGTAAGTATGCATTGTTTCTAAGGCATACCGAGCGAAATAAGCGATGTTGCATAACTCATCATTGATCTAACCATTTCCAAAGAGTCCTATTCTTGGCTCGACACACCATTTTGCTATGGTGTGCCTGTGAAATCTTGTTGGGATGTAATCCCACACTTGATAGATAGTCCATGAACTCGTTGTTGAGGTATTCGCCGCGATCGAGCCTTGATGACTTGATACTCTTACCCAGCTTCGTCTCCACTCCGCCTAAAATTCTTTGAATTTCTCAAAGCATTCAGACATGCGGTGAAGCGGTATACGTATCCGTACCTTAGTGTCGTCAATGAAAGTGACAAAATACTCGTACCCTCCGCGAGCTTGTGTGGACATCGGTCCACGGTCGAGAATGGACTAGCTCTAACATTTCTTTGGCTCTATGACCCTTCGCTTTGAAGGTGCGGTCAACATCTTACCTTCTATCACAGGAGTTAGCGGGCGGGAGCAGATGGCGTGAGATTACCCAATGCTCCATTCTTAGCAGGTCTTTGGATCCTATTTAGATAATGTGACCTAATCTAAGATGCCGGATAAAGAGGTGTCATCTTGCGAAGAAAACTTTCTCTTTTAAGGTTTGATGTAGATCTGACATAGTTATAGGTATTATGTATTGAGAAATAGTATAAAGCGATTTATATAATGTGCTACGGATAACCGTCATTTCTTATGATAGAAACACCACTATCAAAAACAATGAATATCCATGAATAAACAATTTGAAAGCGAAACAAGGTTCCAGCGAAAATCCGGCACATATAAAACGTCTTTTAAAACTAAAACTATTTTCTCAAAACATAAAGTATCTGGTGTCTTTTCTGGGTAGGTACCACTTGTACGGTCGATATCTCCAGTAGAACTCGACCCACTTCAATTTCTTGAAGTATCGGTGTCGATCCTCCACTAGACTCGACATCTCGTCCACATAGCCTGTCGGTGACGGAATACGATCATCTTCTAATTCTTGAAGAATGATTTCAACTTTGGACTTATGATTCTTCGTATAATCCTCTTCTAAGAATAGGCATTAGTGCTAATAATGACCTTCGATCCTTAGGGATGTAGAATAAACCACCTTCGTTCCTCTAGGATATCGATAAACGACCTTGCGTCGGATCTAGCCTCCAACTTGTCGCCTTCTTGTTCAAAGACGTGTCTTTGGGCTGCCCATATCCTTATGTGGCTTAAAGCGGGCTGCGCCCAAACCACAACTCGAAAGGGTCTTTTCGACCGACTTGGATGGTACTAGATTTAGCAAGTATGCATTGTTTCTAAGGCATAGCCCGAGCGAAATAGGCAATGTTGCATAACTCGTCATTGATCTAACCATTTCCAAAAGTCTATTTCTTCGCTCGACACCATTTTGTGTGGTGTGCACTCGTGAAATCTTGTTTGGGATGTAATCCCACACTTGATGAATAGTCCATGAACTCGTTGTTGAGGTATTCGCCACGCGATCGACGCATGATGACTTGATACTCTTACCTAGCCGTCTCCACTTGCCTAAAATTCTTTGAATTTCTCAAAGCATTCGGACATGCGGTGAAGCGGTATCGTATCCGTACCTTAGTGTCGTCGATGAAAGTGACAAAATACTCGTACCCTCCACGAGCTTGTGTGGACATCGGTCCACAGTCGAATGGACTAGCTCTAACATTTCTTTGGCTCTATGACCCGCTTTGAAGGGTGCAGTCAACATCTTACATTATATCGAGATTCGCGGGGTGGGAGCGGAGTAGCGTGAGATTACCCAATGCTCCATTCTTAGCCGGTCTTTGGATCCTATTTAGATTAATGTGACCTAATCTAAGATGCCGGATAAAGAGGTGTCATCTTGAAGAAAACTTTCTCTTTTAAGGTTTGATGTAGATCTGACATAGTTATAGGTATTATGTATTGCGAAATAGTATAAAGCGATTTATATAAAGTGCTACGAGATAACCGTCATTTCTTATGATAGAAACACCACTATCAAAACAAATTGAATATCCATGAATAAACAATTTCGAAAGCAAACAAGGTTCACCGAAAATCCGGCACATATAAAGCGTCTTTTAAAACTAAAACTATTTTCTCAAAACATAAAGTATCCGGTGTCTTTTACGGGTAGGTACCACTTATGCGGTCGATATCTCGATGAGAACTCGACCACTTCAATTTCTTGAAGTATCACGGTGTCGATCCTCCCACTAGACTCGACATCTAGTCCCAGCAGCCTGTCGGTGGGAATCACGATCATCTTCTAATTCTTGAAGAATGATTTCAACTTTGGACTTATGATTCTTCATATAATCCTCTTCTAAGAATAGGCATTAGTGCTAATAATGACCTTCGATCCTTAGGGCTACGTAGAATAAACCACCTTCGTTCCTCTAGGATATCCGATAAACGACCTTGCGTCGGATCTAGCCTCAACTTGTCGAGCCTTCTTGTTCGGCCGTGTGTTGGATCTGCCCATATCCTTATGTGGCTTAAAGCGGGCTTGCGCCCAAACCACAACTTCGAAAGGGTCTTTTCGGTGACTTGGATGGTACTAGATTTAGCAGTATGTCATTGTTTCTAAAGCGTACCCCGAGCGAAATAGGCGATGTTGCATAACTCATCATTGATCTAACCATTTCCAAAGAGTCCTATTTCTTCGCTCGACACACCATTTTGTCTGTGGTGTGCGCTCGCATGAAATCTTGTTGGGATGTAATCCCACACTTGATGAATAGTCCATGAACTCGTTGTTGAGGTATTCGCCACGCGATCGAGCATGATGACTTGATACTCTTACCTAGCTTCGCTCCACTTCCGCCTAAAATTCTTTGAATTTCTCAAAGCATTCGAGACATGCGGTGAAGGCGGTATACGTATCCGTACCTTGAGTGTCGTCGATGAAAGTGACAAAATACCGTACCCTCCACGAGCTTGTGTGGACATCGGTCCACACAGTGTCGAAATGGACTAGCTCTAACATTTCTTTGGCTCTATGACCGCCCGCTTTGAAGGGTGCAGGTCAACATCTTACCTTATCACAGGATTCACGGTGGGAGCGGAGTAGCGTGAGATTACCCAATGCTCCATTCTTAGCCGGTCTTTGGATCCTATTTAGATAATGTGACCTAATCTAAGATGCGGATAAAGAGGTGTCATCTTGCGAAGAAAACTTTCTCTTTTAAGGTTTGATGTAGATCTGACATAGTTATAGGTATTATGTATTGCGAAATAGTATAAAGCGATTTATATAATGTGCCTACACGAGATAACCGTCATTTCTTATGATAGAAACACCACTATCAAAAACAATTGAATATCCATGAATAAACAATTTGAAAGCGAAACAAGGTTCGTAGAAAATCCGGCACATATAAAACATCTTTTAAAACTAAAACTATTTTCTCAAACATAAAGTAACATCTCCGTACGCAGCGGCCTCGACTTTTGCGCGTTGCCCATGGAGATCGTTATCTCGCCATCATTCGACTCCTTGTCCGCGGGAACCCTGCGAGTGTAACAAACATGATCGATCGCATCCGTGTCTACTACCCAAGAATGGGTAGAACAAGTCGCTAAACATGTTTCGTTACTAAAGCAAATGGCGTACCTAGAGCCTTGAGCTTGGGGCACTTAGCCTTCAATACCAGCCTCTCGCACTTGAAGCATTTGCCCTTCTCTTTGGCCTTTTCAAACCCGTTGGTAGAGCCGCTGTATTACTCCCACTCTTTTCTTTAGCCTCGGCATCTCTTGAATTCCACTTTTCCTTTTCATCTTTCGATAAGCGGTGGTTTTCTTTGAGGTGCGACTAAAGGTTGTGCACCTTTGCCCATTTTCGTTCTTCCGTTACTAGATCCTCTTGCAATGAATCTAGAATATAACTCTTATCATAAAGGGCTGCTTTATAGCTAAGTCATCAAAAGACTTGGGCAAAGTGTTGAGATCATATCGATTCGACTACGTCATCAATATATCTTCCAACCAATTCGAGCTCTCGAAGAGATTAATCATTTGCTCTACATGGTTATGCACCGAATCGCTTTCGCCATTGAACTTGACATTATTGATTTTGTCAAATTATGACAGCGATTACATCCAACTCCTCATACGATTTCATAAGACTTAGCCATATCGTGGTGCATCTTCCATCTCTTGATCTTTGGAGTTGCGAGGACTACGCATGGTGACTCAATGTTTCGTTTCCACTCGATAAAATTTGGACCGGATAAGGGTTTTGTGCGAGCATATTGATAATCGGTGTAGAGACATATACGAAATCGATAAAGTAAACACATAAGCATCACGATCGCACATAATTCGTAACAATAATATTGTAACCTTTTGATAAAACAATATTAATTGAAACCTCCAATCGCCCAAGGAATCCCACATCTGAGCACGCGTGTGGGCGTTTACATGAACCCCCGACCGGACTAAAATATACCTTTTAGTCGTTTAATTTCAATCCATGTCAACTTATCCTTATGACAAATGAAATTACGATTGGACCTTTCTAGACCACATCACTATCGCAAGAAGGACTTGCGGAAGTTGTACTTGAGGTGATGTCTAAGCAATGACCACAATTTTAACGTGACAAAATGATTCTTAGAATTGGCATACTCACTCGGACCATACCGCTCCAATTCAAATTCTTTTGTTATCTCATTTTATATCTATCTCTAGAGAACTTATGGAAACGCACATACAAGCGGCGTGTGGGCGTTTACATGAAACTCCAACTTCTCAATAGATTTAAAATGTTTTATTTAGAAATCTCATCTAACAAACTTATGATAAGCAGTGAAAGCAAACACGGCGTGTGGGCGTTTACTCACGGTCGTCCCACTTTGTTTAGAGATCAAAAGTGGAGGTCTTGACATTTTAATTTTAAAAATTAATTTGCGGGTTGCTTGCTTAGTCTTTTTGTTCAAAAGGTTTGTCCATGCAGATCACGTAATCTAGCATGCTTTTCTATAGAACTCAACATGTAAAACATGCTTTCGCAGAATTCTAAAATATGGAAAACGCGATAAACCTAGCATGCTTACTATGTGCATCCAATCACGAAAACATATAATATGTTTGTCTCACGTAATTTAAACATACATAGCATGCTTACGCATAATTTAAACATCCACGACATGCTATGAGCGATTAAAATAAAATAAAACATTCATCATGGCCCACTCGTGGAACGCACTTTCTTGCCTAATCTATTACATAGAATTGCAAAGTACGGATCTTTATAATCTTGACGGGCCTCGCGTGCATGGGCACGGACCGATTTAAACAGGCCTCGCGTGCGGGCACGGACGGACTCATCAAAAGCGAGTTCGGTGGAAAACGGATGCGGGCTCGGCCGACACGCGGCGGCGTCGCGGCGCCGATGCGCCTTGCGTGCCGTCGCCCGCACGCCGTGCGACCCGTTTTCCGTAGTCTCGATCTGGGCGCTTCGTCTTCGTTTTACTTTTACGGATAAGATTTAAAGAAAAATAAATTTAATCTAACCACGGATTTTCTAGTGGTGAAAAACAAAATCCGACAAAATAAAAGCGAGCCGCGATGAGCGGCAGTTGATTCAACAATTAATATATATTACGCGCGTAATAATCAAGCGTGAATTAATCCAGCAGAGCCAAGAATCGATCGGGCTCGATACAAGTGTTAGGAAAAACTAGGTTTAGCCCTCTCAGGATCTATCTAGGATGTTTAATTCACCATACATTGATTATATACCTAGCATGCACCTATATAATTAATTGCAACACGTAGGGTTTTCTCGTGTTTACCTTTGAATCTATCGAGGTGGATTGGGAAGAGCGGATCGAGACTCGTGCTTTGATCTTGGGATGTATCCGGTTGACCAATCTCAGCGTCGAGTGAGGGCGATCTATGGAGAATGCTTGAAAAATCACCCAATGCTTATGGAGCAATTTTCGAGAACTAACAACCTTTAGAGGGTGGGCGAAAATTTGATGTTCAATAATAAGGTTTAACTTTGATTCTATCTCTTACCTCATATTTATAATGCATTACCATAATCCTATATGGAAATTACCATAATCCCATATGGAAATTACCATAATCTATATGGAAATTACCATAATGCCGTATGGGAATTACCATAATCCATTATGGAAAGGATTATTACCATAATCATATATGGAAATGATCTATGCATATTCCATAAATATAATTATATCCTTGTGGGATAAAGAGAATCAAATCCTTTCCATATAATGCATAGGTGCGATTTCCCCGACTTACGGGCTGGATGGGCCGACCGAGGATCAATCTGAGGAATAAAGATGGGCCTCAAATAAATTAATTATCTTATGTTCAGCGAGAACATAAATTAATTTATAAACATTTATTCATGCCACTAGAGAATAAATCTTGACTTACCCTTTATTAGAAGTTGAGTCGGGCTTGCACTTAGACATTCTGAATCCCGTATTTAAGATATCGAGCGTCTATTAATTATTTATAGCATTACATTGCTTAAAATAATTAATATCTTTAATTCCTTAAGTAGTACCCTCAACCTTATTATTGTGCTTGAGCTAACTCAACTGCGGGGTTTAGTACAATAAACATTTGAGCTCCTTGGGGCGTCATCATCCTAAGCATCGGTGACTCGTCTGGATAACTAGCATGACATCTGAAACCTTGCCACCACCAAGATGCGGAGAATATTGGGTTAGAACATATAACCCTCTCCCATAACAAGTCGAAGTGATGGTCGACCTTCATACTCATCTAATACCTTATCGAGGTTTAGATCGTCGTAAGTCACGAGATCTTGGTTCTTCCGGCGGTGGGATAGAAGAACTCATCTCCTTTGTGATCGTGATACGTCGAGGCGTGCCAGCATAGACAGCAACAAGTCAAATCAATTCTTATCTATACAGAGACTATCACGACAACTGTCCTCAAGTTGTCTCGGTGTGAAACTTTTATATCTCATTAAGCTTGATCATACGGACTTACGTGATCTTTCACACATATGATATAACATATATGAGATAAGGGACACGGATATACGCAATCAAGTATTCATTTCAGATAGGAGATTGTAATAGTGGTAGCGAGAAACATTGTATACAAGCTCAACCAAAATCGCTTCAAGATACAAATCCAACAAAAGCGGTTTGGTTGAGCTGTATACAATATTTCCTATTACCACTATTACAATCTCTGTCGGAATTGTTTACTTGATTGCATATATATCTATGTCACCTCATCTCATATATGTTAGATCACATGATGTGTAGAAGATCACAATCGTATGATTTGTCAAGTTTAATGAGATATAAATAGTATCGGTGAGACAACTTGAGGACAGTTGCTCAGATAGTCTGTGTAGATAAGTGACTGACGGTTGCTTATCTATACCGGCACGCCTCTGACGGCGTGATGGATCACGGTGAGATGAGTTCTTCTATCTCGACCGCCGTGAAGAACCTAGATCTGGAGACTTACGTTGATCTAAACCTCGATAAGGTATTAGTGAGTAAGAGTTGCCGACCATCACTGACTTATGGTGAGGGTTGTGAGATAACCCAAGATTCTCTCGATTTTGGTGGTGGCGTCAGATGTCATGCTAGTTACTGTGTCGAGTCACCGTATCCGCTAGGATGATGACGCCCCTTAAGGAGCTCAAAGGTTTATTGTACTAAACCCCGCAGGTCGAGTTATCTCAAGTACAATAATAAGGTTGAGTGGTACTACTTAATGAATTAATGATATTAATTATTTTAAGCAATGTAACACCAGAATAATTAATGGACATACGATATCTTAAATACGGGATTCAGAAAGTCTAAGTGCAAGCCCGACTCAACTTCGTAAAAGGGTAAGTCAAGATTTATTCTCTAGTGGCATGAATAAATGTTTATGAATTAATTTATGTTCTGGGTCAATATAAGATAATTAATTTATTTGAGGCTCATCTTTATTCCTTGCATTTGATCCTGGCCGGCCCATCCGTGCCTCTCGCTTAGGTGAATTTCGCCCCCTCCTCTCTGAGTCCCACTGACCTCACTGATCCTCTCATCCTAAAGGATAAGATTATATTTATTAGATATGCATAAATCCTATCTAGATAAGGTTTGGGAGTGCATTATAAATATAATGTGAGAGAAAATCAAGGTTAATCCTCAATCATTATATTTGAGAATTACCATAATCCATTGGTGAGAATTTTCGAAAATTTGAGAGAAAAGAAAGAGGCGATTTTCTATAGCATTCTCCATAGATTGTCCTCACTCGACATTGGAGATTAGGCAACCGGACACACCCGTAAGATCAAAGCACAGTCTTGATCCGCTCTACCCCGACAGATTCGCAGTAAACACGAGAAAATCCCTACGTATTGCAATTAATTATATAGGTGCATGTTAGTATATAATCAATGTATGGTGAATTAAACATCCAAGATAGATCCTCGAGAGGTTAAAATCGTATTTCCTACAATTGGTATCGAGCACCCGATCGTGATTCGCTCTGTTGGATTAATTCACGTTTGATTATAACGCGCACAATTAATTAATTATGAATACGCTGCTCATCGTGGCTCGCTTTTTTTTGTCGGATTTTGTTTTCACCACGAGAAAATCCTTGGTCGATTAGATTTTTTGTAAATCTTATCCGTAAAAGAAGAACGAAGACGAAAGCACAAAGAATGAGATGACGGAAGCACGCTGGAAAACCGGGCGACGACAGACGGCGGCGGGCGGGCGGCGGCGCAGCGATGCGTCGCGGCGCTTCGCAGACATGCCGCCCGCTGCAGCGCGTGTTTTCTCGGCAGAGTCGCATCGCGAAGCGAGGCGGGCGCGGGCGGCAGCCTCGCCGGACGCGGCAAGAGTTTCAGCGCGTCTTGACGCGTCTCCAGGTTGGCATACGGCGTCGGGCGACACGGCGCGGGGTCGCAGTTGGCTCGCACGGGCGTGCGGGGCGCGCGAACCTGCGCAAAGCCTCGCACGCCCGGCGCCGAGATGGGAAACCTCAGAGCGGCGCTGCAATCGCCACGCGATCATGAGGCAGCACAAGGCGGCAGGCAGCAGCGCGCGATCGCGCTGCGCGGGTTACGCTTCGGCGGTTCTCGGCAGATCGCGACCGGAAACCTCAGCGAGGTCTCGGCAGCCGCACGCGCGACGCGCAAGGAAACCTCAACGAGGTTTGCGGCCAGACACGGGCGATACGAGGCACGCGAATCTCCCGCGAGGCCTCGACGGCGCTCGGCAGCCTCAGGGCGAGATTCGCGCAGGAAACCTCAAGGTCGCGGTTTTCGGCAAGACCCCGGCTCGGCCTCGGGCAGGCGGTGGGCGGCGGCGTCTTTGGGCGGCGCATGGGCTGTGTGCCTCAGCGCTACGCCCAGCCCATAAAGTCGACCAGGCCCGTTTGTTCTGGGTCGACCCGACCCGGTTCGGCCCTGACCCGTTTTTCAGCCCAGATCCGATTTTTGACCGGTTCGTTTTTCGACCGGTTCGCCCGCTCCAATGATCCGACCTGCTCGATTTTTTCGCCCAAATCCGGTTTGACGAATCCGGTCGCGTGCGCACGCGAGGCCTGTTTTCAAGTTTCAAGAGTCAGACTTTGCAAATTTATGTAATAAATTAGGCGGAAGGCTGTGATCCACGAGTGGGCGCGATGAACGATTTTATTTTATTTTTATCGCTCAAAGCATGTCGTGGATGTTTAATTATGCAGAAAGCATGTTATGTTTGTTTAAATTACGTGAAAAACATATTATATGTTTTCGTGATGGACGCGCATAGTAAGCATGCTAGGTTTATCGCGTTTTTCAAGCATATTTTAGAATTTCGCGAGCATGTTTTACATGTCGAGTTCTATAGAAAAGCATGCTAGGATTACGTGATCTGCATGGACAAACCTTTTGAAACAAAAGACTAAGCAAGTAACCCGACATATAAATTTTAAATTAAATGTCAAGACCTCCACTTTTGATCTCTAAACAAAGTGATACGACCGTGAGTAAACGTCCACACGTGGCTTGCTTGCACTGTTTGTCATAAGTTTGTTAGATGAGATTTCTAAATAAAACATTTTAATCTATTGAGAAGTGGGAGTTTCATGTAAACGCCCACACGCGTGGCTCACATATGCGATTTTTCCATAAGTTCTCTAGAGATAGATTTAAAATGAGATAACAAAATTTGGATTGGAAGCGGTATGGTCCTAGTGAGTATGCCAATTTAAGAATTCATTTCTCACGTTAAAATTGTGGTCATTGCTAGACATCACCTCAAGCACAACTTCCCCGCCAAGTCCTTCTTGCGATAGTGATGTGGTCTAGAAGGTCCAATCATTAATTTCATTTGTCATAAGGATAAGTTGACATGGATTGAAATTAAACGACTAAAAGGTATATTTTAGTCCGGTCGGGGTTCATGTGTAAACGCCCACACGCGTGGCTTGCATGTGGGATTCCTCGGGCGATGGAGGTTTCAATTATTATTTTATCAAAAGGTTACAATATTATTGTTACGTAATTATGCGATCATATGCTTATGTGTTTACATTACTTTTCTAATATGTCTCTTACACCGATTATCAACATGCTCGCACAAAATCCTCTATCCGGTCCGAATTTTATCGAGTGGGCGAAACATGGAATATGTTCTTATCGTTTGAAGAACACATGTTTGTTCTCACTACTCCCAAACCCGATGCCCTTATCGACGATCGACTAATGAGCGCGAGTCGGCGGACTTTGACATAAGTCAAACAATATGGCCAAGTGCTATATGTTGACTACGATGTCAAAGGCTTGCAGTACTGACATCATCGATGGTAGACGCGATCGAAATATGGTCAAGTCTCGAGTAAGTTTGGGCGATCGGATCGAACGATCCGCTTCACACAATGAGAGAAATCTTGGCGTGTAAGATGGAAGAAGGAAGTTCGGTCCATGAACATGTCTCCACATGACTCATTTCATGGATAGTCTTGATCGGTTGGGACGAGGTATCGACGGCGGCCAAGGTCGATATCATCCTCAACACACCGCCCAAGTCTTTTGAGAATTTTCGCGTGAACGCAATCATGAGCAAGACCGAGTAAACACTTAGTCGGTTGCTTAATGATCTCGTCGGCTGCATGGAAGAGTCATGGGCAAAGGAGAACATGCTCTTGCTAGCACATCTAGGGCCCAAATTTTCATTGAAAAATGGAAAAGAAAAGGGGCACCAAAGGTGGTAGAAACAAGGGAACTAGTGGGAGTAATAGGAAAGCAAGAACATGTACGCCATCGAGGCTTGAAGAAGCCAAAGGAGAGGGCGTGCTTCAAGTGCGGCAAGATCGGGCATTAGAAGGCCAAGTGCCCTATGCTCATGCTCAAGGTACGCCATTTGCTTTAGTAACGGAAACATGTTTAGCGACTTGTTCTACCCATTCTCGGGTAGTAGACACAAAAGCGATCGATCATGTTTGTTACACCTGCGGGGTTCCTGCGGACAAGGGAGGCGTGTGATGGTGAGATAACGATCTCTATGGGCAACGCGGTGAAAGTCGAGGCCGTTGCAGTCGGAGATGTTACTTTATGTTTTGATAGAACAGTTTTAGTTTTAAAAGACGTTTTATATGTGCCGGAGTTTCGGCGGAACCTTGTTTCAGTTTTGAAACTATTTATTCATGGATATTCGATTATTTTTGATAGTGGTGTTTCTATCATAAGAAATGACGAAGTTATCGTGGTGGCACTTTAATTCGCTTTATACTATTTACGCAAACATAATACCTATAACTATGTTGCATCTTCTTCAAACCTTAAAAGAAAGTTTTCTTCATGAAGATGACACCACATTTCTCCGGCATCTTAGATTAGGTCACATCAATCTAAATAGGATCCAAAGACGGCTAAGAATGGGCGTTGGGTGATCTCACGGCCACTCGTTCGATCTGCGAATCTGTATAGAAGGAAAGATGTCGACCAGACCTTCAAAGCGAAGCGGTTATAGAGCCAAAGAAGTGTTGGAGCTAGTACATTCGACTGTGTGGACCAATGTCAACCAAGCTCGTGGAGAATACAGTATTTTGTCACTTTCATTGACGATTACTCAAGGTGCGGATACATATACCGCTCACAGAAGTCGAATGCTTTGAAAAATTCAAAGAGTTTAAAGCGGAAGGAGGCGAAGCTTGGTAAAGTATCAAGTCGCTGCGGTGCGATCGCGGTGGCGAATACCTCGATAACGAAGTTTATGGACTACTTAGTGCGGTGTGGGATTACCTCCCACTCACTACACCGTGCACACCACAACAAAATGGTGTGTCGAGCGAAAAATAGGACTCTTTTAGAAATGGTTAGATCGATGATGAGTTATGCAACATTGCCTATTTCGTTTTGGGGTATGCCTTAGAAGCGGTGACATACTTGCTAAATCTAGTACCATCCAAATCATCGATAATACCCCTTTCCGGTTGTGGTTTGGGCGAAGCCAAGTTTAAGCCACATAGGAATGGGCGATCCAAAGCTACATGTCTTTGAACAAGAAGAGCGACAAGTTGGAGGCTAGATCCGACGCAAGGCATTTATGCCTATCCTAGAGGAGCGAAGGTGGTTATTTCAATAGTCCCAAGGATCGAAGGTCATTATTAGCACTAATGCCCGATTCTTAGAAGATGATTATATGAAAACCATAAAACCAAAGTTGAAATCATTCTTCAAGAATTAGAAGTTGATCGTATTCCATCACCGATTAAGCCAAAGGTACGAGATGTCGTATCTAGTGGGAGGAATCGACACCAGATACTTCAAGAAATTGAAGTGGGTCGAATTCCACTGGAGATACCGGCCGTACAAGTGGCTCCTATCCAGCAAGTTGTGCAAGATAGAGAACCACAAGTTCTCGCACCCACCGTTGCCATTGTGCCATGGCGCCTCGTCGTAGTGGGTGGGTAGTTCGTCAACCCGAGCGATTTATGTTCGTGGGTGAATCTTGATTTAGTCCCGTGAAGCGTGCGCAGGCAATAATCGACCCATGGACATACAATGACGGCGACAAGACAACGATGCAAGATCATGCACACCGTATGGATTTAGAAATTGAGTCCCTAACACTATGGATGTATACGAAAGACACCTCTACCGGATGGCAAGGAAGCCATAGGTAGCAAGTGGGTATACAAGAGGAAGAGATTCATATGGAGAGGTTTCGACTTTTAAAGCCGTGCTTGTGGCGAAGGGTACACTCAATTGAGGGCATCGATTTTGATGAGACTTTTTACTTTGTAGCAATGCTCAAGTCCATCAAAATTCTTCCCGCCATAGCAGCCCACTTAAACCCGAGGTTTGGCAAATGGACGTGAAACCGCTTTCCTAAGCGGTTACCTGAAGAAGGTAGAGACATCTATATGCAAAGAACCCGAAGGTTATGTGGTGAAGGGTGAAGAGCATCTAGTATGGAAGCTTAAGAAGTCCATTTATGGACTTAAGTAAGCTTCACGATCCTGGAACTTACGTTTTGACGGTGGTAAAGTCTATGGATTTACCCAGGTTGCTAGCGAAAGTTGTGTGTATCGTTTAGATGTCAGCGGTGATGTGGTATTTCTTGCACTTTACGTAGATGACATCCTTCTACTTGGCAACAATGTGAAGTTGTTATCGGCGTAAAGAGTTGGTTATCCGATGGGTTTCAAATGAAAGACTTAGGAGATGCAGCGTACATTCTTGGGATCAAGGTTTACCGAGATCGCAAGAGGAAAATATTGAGCTTATCTCGGGCGTCTTACATTGATCGTGATTACTCATTTTAGTACGCAGACCGCCAAGAAAGGATTGCTACCTTTCGGACATGGCGTTCCTTTATCTAAGAGGCGATCACCTATGTTGCAAAGGAGATAGAGGAAATGAGACAAGTTCCTCACGCTCCGCCGTAGGAAGTCTCATGCACGCAATGCTATGTCTGAGACCCGATATCTACTATGCGGTAGGCATAGTAGCTGAATATCGATCTAACCACGGACAAGCTCATTCGATCTGCGGTGAAGCATATACTCAAGTACCGAAAAGGACTCGAGATTATAAGGCTGGTTTACCAGCAGATAGTCTAATGCCTTTGGGTTATTCGGACTCGGATTTCCAAGTGACCGTGATGAGAAGAAGTCTACCTCGTGCTATGTGTTTAACTTGGGAGGAGGCGTATCCCAAGTGAGTGCAAAGCGGCGATGCATCATGGACTCCACCATGGAAGCCGAATATGTAGCCGTTTGAAGGTCGCTAAAGAGGTCAGTATGGTTCAAGAACTACCTCATGGACCTAGACGTGGTACTGGTTTGCCCAAGAGTATCATAATTTCATTGTGATAACTCGGTGCGGTGAAAACTCGAAGGAACCACGGACCCACAAGGCAACGAAACACATAGAGAAAGTACCATGTCATACGAGAAATTGTTGAGCGAGGGATGTGCTGATTGAGAAGATTGCATCTGCGGATAACCTAGTCGATCCATTCACGAAGAGCTGCCGCAAAATTCTACGAAGAACATAGTCGAGGACTTGGATTGCATAAGATGGCACCCACTTAGAAAGAAACTTTTGTATAAGTGGGAGAAGCAAAAGTGATGGTGTTGTATGTAATAGCTAGTAGAGAGAAACATTGTATACTAAAAGTTTTGCTTTAATATAAGTGGGAGATTGTTGGATTTGTATACTAAAAGCAGTTTGGTTGAGCTTGTATACAATGTTTCCTGTTACCACTAATACAATCTTCTGTCTTAATTGTTTACTTGATTGCATATATCTATGTCCCCTTATCTCATATATAATTTAGATCATACAGTGTGTAGAAGATCACAGAAGTCTGTATGATTGGTCAAGCTTAATGAGATATAAATAGTATCACAAACCGAGACAACTTGAGGACGAGTTGTTGGTATATGCCGCGGTGTAGATAAGAAGTGACTTGACTTGGTTGCTTATCTATACCGGCACGTCTCGACGTATTGATGGATCACAGATGAGATGAGTTCTTCTATCGATCGTCGTGAAGAACCTAGATCTCGAAGACTTACGCTGATCTAAACCTCGATAAGGTATTAGGTGAGTATGAGTTCTTGACCATCACTTTGACTTGCTATGGGTGAGGGTTAGATGAGATAACCCAAGATTCTCTGCATCTTGGGTGGTGGCGGTCTTGTATGTCATTTTAGTTACCCGTATTAAGTCACCGTATCCGTTTAGGATGATGACGCCCCTAATGAGCTCAAAAGGTTTATTGTACTAAACCTGCGGGTTGAGTTATCTCAAGTACAATAATAAGGTCGAGTGGTACTACTTAAGAATTAATGATATTAATTATTTTAAGCGGTCGAGCAGCGTAAATAATTAATGGACGTCTGATATCTTAAATACGGATTCGTAAAGTCTAAGTGCAAGCCCGACTCAACCCGGTAATAAAGGGTAAGTCAAGACATTTATTCTCTAGTGGCATGAATAAATGTTTATGAATTAATTTATGTTCGAAATTTGAACATAAGATAATTAATTTATTTGAGGCCCATCTTTATTCCTTGCATTTGATCCTGGTGGCCCATCCAGCCTCTTGCTTAGGTGAATTTCGCCCCTCCTCTCTGTAGTCCCACTGACTCGACTTGATCCTCTCTATCCTAAAGGATAAGATTATATTTATTAGATATGCATAAATCCTATCTAGATAGGGTTTGGGAGTTGCATTATAAATATAAGGTGAGAGAGAAAATCATGTTAATCCTCAATCATTATTTTCTAGAATTACCATAATCCATTGGTGAGAATTTTCAAAATTTGAGAGAAAGAAAGAGGCGATTTTCTAGCATTCTCCATAGATCGTCCTCACCGACATTGGAGATTAGGCAACCGGACACGACCCGTAAGATCAAAGCACGAGGCTTGATCCGTTCTACCCGACAGATTCGCGGGTAAACACGAGAAAACCCTCACGTGTTGCAATTAATTATATAGGTGCATGCTAAGCATATAATCAATGTATGGTGAATTAAACATCCAAGATAGATCCTCGGGAGAGGGTTAAAATCAGATTTCCCTACATGCATTACTTGAATTTTGCAATTTCAACCATTCCATTGATTTCAAATAAATATCATACCTTTCATGAATTTCAAAACATAACTTCAAAATAAACTTTCAACACACCATTGTCTCCAACATTTTCCATCATTTCTCGAAACTTCCCTTCACAACCTTTTTCCGTATCTTTCCTTTCTCGCAACTTTCGTTTCATTCAAACTTCACATCATTCCTTCACTTGCAACATTCGCAATAACATCACTTTCAACAAATTCTCATAACTTTCCAATTTTTCGTTTTCAAAACTGATAAAATCATTTATCTAGAACACATCAAATCCTTTTAAGTTTTCCTTAAATATGCGCCTCATACCCTACATATTGTTGGAATCCTTTGAGTTTCCTTGAATATGCAAATACATACCGCATATTCTTGGAATCTCCTTTTCAAAACTTTTGAGAAGAAAAACATTTTCACCTTAACTTTCAGATTTCAAACTTGAGAAGAATCATTTACCTCGTCCCGGTTGAGCTTGATGTGATGGAGTGTTGATCATAGTCACCGATCTCTAGAAGTCTAGTGACTCAATCTAGACTCGACTTTGAAAGAAGGTTTGAATTCAAAGAACAGTCGCCCGATACCACTTTGTAATGTAACCTCAATCAAGGACGGATTAACGAGAACTAAAACTTGGAATGTAAATCAAGGAATATTAAAGAGAGTTTATCAAGACTAGTGGAACATATATCAAGTAAATTAAGAAGTTTTGACCATCAAGTATGAGACACACATAATTTACATATAGAAATGGGCCTACAAGTCCTTAACAAAAGATCCACTGATCTGGAGGGATTCTACTGTCAACATCAAAACATAAACATAATGTTCTATCGCAGCGGAGAATCATGTGAATACACATATGACGATATGGATTCAAGGTTTTTAACATATCAACATCAAAAAGAGCCCGACTCCTCAACATGCCTCCATCCACCATCTGCTCAACCTGCACATTTAAAAACAAACATGCAGGGCTGAGTACAAGAATGCACTCAGTGAACTCATGCCAAAACATTTTATCAAATTTAAATTACATTGCCCCATCACAGCAACACACGAGGTTTTTATTCGAAATACTCGTGCTTACTAAATATTTTCGTCATTTTCCATAAATATTCGTCTGCGGCAGCATATTTTCCTCAGATGTATGATCCATATCCATTTCCATTCATCATAACAATTCCATCAACTCATCTCATAAATTATCTCGGCGGTTGAAGAAGGCCTCCTCCCACGGACGCCGGACCCGGTCGAGCACCCTTTCAAAGACACAAATACCAAATAGTGCACAAAAATCCTTGCCACTCACTCCAAGACAGGGATACGAATTCTCAATCATCCTTGTGGATACTAACAAGGATACTTAATTCAAACATTTCATAAGTTGGAGTTACCCAACAATATGCATCATTCGATCATGGATATGATACATACATAAAATATGAACATTTTGGGCGAGCAATTAAATAAATCATTTCATCATCATTTCTTGCGAATAAAGCATCGTAAATAAAACATTTGATAAGTAATTTATCTTTTTGAGTATAATAAAGCTCACCTGGACTGTAGTGTTTCCTAGTTCGGTTTCTTGCTTCGCCAATTGGTCACATCCGCGTCCCACCTTTTCGTAAAAACTACTTTAGCACGTTGGTCACGTTTTTCGAGATTTTCAAAGTTTAATAAACTTTGATAACTTTATAATATAATAATTCGAATCCCTTAACTAATTTAATACGTCGTTTCATCGCATATCTTAACTAAATATTTCTCGTACTTCGATAGAGACGTAATATGATCTACGGTCTCATATTAACCATTTAGGTTAAACGTTGAACTTGTACTAACGCCTTTTGATAAAAATGATTTCAATTATGAAATCATTTCTCACAAATGAGATATTCTTATAAAATTAATACGTCTTACACGTATTTGTGTATATATTCAACGTATTTCATACGTTTAGACTTAAGTCAACGTTTTTTACTTTTCTTAACATATTTTTCAATTATTAACATATTTTAAAACCAATTTCCATATAAATCGATTTTCAATCGATTTCTTTTCATAAAACCCTAATTCTCGATTTTTCACGTAAATCAATAAACTTGATTAATATTTTACTTTAATATGAATTAACTTATTCATTATACTTTATTTTCATGTCCAACGTTATTTAATATAACGTTTCGCCGTAAACATAGTATACTATGTTTATAAAATCCTATAAATTCTTAATTAATCTAAAATATATTCTAAGCATATAATGTATTATTTTTCTTGATATAAAGAAATTAAAACTCTAATTCCTCAACCAAAGCTCACGGCCCTTATGGTTAAAAATTCTTAAACTTCATTCAAAAATTCCTCTAAATTCATATGGTATACTATATTATCATAGGATCATTAATATGTATTAATACTAGCTATAGAAAATTTGGACATCATTTTTCCTATACTTATAGTTCTTGATTTTTTTCCCAAATATACCAAACATTTTTCTAAAATTCTAATTAAATTCTACAACACTTAATCATCATTTTATATCATAACTATAACATAATATCCAATATTTACAACTCCCACATCAATGTACTAATCCTTATAGTTCACGGTTTCTACCAACCATTAACCAAACATTTTTGTGAAATTTCTACAAATTCACACAATGTCTAAACATTATCATATAACAATAATACATCATAATATTCAACATCTATAACTCACATATCAATATACCCAACATTATGGCTCTCGATTTTTTTCAAAGTATGAACATATATTTTCTAAAAATTCTAGTAAATTCACATGGTACATAATCAAGGTCCTAGATCAATAATATGCTATAATATCACTTAAATATAATTTGTACATTAACATACCATTTCTTTCATTTTTGGTAATAATAACAATTATAGCATATGATTTCTAAAAATTCCCAAATAATTACAATGAGTTCTATTACTAACATATAACATTAATCCATCATTAAATTAAACAAGAAAATTTTCGGTCATAATAAAATAATTTATAACATGCTTAGACTTCAATTTAATCACTAATATGAAACATATATTTCATGTTTAACATAATTAATGAACAACAAGCATGCTAGCATAATTATTTCCATTTTTCTCATGAAGAACATATGCTTATAAATTAAAATCGAACGGTTGGAAATTAAAAATTTTAACGTATAATCGAAGCTTGTTCGATTGCTAACCTCTTTACCGGCTTGGATTTATTGTGCAAAGGATTTAGTATCAAGGTTTTGGTGAATGAAAAGGATGAACACTTCAAGCTTTTCCTCAAGAATGCTCACGGTAGTTTAAGGGTTTGGAAATGAAGTGATATTTGGTTTGATGTACTTATCATTTACTAAATACACTTACTAAAGGAACAAGACTAATACACTTAAAAATTTCATCCTACTCCTCGGTCCAACACACACAATAATAAAGCAAGACTAAGTTTTGATGACATACACACAATACATCACCACTTACACATATTAACTACACCTTACACAATTTTGAAAGAAACAAAATATTCCTACACTTTGGTATACAAGTGCAGTCGGTTCTCTCATGCAAAAGGGAGGAGTTTTAATTTCATTTGTCTTATACTAGATATATAATATCTAAACATTACCAAATGTAAGCATAGTCATCAAAAGTGTTTTAATAATTCTTCTCACCTCAATTTGGAAGCAAACTCACGGCTATTACACAACACAACACATCCACTTGATTCAAAAATTAATGATCTTGGTAAATGTGTAATAAATTCCACTTGATTCATAATATTACACATCATGTAGGAAGATAGCAAATTTTGTTCATGTGAATACTATGGGTACCAATGTTCACGACACTTTGAGATATAGTGTCAAATATTTTATTTTTTCTTGCTATTTATAGATATATAACATAATATATGTCTTAGATGATAAATTATATCATAGAAAAAATAATTAGAAAGATTCATGTGTGAAAACCCTAATTTTCGAACTTAGGGTTTTCGAAAATAGTACAATTTATTCCATAATTATTCCTTAATTCTCTAGCATTTTCTTAATGATAATTAATACTCTAATTACATAAAATAATCATAGGAATTTAAATATTATAATTCCTTGATCATTAGACTTATTTTTTTAATCGTCTCTAAACGTTGACGTTTGAAATGTCTCAAAACGTTCATAATCGACCCATCTTAAAATGGTCATAATAAAGTCGTAATCACTTTATTAAATCATTCCATTAATAAGGAAGTTTAATTCTAAGCTCGTAACTTAGAAAATTAATCGAAATTTTAACTATCGATATTGATCGACGTTAAAATATTCTTAGAGAAAGACTTTATATAAACTATATTCCTTAATTCACAATCATTAGTGAATATGATATAGGAATTCATTATCTCATAATTAGTCGAATTCAATATTCAATAAATTATTAATTCAATTATCACGGCGAAACCCTAATTTACGAATTTTAATTATCGTAATTAGGCTTTAATTCTTCGGGATATTACAATCTTAAACACCTTTTTTTGTTTACAATCTTAAACACCTTTTTATAAGCTTGTTTACAATCTTAAACACCTTTTTTGTGATTTTTAATTTGTTGTTCTAATATTTGTGGTGATTGTTAATTCATCTAGGATCTAAAATTATATTGGTAGTTTTTTTGTTTGCTAATTGATGCTCATTCGGTTATTAATTATCAATAAACATATAGTCATAATTTGTTATTGATTTTTTTTGCTTTTCACTTGAAACCGAAACGTTTCTGTTGGGACGAGGCTATCCCAGATGAGGTCATATATGACCTTTGGCATCCTATGGTCGCACGACGATATAGAGACTTTGTTTGTGGCATCAAGGCCACAAGGTATGACGAGAGTAGGGCGAGACCTCCTTGTATCCACGAGGATGAATGTTCTGCTTGGCTTGCTTATTGGGACACTGAAGAAGTCAAGGGGAAGTCAGAGATTGCGAGGAAGTGTCGCATGTCAGACCCTGCAGGACTAGGAACAGGGCAGGTGAAGCACAAGAGAGGCTCCAAACCTATTCTTCAGTAAGCTGCTGAGTTGGTAATGTTTATATAGATGTTATGTGTGACGACCCGACTTTCCAATGAAGTACGGATCATATGGATCGTCACCGGTATGATAAGCAATGAAATAAACATAGCTAATCAAGGCAATCAACCAATCGACTACTTAATAACGCATAGGTTAAAAGGGATAAACAATCCAATACCAACTCAAGTCGTAGAAGGACTTGTCAAAAGGGGTTCAAGGTTCAACATAACCCAATCGTATGGAATTTAAAGTACGAGTGCGACCTCCAATTCAATACGAAATAAGCGGTTATAATCAAAACATTAATAATATCATAGTTATGCGACAAATAAGCGTGTGGACATGCATATGACGATGCATGCCCAAGGTTCTAGAAACCTTTCTAATTAAGCATCAAAATAGGCGCACTCGCACCACCGCACCCATCATCGATCCTTACTCAACCACGCACATCAAAGCGAATGCGGGGCTAAGTACAAAAGTACTCGGTGGACTCATTGCAAAAACATTTTCTTTGTCAAAAGTTATTAGCGCCACAATAGCGCATGAGGATTTTAGTTAAAGACTCACGCCTATCAAACATTTTATCGTTTTCCAAAAGCGTTCGGCGAACTATTTCATTCACGTTGTTTCCATATCGATCATTCATTCATTCATCGCGCACTATGGGTGGCCACCTACACATAGTCACCGTGACCGGTCGAGGTAGCTAACCTAACACACACCACATCTGCGTGTACACAATCCGAGTTAGTCCTTAACTAAGTCGGATCAATCGATACCCTTTTTAACGTTGGTGGACCAACACATTCACATACCACATTGATATACTAATCTCGGATAGGATAACAACAAAACATAAACATTTGGTAGTCAATAACGGATCATGTGATAATATTTCATAAAGCTTTGTAAAACATGCTTTGAGATATGCATAACATTTTCGTTTCAAGAAAGCCCACCGCTAATCCAAAGCTTAGTGGTTCTAAATGAGCGGGGTGAGTATCTTTCCTCAAAGAATCACGCCCGATCGAACCCTTGATAAGAAAATAGCCGTTCTTAGGTTCTTTCTATCGATCGATGGTCGCTATAAATTACGACTTTAAAGTTCCCAATTAGGTTTCTTTATGATTTTATGTGATTGTTTTAAGATAATTTCTATTATCTTACATCCCCAATTCCCAAGACTATATTACCTCATCGTTCATGGGTGAACTTCAATTATGGATCACATATTCGAGTCTATCCTCGACTCTTAACCTTAGTTTTATTATAACGTTATTACGTTATGGGTGATCGGTAATCAATTTATGATTGGTAAATTAGGATATTCTCAAGCCACTAACTAGACTTAACAATTTTGGTTACGTCTTAGTAGGTTATCTTTGTCGACTTGTAGTATTAGCACGATAATTAAAGAGAATATTGACTTACAATTCAAGTGGACATATGCTATCATGTAAGTAATTAGTACTTAAGAATAAATGAAGTACTTTGGGATATTAACTCGATGTTTGAGACATAAGATTGACATCTTATGTTCGAATCTTCGCCACTCATTACGACATTGCTTATTTAACTTAACTCGTCGGAGATTACATATGTCGTATAATCGTTATTCATTATCGAGTTGTGTTTACGCCCAACTAATATCGTATTGAGTTGTCGTTATTGAATATTAACGTTGTAGCTCGACTTTTGGTTTTTCTAACGTAGGAACTCACGTTTGAGTATCCTTTCATTAATAAAACCCTAATTTGTGTCTAACTCGATTCTCGTTTATTCCGTCTTAAGTTATCGAAATTGGTCGATTTCTTTTGGATTCTCGTTCATATAGTATTATGTTGTTTACGTTCGGGGTTTTGGTTTGTCGGTTCAACATAAACATAAACATTCAACATCAACAAAACCATACACAACATAAACTATACTAATCATTTAGAAAACCCTAATTTCTAATGTAATACACATTCATTGTGTAAGTGTGCATAAGTGTTCCATTCATCCACCCTAATCACAACCACTCATTCTAAGTTTATAATTAACTATCATAGCATCATTTAACATTAGAATCGAACTCATACTTAGCCATTTTGTTACGTTTTCGATAATTAGCAACAATTAACATATGTATCCAATAAATTCCAATAAAATCATGTTATACTCGTATCATACTATAGAATTTAATTATCAACTCAATATCATCATATAAAATTTTAAACCATAGGTTAAAATTCTTAAAACTTTCGGCAATTTCAAATCAACAAGCTTTGGTGTTCAATAAATTCCACAAAAATTATTTCATGCTTATACTATATACTAAACATGAAATATCACTTCATATCATGCATTAAAAATTTAAAACCATGCTTTCTCCCTTAATTATTTTCGGTAATTCTAAGAACATACATATATATTTTCAATAATTTCTAATCTTGCACAACATGGTTATATATGTAATAGCATGTAATATTAACACCAAACATTAACCAATATTCATAATATTACACATCCTATTATTTTCAACAACAAAAATAAAATAAATAACTACATATATATATATAAGTCACGGTTTCATCAAGAAAATAGGAGATGTGTTTGAATAATTTCAAGGTTAATGTATGATGTTCAAATCATACCCTAAACACCATATCTCAACTATTTTCCTCAACCAAAAATCAAACAATAAACATATATATATATATATAGTATTCGGCCCTTTAGAAATAAAATAGGAGATGTGTTTCAAAAATCCCAAGATTTATATATGATGTTCACATCATATATTAAACACCATATCTCAACTATTTTCCACAAAAAAAATTAAAATCAAAGCCACAAAATTTCAATAAGCTCACGGCTCCTTCAAAAAAAATTCCAAAAATTACTGAAAAATTATGATATTTATTAAACATGCTTATAACACATTATCAAGTAACAATATCAAATAAAATTCACAAAATCATGCTTTAACATATTTAAAAATAAATAAAGCATAAATCAAAAAAAAAAAACATGCTCCAAAAATTATGAAATATTTACAGTAGCCTTATAACATTATTATAAGCATTTTTCATTCATGGCTTAAGAGCATTTGAAGGCTCTAAAGTCACGAAAATAAATGAGGAGCAAACTAGGGTTTTTAAACCCAAAAATTCAAAATAAATATTCCACTCCATTAGGATGGAAGAGGATGATGAATAATACCTTCTTATTGTCTTAGAAGGATTATTTGAGAGTGGGAGAGGTTGGGGTAGGAGGATTTGGGGTTCGAAAGTTTGAAAAGTGTAGAGAGAAATTTGAAAATGAGAGAAAATGTAAAAGGGTGAATGAGGTCTGGTTGGGAACTTCTCTCCTTGTATTCCAGACCTAAAGGCTGTCTTTTCCCATTTTGGAATGGTTTTGGTGGTATTTGGGAGGTGGATTGGTCAAATTACCCGCTTTGGTATGTTAATACCGAGCTCTTTAAGTTTTAACGCTTTCGATTGATTTCTGAACCTTAAGGTTCTATCTTATTAAATAGCCTTTAAAGACTTATTTTAATGTTCATAAAAATTTCATGAAGTTCGGACGTCGTCCGATAAGTCAATTCCGAGTTATCGCGGAAAAAGCAGCGTTCGGCGATTAAAAATATGTCATTCACAATTCTATTGAATTTTGAGCTTTCATAAATAATTTGAGTCTTATAAAGCATATTTTATTGATTTAGACCCTCGGTTCGAGTTTGGTCGTTCGGATCAATTTAGGGTTTTCCCAGATATTTTACCCCGTTCGGTTAAGTTCTTCAGAATTCCTTAAATTGATTCTTATAATTTCTAAATTCATAATAAATTATTCCTTCATGATTTTGGTTGTTATCACCATTTATTACGATTAGCACGGACTGGAAGTTGTTAGGCTCGTAAATAGTGTTTTAAGATGGCGACCGCAAGTATGTCGAAAATTCTCATTCTTTGCATTCTCACATGTTTTCGTGTGAGGATTCTAAAATGAAATCCATTCGTGGAGATTCATTCTCGATCTTTCATTCTATGTTCAAAGTACTCGGAAAACCCTAATCCCAGGGACTAGTTATCAATTTTGATTTCTTTAGTATTCGATCTCGAATCGATTCTAATTGCTTCATTGGTTTCCTTAAACATAATTAAGGACTAACTACTACAAATAATTGGTCTAAGCATCACCCATTAAAGTTTTAAATTTTTCGGGTTATTACATTACGACTTTCTTTTATTACTAATGTTATATAGATTGTATGATTATATTTTTTGTTTGGTTGCAAAAGGCTGCACAGAAAGGAGTTCATCCGAGCAGATGTCTCACGATGCTTATAACATCCTTCACGTTAACAAGGATGGATCTTATACTGACGAGACATCCGGATCTATTGGGGTATGTGTTTGTTTAATTGCATTCACATACTTTATATGAACGCACATCAACTATATGCATGACGTTATAAATGTAGATGAGAGTCCAAGAGCTAGTCACCCAAACAAGCCACCGTAGAAGGTTCGAGTGACTTGCCGATTTGGACATGAGCCAAATCTATGTGGATGCGGTGGGTGGGCTGAGCGAGAAAAGCGAATGTTCGTGTTGGTGAACTTGCAAGGAGTTCGAGAAGCGAGTCTTCAATCTGTCACATCTTAATTCGTGTCCCCAGATATGACCATCGCTAGTAGATGTGGAGAAGCATTGCGCAGGAGGAACGGAGGCACGAATGCGGATGGAGGAGCTTCAATGACAGAAAGACGAAGAGCATGAGGCATTGAGGGCACGCTTAGAAGCTCAACAGATCTTGGATCGCCTTCTAGCACACTCTGGGCTTGCACCACCACCACCTCCTCCTCCCTATTGATCATACTCATTTTTATGTATTGTTTATTTCACACTCTGGATTTGCACACTCTGCTTTTATTTGCTTTACGGATGGATTATATTTATATGCTTTCTGTATGGATAAAACAAATACGATTTAGTTAATTTAGTTATTTTAATGTAATTGAATTGAATGATGAATTATTGAGTTTGTTGAGGTATTATTGAATTGAATGATGAATTGTTGAGTTTGTTGAAGTATGGATAAAACAGGTGACCGTCGATAACTGGGTACGATAAATGTGAAAAATGGGTTTATTTTTTAAAAGATTCACGACGGATCAACGACGGCCTGTCCGTCGTTGATCGACAACGGTCGTGTGTACACTACGGTGATGTCTATATCCGTCATTGATCCGACGGTGATTCAACAACGGACTACGAGTCCGTCGTTGATAGGAATAGCGACTATGTTTGTACTGACGGCTTGTTTCCGTCGTTTTCCGTTGTTATTTAAGATCACCGACGGACTTATTCGGTATAACGACGGAAAATTCCATCGTCAATCACGTAAATTCTTGTAGTGTTAGTGATTTTAGAATTAACCGTAGGAAGAATAATCTTTGTAAACATTTTGGAGATAGTATATCTTCTTAAAACCTAACGAAAATTGAATTTATGCTAATCAACGATAACAAGACTTGTCCAGAAAGAGAAAGAGATAGTGGTTATTTATGTGTTCTTCCACATGATTTGAATTAAACTGTGGTAATTGGATTAATTGGTTAATTTCATGATTATGGTCAGTCATTACATTCTCTAGGTAAATTTTTACCGTTTATCTATTAAATCTTATTTCTTTAAGTTTTCTAATTTCTTTGCCTTGTTTATCATCATCGTACCTCATAACCTCGTTTAGCCTAAATAATAAGAAAAAGGTCTATGTTTAATTACTGAATGTCACTACTACAAAAATCAAGTATAGACTACGCGTTGTATGTGTAGTCTATGTGCGTTGAGTGTAGAGAAAAGTGGTGTAGAGAAAAATAGCGCGCATACACCACGCTTTTTATGTGTAGTTTATACCCACTATAGACTACGCCGCACATAGACTATGCTTTTACTGCGTAGTCTATACCTAACTGATCGCACAAAATTTCGCACACACACCACGCTCGACGGCGTAGTCTATACCCACCATAGACACGCTTTTCTCACGTAGACTACGTTTTTACGCCGTAGTCTATACCCCACAGTAGTACACAAAATTTCGCACATACACCACGCTTTTATGCTTAGTCGATATCCACTATAGATTACGCTTTTAGGTACATAGACCACGCCACGCGTAGTCTATCATAACATGCATCACACAAAATTTCGCACATACACTATGCTTTCGAGCGTAGTCTATATGTATTAGCTACGGTTTTGAGTTTATTTACTACGATTTTAATGCCAAATTTACTACGCTTTTTCTATTACAACCATAGTCGATTTAATAACAACTACGGTTTTCACAACCGTAGTTAATTTCTTTATTTAAACACATACAATTAATAACGCACAAGCAAATGAGATTAAAATATACTTGCGACTACGCTCAAAATCACTATTCAAAATATACAATCTGTTTTCATTACTGCCTACAAAATCACTATAAAAATATACAACTGCTTTCACACTGCCTACAAAATCACTATACAAAATACTATGCACATCACATAACAAAACAATAAGACCGTATCCCCCATATCACAGTACAAAATAATTCAAAAGATCAATAACTTACAACTAAAACATCACAAGACTATATGTGAAGAAGCATGAAATTTGCCCATTCAACGCGAACTTCATCAATGTCCTCTTGAGAGTAAGACCGATTTTGAAACTATTAACAATTCAAAAATAGAATATTAGGACTCTTGTATGAAAAAAATGATTATATTAAAGAAATGAAATGTTTATCTTACATGTGAACGTAAAGAAATGGAACCACTCTTCATAACTTCTTCAATTATATCTTTCATGAAGCGTAGTACAAAGAACCCGCATTGCTTGAAATCGGGTTGTCTTGGACACTTTTTAAAATATCAAATATTAGCAACATGTAGATGTATATGAAATCCAACATAAAACAAATGTGATTTGATAAATGAAAATACCTTTACAATTTCCCAAGTTGGTTGCTTCTTCCCTCTTTTCTCCAATTTTGCATTAAACATAAAAATTGTCCTTCAAGCAATTAATAGTAATTAGATACTACCACAAATACACACATTTCAAAGTACAATACACAGTATCAGTAAATGCTCAAACATTATGTTCATGGCAATGCAAGAATAACATCACAATTCCAAATTGCCCTTCCTTTTGTTTTGCTTTCATCATCTTTGGAAATTGTTGCTTCGATGATCTATAAAAATAAAGCTGAAATGCTCAAGTCCTTTGGAAAAACCTTACATGAAACTTGCTAAACAGATTTGACACAAGAATTGCGACTTGTGGTAGACACACGATTTCACGCAACCTAAATTGACACAAGAATTGCAAGAGATTTTAAAATGACTAATAATTTCGTAACCTTGCAAAGACAACTTCAACACCCCAAAATCACCGCAAGATGAACACCACCACACGAAAAATAAGAAATAGGATTTATAGCTTCAAGATTGATGCAATACCCATAAACAAGTTTTGAGCATTTGTAGAATAAGCTCTCAAGAAATCCCAAATTTTGGAGAATATCTGTGAATTACTGAGCCCCACACTCGTAAAAGTTTAACAAAGACTTAACCAAAAACAAAGACTTAATCAAAACCAACACTTAAGCAACAATCCACACTTAAGCAAAATCGGAAAAGCTAAACAACATTTAACCGGGATCAAGACTTAAGAGAACTCCACACTTAAGCTAAATCAACACTTAAGCAAGATTCAAGAACAGAAGTTTAGAATCCAAAGCCCCCGCAGAATGCGACAAGTAAACCACACTTAGCTAAATTTATCGGAGTCAAGGACCAAACCACGAAAAATAATGACTAAGGACACATGCAAAAGGCCAAATGAAATGCGAGATTAATGTAAATCATGGAATATCCAAGTATATGGATTCAATCATCAACAGAAATATATGTGAATGGGCGAGTACACCGAGGCGGTGGAGGCGCAGAGAGTGTGGTACCGAAACGGTGATATTCGCCGAATCTCGGTTGCCTCACCCGACCCCACTCGCCGGAGGTGCGAGAGTCGCCAGGAGAATAGAGGGACCTGCTTGTCTCGGGAGCTGCTCACCCAGCGCCCCACGGATCTCAAGCCCAACCGCCGTTTGAAGGTGAAGGGCGGTGTTAGGCGTCGTCGTCGGTGGGTCGTCAGCTCACCGGTCGTTCGCCGGAGCAGCAGATCGGTAGCCCGAGGCCGTCGCGGGATCCGTGTGGTGGACCATCGCCTCAATTGGATCCGAAAGCCCTAGCGCAGCCTCGATTTAGTGCCGACCGGTGGCAAGTTCGCATATGGGTCGGCGCAGCAGCCGCCCGCAACTCGAAACCCAGCGCCGCGCTACCAACAACTCGTAATCAGCGCGGCGAGTCGCGACTCCCGGATCGGAGCACCATGGTTGTGTAGGAAAACATATGTTAACCTCGCCCGAGGATCCATCTTGGGTGTTTAATTCACCATACATTGATTATAAACCTAGCATGCGTCTATATAATTAAATCGCAACACGTTGGGGTTTACAAGTGTTTACCTTTGGATCTGAAGAGGTCGATGGAACGAGATGAACGGATCGGACTCGTGCTTTGACCTTCTGGACTGTATCCCGGTTGCCCAATCTCCAACGTCGAGTGAGGACGATCTATGGAGAATGCTTCGGAAAATCACCCAATGCTCTCACAACCAAACTCTCGAAAATTCTCTCTCTCAATAATGAGATGGCCGAAAATTCTCTCTTCAATATGTGAGCATTAACCTAGACATTATCTCATACCTTATATTTATAATGCACTACCTTAATCCTATATGGAATATTACCATAATCCTATATGGAATATTACCATAATCCTATATGGAATATTACCATACTCTTGGGATTATTTCCATACTCTCAGATTATTTATACTCTCAAGATTATTACCATAATCTTATATGGAAAGGATCTATGCATATACCATAAATATAATTATATCCTTGTGGATAAAGAGAATAAAATCTTGCCAATTGAGAGCATGAGGCGCCGATTTTCCTTGGCTACGGGTCTGGACGGGGCCACCTGGATCAAATGCAAGGAATAAAGATGGGCCTCAAATAAATTAATTATCTTATGTTCAAATTGAACATAAATTAATTTATAAACATTCGATCATGCCACTAGAGAAAGAATGTTGACTTACCCTTTATTACCAAGTTGAGTCGGGCTTGCACTTAGACATTCTGAATCCCGTATTTAAGATATCGAGCGTCCATTAATCATTTATAGCAATCGATTGCTTAAACGATTAATAACTTTATTTCTTAAGTAGTACCACTCAACCTTATTATTGTACTTGAGCTAACTCAACTGCGCAGGTTTAGTACAATAAACCTTTGAGCTCCTTAAGGGGCGTCATCATCCTTAACGGATACGGTGACTGACATGATAACTAGCGCGACATACAAGATCGCCACCACCCAAGATGCGGAGAATCTTGGTTAGAACATATAACCTCACCCATAACAAGTCAAAGTGATGGTCAGCAACTCATACTCACCTAATACCTTATCGAGGTTTAGATCATCGTAAGTCACCGAGATCTTGGTTCTTCACGACGGTCGTAGAAGAACACATCTCATCCGTGATCCTTCAATACGTCGAGACGCATCAAAGATAGACAAGCAACCAAGTCAAGTCACTTATCTATACCGCAGCCTCAAACCGACAACTCGTCCTTAAGTCGCCCTCACCGTGAAACTTTTATATCTCATTGTTTCGACCAATCATATGGACTTACGTGATCTTCACACATCGTATGATCTAACTTATATATGAGATAAGGGACACGAGATATATGCAATCAAGTATTCAAAGCAGAGATAGGAGATTGTAATAGTGGTAACAGAAACATTGTATACAAGCTCAACCAAACCGCTTTCAAGATACAAATCCAACAATCTCCCACTTATACTAAAGCAAACTTTTAGTATACAATGTGTCTCTACTAGCTATTACACACAACCATCACTTTGCTTCTCCCACTTATACAAAAGTTTCCTTTCTAAGTGGGTGCCATCTAGCGCAATTCAAGCCCTCTAACGTCCCGACGTAGACTTATTGCGGCAGCTTTAGTAAATGGATCCGCTAGGTTATCCGTCAGATCAATCTTTGCAATCAAGACGTCCCTCGTCTAACGATTTCGTATGACATGGTACTTTCTCTATGTGTTTGGTCGCCTTGTGGGTGCTGTGGTTCCTTCGAGTTTGCCATTGCACCGAAAGTTATCACGATCGACTATGATACTCTTGGGCAAACCAGTACCACATCTAGATCCTCGAGGTAGTTCTTCGAACCATACCGCCTCCTTAGTAGCCTTCAAACGGCCACATTTTCGCTTCCATGGTAGAGTCCGCAATGCATCTTTGCACTCCGCCAGATACGGTTCCACCTCCCAAGGTAAACACATAGCACGAGGTAGACTTTTTCTCATCACGGTCGACTTGAAAATCCGAGTCGACCAAGGGCATTAGACTATCTCGCACGGTAGAACTAGCCTATAAACTCGAGTCCTTTTTGGTACTTGAGTATATGCTTTCTTCGCAGCCCAATGCTTGTCCGTGGTTAGATCGATATCTAGCTACTATGCTCATGCCGCATGCGGATATCCGCCTCGTGCATAGCATTGCGTGATATGAGACTTCCCTACGGCGGAAACGTAGGAACTTGTCTCATTTCCTCTATCTCCTTGCAATCATAGGTGAGCGCCTTTAGATAAAGGAACGCCATGTGCGAAAGGTAGCAATCCTTTTGGCGGTCTCGCATACTAAAACGAGTAATCACAAGATCAATGAAGGCGCACGAGATAAGCTCAATATTTTCTCTTGCGATCTCGGTGAAACCTTGATCCCAAGAATGTACGCCCATCTCCTAAGTCTTTCATTTGAAAGCGATCGGATAAACAACTCTTTACGCCCCGATAACAACTTCACATTGTTGCCAATAGAAGAATGTCATCTCGTAAAGTGCAAGAAATACCACATTATCGTTGACATCTAACCGATACACACAACTCTCGCTAGGCACTGGGTAAATCCATAGGACTTTACCACCTCGTCAAACGTAAGTTCCATGATCTTGCATCATTGTCTTCAGATCGCCTCGTTGTACGTCCATGGGTCTATTATTGCTCGCTCGTTTTCGGGACTAAACCAAGATTCACCCACGAACATAAATCGCTCGGGTTGACGAACAACCCTCCCACTACGACGAGGTGCTATGACATAATGACAACGGTGGGTCGCAGAACTTGTGGTTCTCTATCTTGCACAACTTGCTGGGTAGGTACCACTTGACGGTCGGTATCTCCAATGAAACTCGACCCACTTCAATTTCTTGAAGTATCTGGTGTCGATCCCTCCCACTAGACACGACATCTCGTACCTTTGGTCTAATCGGTTGTGGAATACGATCATCTTCTAATTCTTGAAGAATGATTTCAACTTTGGATTTATGATTTTTCATGTAGTCCTCTTCTAAGAATCGAGCATTAGTGCTAATAATGACCTTCTGATCCTTAGGACTATAGTATAAACCATCTTCGTTCCTCTAGGATAGCCGATAAACAGCCTTTGCCCCGATCTAGCCTCCAACTTGTCGCTTCTTGTTCAAAGACGCGGCTGGATCGCCCCATATCCTTATGTGGCTTAAACCAGGCTTGCGCCCAAACCACAACTCGAAAGGGTCTTTTCGAGTGACTTGGCGGTACTAGATTTAGCAAGTATGTTGCCGCCTCTAAGGCATATCCCTAGAACGAAATAAGCAATGTAGCATAACTCATCATAGATCTAACCATTTCCAAAAGAGTCCTATTTCTTCGCCTCGACACACCATCTTTGTGGTGTGTGTGTCTTGGTGAATCGCGCCGGATGTAATCCCACACTTCACTAGATAGTCCATAAACTCGTTCTCGAGGTATTCGCCACCGCGATCGAACGAGCCTTGATGACTTGATACTTTTACCTAGCTTCGCTCCACTTCGCCTTAAATTCTTTGAATTTCT
Source organism: Salvia rosmarinus (assembly GCA_036937905.1). NCBI lineage: Eukaryota > Viridiplantae > Streptophyta > Magnoliopsida > Lamiales > Lamiaceae > Salvia > Salvia rosmarinus. The sequence goes on from JAODLM010000286.1 coordinate 80,184, forward strand.
CAAAGCATTGAGACTTGCGGTGAAGCGGTATACGTATCCGCACTCGAGTAATCGTCAATGAAAGTGACAAAATACTGCATTCTCCACGAGCTTGTGTGGACATCGGTCCACACAGTCGAAATGGACTAACTCCAACATTTCTTTGGCTCTATAACCTTCGCTTTGAAGGGTGCGGTCGACATCTTACCTTCTATACAGATTCGCAGATCGAACGGAGTAACCGTGAGATTACCCAACGCCCATTCTTAGCCGTCTTTGGATCCTATTTAGATTGATGTGACCTAATCTAAGATGCCAGAGAAAGTAGAGTCATCTCATAAGAAAACTTTTCTTTTAGGGTTTGATGAAGATGCAACATAGTTATAGGTATTATGTTTTGCGAAATAGTATAAAGCGAATTATATAAAGTGCCACACAGATAACCGTCATTTCTTATGATAGAAACACCACTATCAAAAATAACAGAATATCCATGAGTAAATAATTTCAAAGCAGAAACAAGGTTCCACTGAAAATCCGCACATATAAAACGTCTTTCAAAACTAAAACTGTTGTTCCAAAACATAAAGAACATCTCCAAGCGCAGCAACCGACTTTCGCGTTGCCCATGGAGATCGTTATCTCGCCATCAAACAGCTCCTTGTCCGCAGAACCCCGCAGGTGTAACAAACATGATCGATTCCAGTATCTACTACCCAAGATTGGGTAGAACAAGTCGCTAAACATGTTTCGTTACTAAAGCAAACAGCACCTGAGCCTTGAGCATAGGGCACTTGGCCTTCAATGCCCGATCTTACCGCACTTGAAGCACTTGCCTCTCCTTTCGCTTCTTCGAGCCTCGGTGGCAACCATGTTCTTGCTCCCATTACTCCCACTATTTCCTTGCCTTTACTACCTTTGGCACCCTTTTCTATTTCCATTTTGCAACGAAAATTTTGGGCCCTTAGATGTGCTAGCAAGAGCATGTGCTCCTTTCCCATAACTCCTTCCGCATGAGAACGAGATCATTAAACAACCGACTAAGTGTAAACTCGGTCTTGCTCATGATCGCATTCACGTGAAAGTTCTCAAAGACTTGGGCGGGTATTGAGGATGATATCGACCTTGGCCGCGTCAATACCTCCTCCCAACCGATCAAGACTATCCATGAGATGAGTCATGGGAGACATGTTCATGGACCGAACTTCCTTCTTCCATCTTACACGCCAAGATTTCTCTCATTGTGTGGAAGCGGATCGTCGATCCGATCGCCCAAACTTACTCTCGAGACTTGACCAAATATCGATCGCGTCTACCATCGATCGATGTGCGCACCGCAAGCCTTTGGACATCGTAGTCATCATATAGCATTTAGCCATATTGTTTGACTTATTCCAAAGTCTCGCTGACTCGCGCTCATTAGTCGATCGTCGATGTGGCATCGGGTTTAGGAGTAGTGAGAACAAACATGTGTTCTTCAATGATAAGAACATATTCCATGTTTCGCTTCCACTCGATAAAATTTGGACGGATAACGGATTTTGTGCGAGCATATTGATAATCGCGAAAAGACATATCGAAACGATAATGTAAACACATAAGCATACGATCGCATATAATTCGTAATAATAATATTGTAACCTTTTGATAAAACAATATTAATTGAAACCTCCAATCGCCCAAGGAATCCCACATGCAAGCCCGCGTGTGGATCGCGTTTACACGAACCCCTCACCGAGACTAAAATATACCTTTTAGTCGCTTAATTTCAATCCATGTCAACTTATCCTTATGACAAATGAAATTAATGATTGGACCTTACTGAACCACATCACTATCGCAAGAAGGACTTCGCGGAAGTTGTACTGAGGTGATGTCTAAGCATTGACCACAATTTTAACAGAAGATGAATTCTTAGAATTGGTATACTCACTCGGACCATACCGCTTCCAATTCAAATTCTTTTGTTATCTCATTTTATATCTATCTCTAGAGAACTTATGAAAATCGCACACGCAAACTTCACGCTGCGTGTGGGCGTTTACATGAAACTCCCACTTCTCAATAGATTTAAAATGTTTTATTTAGAAATCTCATCTAACAAACTTATGATAAGCAAGGCAAGCAAGCCACAGCGTGTGGACGTTTACTCACGGTCATGCCCTCACTTTGTTTAGAGATCAAAAGTGGAGGTCTTGACATTTTAATTTGAAAAATTAATTTGTCGGGTTGCTTGCTTAGTCTTTTTATTCAAAAGGTTTGTCCATGCAGATCACGTAATCCTAGCATGCTTTTCTATAGAACTCAACATGTAAAACATGCTCGCGAATTCTAAAATATGCTTGATAAACGCGATAAACCTAGCATGCTTACTATGCGCATCTAATTCGTGAAACACTAAAAGGTTTGTCAACGTAATATAAACATACATAGCATGCTACCGCATAATTTAAACATCCACGACATGCATATGAGCGATAAAAATAAAATAAAACGTTCATCGCGCCCAATCGTGAAACCCCGCACATTTAAATCTAATCTATTACATAGATTTACAGCATGCAAATTTAAACTTCAAACGGGCCTCGCGCACGGGCACGGACCGGATTCAACAAATGGGCCTCGCGTGCAGGCACGGACCGAAAAACTGGAAAAAGCGGGTGCAGGCTGTGGTCGGCCAAAAGTCTTTGGGCCGCTAGGGCAAAGCCCGCAGCGCCACCTCGCCCGCCGCTGCCGCGTGCTCTCGCGGCTGCCTCGCGGTCACTAACGCGATCGCGACCCGCCGAAAGCACGCGCGGCGCTGCCACGCCCAAGCGCCGAACGCCCGCTTAGAGACATCGCCGCCCGGCGGCCATACCGCGATCATGAAGTCCGCTTTGGCGCTGGTTTCGCGCGCGACGCGCGCCCGCCGCCCGCTAGCTCGCACGGCCGCAGCCTCGCGGGTAATCCTCGCGATCATGAAGTTCGCCGCTAAGCGCCAGGATCTCGCGGAACGCGCGCCTCGCCCGCAGCCCTTGCGATCGCCCTAGCGATCATGAGACTCGCTTCGCGAGAAACCACCCGTAAGGTAACCGAGAACCTGTTTTTCCGTCGTTTCGTTCTTCGTTCGTTCGCTTCGTTCTTCTTTTACGATAAGATTTACATAATAAAATCTAATCTAACCACGGATTTTCGTGGTGTAAAACCAAACCAACAAAACAATGAACGAGCCACGATGAACGACAAATCCACAATTAAATAAACGCACGTAATAATCAAACGTGAATTAATCCAACAGAGCCAAGATTCGATCCGTGCTCGATACCAAGTGTAGGAAAACATATGTTAACCCCGCCCGAGGATCCATCTTGGTGTTTAATTCACCATACATTGATTATAAACCTAGCATGCGTCTATATAATTAAATCGCAACACGCTGGGGTTTACAGTGTTTACCTTTGGATCGAAGAGGTCGATGGAACGAGATGAACGGATCGGACTCGTGCTTTGACCTTTCGGATCGTATCCCGGTTGCCCGATCTCCAACGTCGAGTGAGGGCGATCTATGGAGAATGCTTGGAAAATCACCCAATGCTCTCACAACCAAACTCTCGAAAATTCTCTCTCAATAATGAGATGGCCGAAATTCTCTCTTCAATATGTGAGCATTAACCTAGACATTATCTCATACCTTATATTTATAATGCACTACCTTAATCCTATATGGAATATTACCATAATCCTATATGGAATATTACCATAATCCTATATGGAATATTACCATACTCTTAGGATTATTTCCATACTCTTAGGATTATTTCCATACTCTCAAGATTATTACCATAATCTTATATGGAAAGGATCTATGCATATACCATAAATATAATTATATCCTTGTGGATAAAGAGAATAAAATCTTGCCAATTGAGAGCATGAGGGCGCCGATTTTCCTTGGCTACGGGCACCGATGGGCCACCAGGATCAAATCTGAGGAATAAAGATGGGCCTCAAATAAATTAATTATCTTATGTTCGACCGAACATAAATTAATTTATAAACATTCGATCATGCAACTAGAGAAAGAATGTTGACTTACCCCTTTATTACGAAGTTGAGTCGGGCTTGCAGACTTAGACATTACGAATCCCGTATTTAAGATATCGAGCGTCCATTAATCATTTATAGCAATCGATTGCTTAAAACGATTAATAACTTTATTTCTTAAGTAGTACCACTCGACCTTATTATTGTACTTGAGCTAACTCAACTGCGGGGTTTAGTACAATAAACCTTTGAGCTCCTTAAGGGACGTCATCATCCTTAACGGATCGGTGACTCGACTGAGATAACTAGCGTGACATCAAGACCGCCACCACCCAAGATGCGGAGAATCTTGGGTTAGAACATATAACCTCACCCATAACAAGTCAAAGTGATGGTCGAGAACTCATACTCACCTAATACCTTATCGAGGTTTAGATCATCGTAAGTCACCGAGATCTTGGTTCTTCACGACGGTCGAAGAAGAACACATCTCATCGTGATCCTTCAATACGTAGACGCATCCGGCATAGACAAGCAACCAAGTCAAGTCACTTATCTATCTGCGGCTAAACCGACAACTCGTCCTTAAGTCGTCTCACCGTGAAACTTTTTATATCTCATTAAGCTTGACCAATCATATGTACTTCGTGATCTTCTACACATCGTATGATCTAACTTATATATGAGGTAAGGGACACGATATATGCAATCAAGTATTCAAAGCAGATAGGAGATTGTAATAGTGGTAACAGAAACATTGTATACAAGCTCAACCAAACCGCTTTCAAGATACAATCCAGCAGTTGATGTCGCCTCGAGAGCCCAAGAGCCAATGAAACCCTAGCGCCACCTCACTTCTCCGATCGCGGATACGGGCAACGGGCTGGGCGAGCGCCTCGAACTACCTAATCCCGACGGGATCGATACACGCTTAATCGGACGAAATAATCATCGGGGAGGATCGCCATCGGTGATGGATGGTCGCCGACGGTGTACCGACCACGAAAGGCGGCACCCACAGGGTAAACCCTAGTCGCCGCCCAAAACGCGAACCCAACTCGAGACAATTACCACTCAAATTGTTTTGGATGAACGTAATGGAAAACACTTAGCAAATACGCAAAGAGCAAACCAAACGCAAAATCAAGATTAGGCAAGATTAGCGCCCGATTAGTGTGAAGAAAGACGTTCGAAAGTGTGGAGCTTTCAGAGAGCTCGGCCGAGCTTGTTGGTGAAAATGGTTAAGCTATATGTTAATAAACTCACACGTCGTGAGTTCGAATCTCATGCCTTTTTTTTTTAATTTATGACATAGACTACGCTTTTTTATTAAAAACACGCACATACACTACGCTTTCTAAGCGTAGTCTATACCCACTATAGACTACGCACATACACTACGCTTTTGTTAAGCGTAGTCTATACTTCAAAAAAATTCGCACATAGACTACGCTTTTGATAAAAAAGCATAGTCTATACCTATAGACTACGTTTTTTACGAAAAAACGTAGTCTATACCTATAGACTACGCTTTTTACGAAAAAGCGTAGTCTATAAGGTGTAGAGAAAAGTGATATTTGTAGTAGTGTGTGTGCTCGAATTATAGTCTTTATGGATACAATACTCAATTTGTTAATATGCTACAATTGCACCGTTTAGTTGCAGTATTTTATTGCTTGGATTGTAGTGATCCATAGCTCCGGATGAATCATATTTGATGTGAATATGTTTGTTCACATTTTAGTTTTCGATTAGTCATATCGGCCTACACAATTGACGATATTATGTTTGTCCACATTATAGTTTTCGATGAGTCATATCAGCCTACACGTTTGATGAGAATATGTTTGTTCACATTGTAGTTTCCGATGAATCATACCGGCCTACATGTTGGAAGAGAATATGTTTGTCCACGTTGTAATTTTCGATGAAGCATATCGGCCTAGGCGCACGAGAGCGTATTGAAGCCACCCTTTTCTTCCACGTCAACTTAGTAAAAGGTCTTGGTTCTATATATAAATTTCGAGTACCCTGTCGTCTGTCGGAGTTGATTGTGATTTTCTAAGGAAAAATCCATGTCTACTGTTGGGTATCTTTGCCTAGCCGAGGTTCACGCTCTTGTTTCCCGACCCACGCCTTCTTCACTTAGTGCTCAAGCACTACTAATTCAGTTGCTTTCTCTCGACACACCAAGCGCATCTCAAGTGAATGGGAAAAGGTGTCCTCTGACACGGTGGCTCGATTTTCCCACTCGGCGGCGCAACACTTCGGCAACAATAGATCTAGGGTTTCAACAGGAGGTAGGAAGGATGTAACCACTCTGAGCTTTACTGAGCTACCAAACAGAGACCTTAAACCAAGGAATCCGCAACCACACTCTCTCAACAACACAATGTCGGACTCACAACACCTGTGTGATATCCTCGATGTGGAATCCGATGACTACTCTACCACAAAAGGTTACGAGATGGTTTTATATTGGGAGGACAAAGGGTAAGGACGGGTAGCCATTAATGGTGGTGTAGAGCTCAAGAGAGCTTAGTAATGGCGATGGGGGAGGTGCGGAACCGAGGGAATGGGAGGAAAAGAGGCGCAATTTCAATCGATTGGGGTAAGGTGGGGGGCGGGAAGGAAACAATTAGGTTTAGGTAAAGGGTCGATGGGCCTAATGGGTCGAGAGATAAATAAAGATATATGGGCCAACATCCAACATATCCACCTCGGCCGTAGATCTTTATTTATGTCGCCAAAGAAGTGTGCACCACCATTATCAACTCGGTTTATCATCACACCCAATTTTTCTATCATCCTATCACAAAGACAAGACAATAGAGGTGAGAAAATATTAAGCATATTTGACTCAATCTCAAACACTAGAGACCAACCCAAGGAAAACTCACCATTTCTCAAACCTATTAACAAATGTTATCATAGAAACTTGATGAATAAGACCACATAATACCACACATAACAAGCGACACACATGAAATACACAAAAGAATGAAAGGCAGCATAAAAACATATCGTAAAAAGAAAGCGAGAAATACGCAAGAACATCGAGAACATAAATGACAAGACAAGAATGATAACATGCGCACTCATCATCCAATGTTAAGGGCTCTTTTACAAGATTCTATTTTAGCAACAGGAAGACATTTTGTACCCATATCAGCTGGATTAAATTCAGAGGGAATTTTATCAAGAACAACTTCTCCCTTTTTAACCACATCCCTAATAAAATGGTACCTAACATCTATATGCTTTGTTCTATCATGAAAGACTGGATTTTTACATAATTGAATTGCAGACTGACTGTCAGAGTACAAAATAGGTTTATCATCAATGTAGTTGATTTCAGACAACACCCCTTTTAACCATATTGCTTCCATACTTGACCTCGTGAGTCGCTATGTACTCGAGACACTGTAGTAGATAATGCAACTATGCTCAGAGTTGAGATTTCCAACTAATGCTAGACCTACATAAGGTGAACACATAGGAGGTTGTAGACTTTCTTTGGTCTCTGTCATTAGCATAGTTGGAATCAACATAACCAATACACTTAACACCATTATCGACTTAGAAAGAGCGGTCATTGTTCACGATGGACTTTAAGTATCTAAGCAGCCATTTTACAGCTTCCCAATGGGGAAGCCCAGGATTTGCCATGTATCTACTCAAACAAGAAACAACATATGCAATGTCAGGCCTAGTGCTAATCATTAAATACATAATGCATCTAATGGCATTTACATAGGAACATCTTTCATTTCATCCATTTCAGAATTTGATTGAGGAGACTGTGTCTTGCTTAACACAAAGTGAGAAGCAAGAGGTATATTAACAGATTTGCAATTTGACATGTTGAATTTAAGCAAAATCTGGTTCACATAATCAGATTGATGCAGAAGCAAGGTAGATTTTTCCCTATTTCTTTCTATGTTCATGCCTAATATCTTCTTAGCATCTCCTAGGTCTTTCATGCTGAAATTTTCACACAAACACTTTTGAACATGCTGAATTGATTTCAAACAAGGGCCAAGGATTAGCATATCATCCACATACAATAGCAGATAAACAGGGGGCCCAGAGTTCATGTAGTAAAGACAATGGTCAAACTGACTTCTAGAAAAGTTTAAACTTTGCATGCATTGGTCAAATTTAATATTCCACTGTCTGGGAGACTGTTTACGGTCATACAAAGATTTTTTAAGCAAGCAAACATGATCAGGGAAGTCTTTACTCACAAATCCTTCAGGCTGTTTCATGTAAATAGCATTTTCAAGCTCACCATGCAAGAAGGCAGTAGTAACATCCATTTGTTTTAGTTCCCAGTTAAAGTGAGCAACTAAGGCAAGCATTATTCTAACAGTGGTGAATTTAACAACAGGAGCAAAAATTTCATTATAATCAATTCCTTCCTTTTGGGTGAACCCTTTAGCCACTAGCCTAGCTTTATACCTAACATTTTCTGGTTCATTTTTAATCTTGAATAACCATTTACATTCAACCACAGAGCAATCATCAGGTTTTTTCACCAGGACCCATGTCTCATTGTCATGCAGAGATTTCATTTCAGAATTCATGGCTGCAAGCCATTTCTCAGAATCAAGGGACTCAACTGCCTCAGAGTAGGAGTTTGGTTCAGAATGATCAACATTAGTGAACACATTAAAAGCATACAAAGAGAGATTATAGTCATCAAACCTAGCAGGCAATCTTACATGTCTTCTTTCCCTATCCCTAGCAAGGTGATAATCATTTAGGTTTTCAGGGGGTGATTCAGATTCAGATTCAGTAATGGGGTTAGGATCAGGGTTAGGATCAGTTTCTGGTACAGTAACTTCAGGGGTAGGTTCATTTAGTTCATCCTGTTCAGGGGTTTGAGGATCCACCTCATTTGGAGCAAAGGGGGGAAAAAACATGAAGTCATATTTGTCAAGGACATTATTTCTCTCCACCTCACTTGGAGCAGCAGAGAGTGAGGATTCATGCAAACAAGGAAAACTCAGTTCATTAAATGCAACATCCCTACTTATGCATGTTTTGAAACCAGGTACACTTCTATCCCATAACCTATAGCCTTTGACACCATCAAGATAACCCAAAATACACATTTCGCTCTAGGTTCAAGTTTTCCTACACTTTGATGCACATAAAGACACCCAAACACCCTCAAGTGTTTCGCATAAATAGGTTTATTCCGAAAACCGACTCAGGTAGCTTACCATTTAAGGGAGCAGAGGAGACCTATTTATCAAATAAGTTGCTGTAATGAGAGCTTCTCCCAAAAATGTTTTGAGAGACCAGAGGCAACAAGGAGACTTCTTACTCTCTCAAGGAGAGTCCTATTCATTCTTTCTACAACTCCATTTTGTTATGGAGTGTAGGGGACTGACTTGTGTCTAGTTATACCAGAAATAGTGCACCAGTTATCCATGGCTTGATTACAGAATTCTAGACCATTATCTGACCTTAAGTATTTAATCCTTTTCCAGTTTGATTTTGGATTTTATTAGCCCAATCAGAAAGCTTTTCAAAAATATCAGATTTATGTTTCATTAGGAATATCCAAGTTTTCCTTGAGAAATCATCAATGATGGACAGAAAATATGAATTTCCACCATGTGTGGATACCTTTGCAGGTCCCCACACATCAGTGTGAATGTACTCAAGGATTTCAGTGCTTATATGTTTCCTAGGGTAGGGTTTGGACACAGGGAATGCAGACTTATGATGCTTACCCATCACACATGGTTCACAAAATGTCACACCAGACACTTTATCATTTCCAAAAGCTCCAGTTTTATTTAGAATTTCCAAACCTTTATTACTCATATGCCCTAGTTTAGCATGCCATATTGTGGATTTGTCTTCATGCACCATGTTTGCAATATGTAAGGGAACAGACTCAGCATGCACAGTGTATAAGTTTCCCTTCCTAGGGGCTGAGAAGTATAACTTGGAGTCCTTTTCAAATTGGAACCTTAAATAATTTACTGACCCACTTATCATGCTATCAGCAATTTTAGACACAGATAAAAGACTGAATTTCAGATTAGGCACATATCTTACTTCCTTTAAAGTGAGCAGGCTACCATTTTCAAATTTTAAACATATATTTCCTTTTCCCAAAATTTCACAATTTTGGCCATCACCAAAGCAACATGTCCAGATTTAATGTGTGTGGGTTGTGAAACATATGTTCAAAAGGGTAACATGGAAGGTACAACACCAGTCAATTAGCCATTCATTAGAATTCACGAGTTTGAAATGGCATTAGAGTAACTTATGATCCGAAATCATAGTCATGCATCATATAGACACCTTCCTCTTCATACACATTATTAGCATTTTGTTTGGGCTCATTAGGGACAAAGTTTTATTCTTCTTTGGCGACCTACATCTATTTATAAAATGCTCGGGTTTTCCACAATTCCAACAAACCTTCCTAGGTTTTGTTCAAAAACTTGACCTTGATTTGAATTGTGAGGTTGATTATGTCGCTTATCAAAGTTTTGCCTATTACCAAACCCATTTCGGATTTTCCAAAATTTTCGATTGATGGTGAGGCCTTTTAGGTCATTCTTATTAGCATACATAATCTCACCATGAGAGGGCTTGGATTTGACAATTTCAGTTCATTTTCCTTGGCTTTAAGGCCATTGACAATCATTTCACAATTCACTTTAGACCCACCATATTTTAGAGCGATTTGACTTGAGAAAGGACTCTAGAATGGATCCTAACAGATCCGAGCAAGATATTTTTCAATAGAATCATCTCCAAAGAAGTTTTAGGTCATGCAACAGCTTGTTAAAGTCATCCATGTTTCGCATCAATGTCTTTTGAAATATCCATTTGAAATGACATAAACCGATTTTGTAGGATCAAGCATTTTCTTGATTGAAGTAGAATATAAGAAATCAAATTATCCCACAAATCTTTGCACATTGATGTTGGGAGACTTTTTGACCACGTAATCGCTTAGGTTAAGTAAGATAGTGGCCCTAGCACTATCATTCATATCGAGAACCTTTCATCGAGTTGTACTATCAATTTTAGTAATAATGGCCCTTTAACCTTTTCCTCGACCAGATACACTCAATCTTAGTCTTCCGGTCCGAAGTCATCCCTATCATTAAAGGGCACCAAATTGATTGTTCATGATTACACACAGGAGGGTAACAAGTACTCAATCGGTAGACGAGAAGAACACAACAAAGCATGCATAACTTAGCACACCCAAGCAAACGGAAATGGCTCACTGCCTTGTGGTTGACAAACCAAAGGCTTAAAGTGTTGAGGATTTCTCGGTTCAAGACGAGATGAGTCTCGTGGAGCGAGGTTCACCAAGACAACCCAAGGTTAGTCTTCCAACAAGATCGACTTTACAAGTCGGTTTTATCTGAGAACTCACGTAACTTAGTGAGTTTTCGGAGGAACAAAATAAAACACTTTGGAATGAAGCGATTTCAAGTGGGATCACAAGAAACCATCAGTAACCTTTGTATTAACCTTGCTATCCAAAGCTACGCACGCGAGGAGACACTTTAAAGTGAATCCGCATTTAACCTGGACCGTAGAAGGTTAACCTTTAAGCTTTGAATGCTTCAAAGTTCTGAGGAATACAAGGATAACAAAATACCAAGCGAAGTAGACAAGAAACAGGATCGCAAGATACCAAAAAACTGATCACAGATCACACCAAGTACACCAACCACAGAACACAGCTTAGATCACAAACCCTAGGACTTAGAGAAGGGGTTTCAGCCTCTTTACCAGAGCCGACTCTCCCAGGTAGGGGAGAGACCGGTCTTACTGATTTCCTTGCTATCGGGATCGAATCACGCGCCGAAGGCGGCGAGGTGAAGGAGGTGAGGTTGGAGGGTGCCCAGGCTAGGTCCCCGTGGCTCGATACCCTTTCTGGGTATCTTTGCCAGCCGAGGGTTCACGCCTGTTTCCCGACCCACGGCCTTCTTCACTTAGTGCTCAAGCACTACTAATTCGGTTGCTTCCTTTCTCCGAACACACCAGCGGATCTCAGTGAATGGGAAAAGGTGTCCTCGGACACGGTGCCTCGATTTTCCCACTCGGCGCAACACCCGGCAACAATAGATCTAGGGTTTCAACAGGAGGGGTAGGAAGGATGTAACCACTCGAGCTTCTGAGGCTACCAAAGGAGACCTTAAACCAAGGAATCCGCAACCACACTCTCTCAACAACACAATGTCAACACTCACAGTCATCAACAGGATATCCTTGATGTGGAATCCGATGACTACTCTACCACAAAAGGTTACAGATGGTTTTATATTGGGAGGACGAAGGGGTAAGGACGGGGTAGCCATTAATGGTGGTGTAGAGCTCAAGAGAGCTTAGTAATGGCGATGGGGAGGTGCGGAGGAACCGAGGGAATGGGGAGGGAAAAGAGGCGCAGCCTCAATCAGATTAGGGTAAGGTGAGGTAGCGGGAAGGGGGGGGGGGGGGAACAATTAGGTTTAGGTAAAGGGCTGATGGGCCTAATGGGCTGAGAGATAAATAAAGATATATGGGCCAACATCCAACATCTACATTACCGACAATTTAGTGTCTAAATTTTTGGTAAATATAAATATAATTTTCTTAGAAAAACTATGAGGCTCCAACTATATATTATCTCAAATGAATTGTTTCTCGTATTTTCTCTTTTTGTTTTAGCATTGTTAATTAATTATTTGACTTGTTTTCTTATTCTTCGAGGCAATTGGAAAATGTTTACCAACGATTTTACTATGCAGAATGCAGACACAACTGACGAGATGATCAGTCGAGAATTTTTTTTATACTGTAATCTGCCAACGTAATATAATTTTATTCGAACCGCTTTATGCCTCTATATATGATTTCTTTTTCAAAAACTTGTGATTCAGAATTCTCTAAGGAATGTTTCTGAACTTTTCTCAAAAAGTGATATTTCTGAACTCTTGGATTTTAGGCCCGCTAGTAGGCCCATATTAATTCCTCACACTTTTTAATCCATTATATCCAAATGACTTCTTCAAAATCCGCTTAGCGATGGCTAAAAAATCCATTTAAAGAGAGGCAAAAATACCATTAAACTTTATATTTTCGAAATTTTATAACATTTATATTCCACATTATACTAATAATTGATATTTCTCGTCTTTTTAGAGTAACAACTTACACCCACCCACACACTCGAAATGACTCGGACTCCTAACCTATTAATTAGACGGAAAACGTCTTACCAACTAACTTATACTTCTTATCAATTGATACTTGTCGTTATTCATGTATATTATATATATTAATTATGTGAAATTGATTTTGACTGTGTCATGTAAATTTTTGAGGTTTGACTTTATTTGCATGCTTTTGTTTATGACACATAAAGTCATTATTGATACATTGCATATTTTAAAGAAATACCCATCTTTTATTTGGGGGGACATGTCAGTGGTAAATTGAGTTCTTATGACCAAAAAGTAACACGTTCAAATTACACCAACATCTTTATGAGTATGAGCATGTCACACTTAACTTTTCAAATATGGTTTACTTGTCCTGTATATTGTACATATCATGTGTGGTTTATAAACTATTTGTTTAGCTAAAAGAAAAAAGAAGTTACCGATTAATATATGAAATTGGAAAATGATTCTATTTTTACTGAAAAAATAATCAAGATACTAACGAGTCAATCTAGATAATTATATACATAAAACTCATTACCTAAAGTAAGAAAAGATATATATTTAACTTTTCAGATATATTTCTCCATCCGTTCTGGACTTTTTGACTTCAACTTGGTTCAATTAACGAAATCAAGAAATTAACGAGGAAAATGATCGAGCGTTTTCAGCTCAAATAACATTTTGAATTAATATTTTCATTGAAGATTTAGTGAACAGATAGAAACATCTAGGTGCAAATTGTAGCACTTGAATAAAACTCAGATAAGCACAAGTAACATTTAATTTAACAGTTCATTATTATCCGTGATTAAATAAGGACTTTAAATGATGGATTTAATTAAAAACAAAACAACTTGGTTCAATAAATATGTATACAATTTGTATCGGCAGCTCATTAATTTCAATTGCAACAGCACTTATTTAGTATATTAGGTAGTTATGCTCTGTGCAAGCTTGAAAAAATCAAAACTAATACCAAACTAGAGAACTAACCCCAAATATTAGTGCCAAATTTCTTGGTTGGTGGATGCTGCAAAATCCAATAACTTTATTACTATTTGGTAACCGGTGACCATGTTTTCAGACTAATAAAAAAAATTAATTATAATTTATGGATTTAACTTTGGGCAAAATATTACGAACTCGAGCTCGAATTATTAAATTTTGCAATTTATTATTTGAACTATAAATATATTATTATTAATTTTTTTTACTAATTATCAATAAAAATATAATTTATAATTTATTATTAGTTTTAATTATTTAAATATATAAAAATAAATTATAATTTCACATTTTCGTGAATATGTTCTCAAACTAGATCGTTTGAGTTCGCACTGAACATGTTCGCGAGCTCACGAACGAATATCCCTAAGCTCGAACTCGACTCGAAAACTTTATCGAGCTCAGCTCGAGGCTCGAGTTCGGCTGTTTGCAAAGCGAAAGAATTTTGAACAAGCTTTTTTCGAATCGAACTTCGAATAGCTCACGAGTGGTTTGATTTGTTTACCTCCCTAGGAGCTGGTATTTCAGCGAGGATAATTGGTGACCGAGATTAATGAAACCAAATTCTTTTATTTTTATTTTATTGAAAGTGGAAGAGGAGGCGTGTTTATTTTATTTTATTACGACATGGCGTTTTGTATGGGATTCAAAAATTCCACCTCAATTTTAGATTTCGATATCCAGAGTTTCATATCCATCATTCAATTTCGACATTTGACGTTATATCAATACTATAAGTTTTACTAACAAAATTTCTCATGATTCGCATAATTCTTACCAAATTCTAAACATTTTCCGAGCACCCCTCAGTGGCGTGGCCAAATTACTACTACTACACACACACTTATTTTGGGGCAGCGGTGGCCCCGGTTTCCCTCTATTCAAAAAACTAATATTAATTCTTTTCATCAGACAAATCATTTAAACAAGAAATATATTCCTAAATTTGAACTTCTCATCTTACCTTGCATAACAAATCAAATGATTGCATAAAACATCAAGCTGAAAGAAGTGACGACAGGATTAATATTGTAATTTTTATTATTCTTATTATTATTTGGGTAGTTAAATTTGAAATTTTATACTCCCTCCGTCCCGATTTTGGTGGCTCATTTATTTTTATACGTAGATTAGTGAGAGTGATATTTTGTGTGTAAAGTAGTGTGACACGAAATTCGAGGTATTTTTTAGTGTAAAATTGTTTCATTTTTTGGGATGGATCAATAATAGTGGGACAATCCAAAAAGAAAACGAGCCAACAATAATGGAACAGAAGGAGCACTGTATTTTTCCATAATCAATCACGACCTAAAATACTAGAAGACAAGAATATATATTTTTTAATAAGAAAATGGAAAAGTAGTTCGTAAAAGATAACCAATCATGCAATTGGTTTGCAGACTAACCGAAAACACAACCCTCTCAATTTAATTTTCCCCTAGCTATATGTTTAAAACAAGATCTGAATGTCATTATCTCAACTCTAAAAACAAAAGTTACAAAGTTTATAAATCTCGAAATACACAATTTTTTAGACTCACGTACCACCACACACTAACCTATTCAGGTGATTCGAATACCCATTCGTCTTATCAACAAAATTGTGTTTAGTCGTCGATCGTCTCAAAATACACACACACATAGAGGTTCCAAAAACGAGATATGGCAACAAAAAAGACAAGAAATCCAATTCCCAACAGCCCGATGCCAAGGAAATGAGAAACAAACAAGGTATCTATCTTTTGGTACGATGTAAACATCACTGTCCATAATCCTAGTTGACCAATCGTATGCACCACACGCGTTCAATCCTCCAGGATTTTCTCTAGCGTTGTTGCGCAATTCCAATAATCTTCTTGAATAGATATACTTTGATCGAAAATGTGGGCTTTTCAATTGTTTCTTTTGCAGAAGGGCCAAAAACTCGTGGGACCAATGATCTATCTATCACAACTAGGTCCCACCTCAGCCACTAACCCTCACTATTCTCATTTCCTTAATTTAATTATAAGACCCTCGTTTCCTCTCCTTTCAGCTTCCCACTTTCCCACAAGCAAGAGAGAGAGAGAGAGATGTCAAGTAGAAGAGCAAGAATTACAGAAGATGAGATCAATGATCTCATCTTGAAGCTGCAGCCATTGTTGCCTGATTCAAGTTCAAGGTGTAATACAAGGGTAAGTTCTAAAAAAATACCTTAATTAATTAGATTCATGTTCTCAATTTTATTTTTCCCAACTAAGAAAATTTCGCAATATGTAAGTTGATCCATTACTTTTATCATTTCGTTAGTGCATGCTACGTGTAGAGTAAAACATTGTAATTTAAAAAACATAGCATTTAAAACAAAATAATATAAAGCTAATATTCGCATAAGATTCTCTGTAAACCAACCTCAAGATATGAAAGAGAATTGAAAAAATTGTGTAGACAAAAAGAGGACCATCATTTCTGGATTGTTGGAGAAAAATGAAAAGACAGAAAAAATAATAGCAATAATTGGTGTCAATTTCAAAGACTGTAACCAGAAAGAAAGTTGCAACGTAAGAAGAAGACTTTCGCTAGCTAAATATCAACTTTTAGGCACTACTTTTTCATGCATATGTGTTTGGAAGTCAGCAAAAAAGAAATGTGTATAATTTTCTCTTATTTATTATATAGGTGTCAGCATCAAAGATTTTGAAGGAGACATGCAATTACCTCAGGAAACTGCACAAAGAGGTTGATGATCTAAGTGAGAGACTGTCTCAACTTCTGGCTTCCGGAAGTGTCGATGCCGATACTATTAGGGCACTCCTCCGACAGTGAACACCAATACGGAGTTATATCTCGTATTTCAATTTAGATATCTATGACAACCTAGTTTATCTCGTATCTTTTGAATACAGTACGAGACATAACACCAAGTTTAAATGAAGAACGCAAAAAATAATGTGCTCAAAGTTTTGCAATATTAGGGTTTTGTATTGTACGGACCACTTGATCAGCACGTAACATGTTTGTCAAGCTATAGCTTTTCTCATCCATTAACCCCTACATACAAGAGTTAATATGATGAGAGTGGCTATTTTGATATTATGGATTGGAAATAACATCTGTAAGATGAGTTCATGCTTGAAATATATAAATATATATATATTTGATATGACATATATCGACGGTGTGTCACGTGTATTCAATTTGGTTGATTTATTTCTTTCCAATGTCACTGTTTATAGGCTTACGGTTGGTATTTCTCAACAAAATAATGATATTTGGGTCCAACATAAAATTAGAAATCTATGTAGTCAGTGACGGAGCCAGAAATATTTTTCTAAGGGACCCAAATAATTATAAATTTGAGAAGTTATAAGTGTAATTTTTTTAAAAAAAATCAAATATTAATTATAACAATTTTAA
Source organism: Salvia rosmarinus (assembly GCA_036937905.1). Lineage (NCBI taxonomy): Eukaryota > Viridiplantae > Streptophyta > Magnoliopsida > Lamiales > Lamiaceae > Salvia > Salvia rosmarinus. Next base: position 97,784 of record JAODLM010000286.1, read on the forward strand.
TAATAGTTTAATATTATTTGAATTAAATGACAACGTTAAAAAATATTAAAAAAACGCGATCATCTCATGACGTGAACAAAAAGAGCAAATCCAATGTATAGTGTCATTTTTATATGGATTTTGCACCGAAATGATGTATTTTCGCACTCGTATGAAATTTGGTGTAAGTGAATAGCTTTACATAAAATGTGTATGATTGGAATAAAATGTGATGAAAACTACATAATATTTAAAATTTCAGTGTAGTTTAGAGTTGGACTAAATTGATACTTATTCGACATAAAGTTGGATAAAGAATGGTAAATTTTATTCTTAGACTTTCGAAAAAGAACTTGTGATAATAAAGATGTGATCAACACTTATGTTTCTAAAATAATTCTCATATATTCAACCGATTTATATTTTGATTTCTCTATCATTCGCAACATCTTTAAGGCTTAAAATGAGAATTCAAATAACTTGGATGTCTTCAACTATTGCTGCTGTTAGAATAAGTTTATCATAATCTTTTTAAAAATTTGATTGATCATATTAATTCACATATAAAGCTTTATTATTTGCAAATATATTTTATTTTATCAACATAATATAAATTAAATAAAAAATAAGAGCACAAAAAAGGAGAAAGATTTTAAAAATTGGATAAATTATATAAAAAAGATAATAAATTAATGTGAGAGAGAAAAGAAATACTCCCTCCTATTTTTATTATATGTCGTTTTATGCTTCTGCACACAGATTAATAAAAAAAATTATACCCAAATTAACCTTAATAAATGATAATTAATCGTTAATGAGATAATTATTATTTAGTTGAATACATGAAAAATAGGATTTGAAACATATAATAAATATAGGTCGGAGTATGACTAAAAACATAGGATTTGAAACATATAATAAATATAGGTCGGAGTATGACTAAAAACATAGCCTTATGCCACTGCCAAGAATCGAACATGGGTTCGTGTATTGAGAGATGTACAACTTAGCCAATTAGGCTAAATTGGATCTTTGTATTATCTATAACTTACCTATATACTAGTACTTTATTCCAAAAAGTTAGGGGACTCATGGGCCCCCTAGGTCCCAACGTGGCTATGTCCCTGTATGTAGTTGACAAATTTTGTTGTCTTGGATTTTCTTGTCACTATTAGTTGATAATTTACAATCTCTAAATACATTTTAAAAAGTTTCATGAATAATCTAACTAACCCGCCGCCAATTTGCTCCTCAAAATTTCTTCGCGTGTCAGTACTTGTTATATAATTAATATTTCCTTCATCTCATTTAAAATATCTTATTTTCTTTTTTGGATTGTCTGATGACAAATATCGTATTCCATTTTAGAAAATAATTATCTCTTCAAAAGATGTGAGTCATACTTATTTTTTATCACTTTAATTTCTTTATATATTTCTCCTAAATATTCGTACCCAAAAGAAATGAGATACTTTAAATAGGATGAAGAAGTACCATTTAGGTTGTTATGAACCCAGGGATTTATAGATTAATTTGGAGGATTATATATATTAAAGGAAATTCCAAATAAATTCGTATCCGTAAACAATCCAATGATAGGTTTAATATGAGTATCTATAGGTAAAAATAGAAATATTTTATTTAAAAAAAAATCAAAAGTTCACATTTTCTTTAGATACAAGATACATGTTATGTCATTGAATTGGCTAAATATTACAAAAAAAATCTTATAATTCGCACAATAATCAAACAAGTACAAATCATACTTCATACAAATGAAATAGAAATACAATCCATGTTTGATATGATTCAAACCAAAGAACTCTTACTAATGAAGAACTTTTGGTGTCACTTGGACTACACCTCATCCACACAAAAATTCATACTTAGTTTAGGGATCAAATACAAGGAAGAAAGATTGGTCTAAATGAATTAATTATCTTATATCCACCCATAACATAAATTAATTCATAAACATTTATTCATTCAACTTGAGAATAAATGATGACTTACCCTTTTATTGCCGAAGTTGAGTCGGACTTATACTTAGACTTACAAATCCTCGTATTTAAGATATCGCGTCCATTAATTATCTTTAGCACTCTGACTGCTTAAAATAATTAATCTCTTTAATTCTTCAAGCATTATCATTCAACCTTATTATTGTACTTGAGCTAACTCAACCTGTAGGGTTTAGTATAATAAACTTTTGAGCTCCTTAAGGGGATGTCATTATCCTAAACGAATATGGTGACTCGATGCAAATAACCAACATGATATACAAGCACTGCCACCACTCGAGATGCGGATAATATTGGGTTATCTCATATAATCCTCACCCATAACAAGTCAAAGTGATGGTCTGTAATTCATACTCACCTGAAACCTTATCAAAGTTTAGATCAATTTAAAGTCATCGAGATTTAGGTTATCCATGATGGTCAGATAGAAAAATTTATCTCACTGTGATCCATCAATACATTAAAACGTACCAGCATAAATAAACAACAAAGTCAAGTCATTTCTTATTTATACTGGAGGAAAATCTTATTTTACACCATTCCTGAGGATCTATTTTGGATTTAATTCACCATACATTGATTATATACATAGCATGCACTTATATAATTAATTGCAACACATAAGTGTTTAAACGTGTTTACCTACGAATTTATGGGATATCTGATCAATTGTGGACCCCAGCTTTGATCTTTTGGACTGTATCCGGGATGTCTATTCTCTAATATTGAGTGAGAGCAATCTATGGAGGATATTGTAAAATTTCACCTCCTATATTGTTCTTGTGATTTTCGAAAATCGCATACAAGCTTATGATTAATTTCTGATTTTCTCTCACCTTGTATTTATAATGTATTCTAGAATCATATTTAGATAGGATCCTTGCATATCTAATAAATACAATAATTATCTTCAATCCCTGAAGATAAATCATATCTAAAATAATTATCTCTTGATATCTAATAATATCAAATAATATCTATATAGATATTGAAGATGTATTAAAATAATACATAAATCAGAATAGAGTCCCAGTATGACTCTTATAGGAGGGGGACGAAATTTTTCAGCAGTTATAGGCCTTGATGGGCCAGCCCAATGATCAAATACAAGGAATAAATATGGGCCTAAAATGAATTAATTATTTTATGTTCAGTTCAGAACATAAATTAATTTATAAACATTTATTCATTAAACTAGAGAACAAATGTTGACTTATCTATTTATTACCGAAGTTGAGTCGGACTTGCACTTAGACTTACGAATCTCCATATTTAAGATATCGCACGTCCATTAATTATTTATATCACTCTAACTGTTTAAAATAATTAATCTCTTTAATTCATTAAGTAGTACCACTCAACCTTATTATTGTACTTGAGCTAACTCAACCTGCACGGTTTAGTACAATAAATCTTTTGAGCTCCTTAAGGGGACGTCATCATCCTAAATGGATACGGTGACTCTATACAGGTAACTAGCATGACATACAAGCACTGTCACCACTCAAGATGCGGAGAATCTTGGGTTATCTTATATAACCCTCACTCATTACAAGTCAAAGTGATGGTTAGTAACTCATATTCACCTAAAACCTTATCGAGTTTTAGATCAATGTAAAGTCACCGAGATCTAGGTTATTCACGACGGTCAGATAGAAGAACTCATCTCACTGTGATCCATCAATACGTCAAGACGTACCAGCATAGACAAGCAACAAAGTCAAGTCACTTCTTATCTATACTGCAGCCTATACCGACAACTCGTCCTCAAGTTGTCTCAGTTGTGATCCTTTTTATATCTCAACTAGCTTAACCAACCATACAGATTTCTGTGATCTTCTACACACTGTATGATCTAACTTTTGTATGAGATAATGAAACAACATATGCAATCAAGTAAACAAATCAGATATGAGATTTTACTAGTGATAATAGGAAACATTATATACAAGCTCAACCATTCTGCTTTCAATATATAAATCCAACATATACTGCAGCTTATACAATAATTCGTCCTCAAGTTGTCTCAGCTGTGATCATTTGTATATCTTAACTAGCTTAACCAATAATACAGGCTTCTTTGATTTTCTACACACTGTATGATCTAACTTTTATACGAGATAATGAGACAACATATGTAATCAAGTAAATAGTTCAGATATGAGATCAAAATAATGGTAGCAGAAAAATATTATATACAAGCTCAACCAATCTGGTTTCAATATAAAAATCTAATATTTAACTATTTTTTATTCATTTATGTAATACCCCAAAGATTTAAAGTTTAATTACGATAATAAAAATCGTAAATTAGGGTTTCGTCTCGATAATCGAATTAGTAACTTATCGAAGATGGATTTCTATTATTTATGATATAATGAATTCTTATATCATATTCACTAATGATTAGTGAATCAAGGAATATAGTTTATATAATTCTTTAGGCAGTAATATTTTAACGTCGATTGAACATCGAAAGTTAATATTACGTGAATTTTTTTAAGTGACGAAGCTTAGAATTACATTTCATTATTAATGAAATGGATTAGTAAAGTGATTACGACTTTATTACGAATATTTTGAGATATGTCGATTATTAATGTTTTGAGACGTTTCGAACGTCAACGTTTAGAGACAAGTCGAAATCTTAGTCTAATGATCAAGGAATTATAATATTTAAATTCCTATAATTATTTTATGTAATAAGTGTATTATTTATCATCAAAATAATGCTAGAGAATTAAGGATTAATTATTGAAGAAAGTGTACAATTTTCGAAAACCCTAATTTCAAAAATTAGGGTTTTGACACATGAAATCATTTTAATGATTTTTCCTATCATTTAATTATCATCTAGGAATTATAATATGTCACATAGCTATATATTAGCTATATGTTACAAGGGAATAAAATGTATAGCATTAGTGATATATAAGTACCGAAAATTAGGGTTTCATAGTGTGATATGAATTAATTGGCTATCCAATTGTTAATGTTATGCTATAATTATATTAATAAGATATTTTTAAGTATAAAATGAGGTTTTTTAACATTTTGGGCAAGCGGGAGGATTTTATCCCATAAGTGCCGTGAGTTTTGTGTTGTGGGATCAAATGAATTGTAAAATTTTGCTATCATTGGTCATGCTAAGTAATAAATGTAGTAATGTGATATTTGTACACATAGAACAAGAAATTAAATGAAAGGAATCAAGTTGGGATGAATTGATTGTCATAGCCGTGTAAGAACAAAAGAAAAGGAAAGAAGAAGTTTTGGAACTCTTCTTTGATTTGATGACTTGGTGTAGTTAATGCTTAGATATTATATGTGGTATGAGACAAAAAAAATTAAAACTCCTCCCTTGGCTTCAAGATGGCCGCCGCGTCTTTGTCACGACCGACTAATTAATCACTTAATTAACTAAACAATCAAGTCGTGACGAAATTACTTAACAATAATCTTCGATAAAGAGTGGTTTAGAGAATAAGTTTTGAAACAAGCGAACAATATAACGTTTGTAAATAGAGTAAGCCAACTGCATGCGAAGATAACCAACAACGACAATATTCACAAACGCGAACATAGCCTCAGAAATACATATATAGAAACTTTTGAAATATTTACAAGGTTTATCAAAATGCGGTTCCACATTTTCAAGGCTAACGGAAGACTAATGAATGTCATGTATGAAGACATGACACTCGACCACAAAAGTTCGCAGATGAAAACAAATAACTTTTATTCGGCCCGAGCCACGCCCTTCCATGCTCAACTGCAACATAAAACACTTATTGGGCGTGAGTACGGAAGTACTCAGTGGGTAAATGCTATCAAAATATTCAAAACTTATAACCTTGTTCAAGTAAACTTTTCTTTCAAATAACTTTTAGAAATCAGAAGTTTTATTATTCATAAGAAACATTTATCCTTATAACATATCACCACAATTTATTTTTAAACATACCAGCATCACATACCCGAGTTGGTCCCGAAGGATCACAACTACGGTCATACCCTATCTACGTCATTCGGTAAAGGGAAGTAGGCCTCCTCCCCAGTACCATGGCCGGCCTACATGGGCAAGCTCACAGCCATCTACCTGTGCACAGTACATATCATTTTCCTACCGTAGATAGGTAAATCGTTGTCATACCCACAATGTGGTAAAACATTCATTTTCAACATACTCATCATGTGGTGATTAAAATTCTTTCATGATAAAACAAGCCCATAAAATATCATAAGTTTTGCTTCAAAATAAATTTGTGACGCATTACCCACCTCGTGACGTCTAATCCAATAAGTTTGTTTCCTCGTTCTTTACCTCCCGGTTTCCTCTGCTTGATCCTTGTAACATAAGATTATTATTGACTTTAGTAATCTTTCTTACTTATTTATACTATTAGTAATCAATTAAAATCTAAAACATCTTATTCATATCAAATTCTACCGAAATTTCGGCAGAGTAACATCTGTAATATGTATAGCCCAAATACACCAAACTACACCAATATCATCCCAAACTCCCCAATATCATCAATATATGCTTAAATATACATTTACGAATTTAAAATAAATTTAAACTCATTAATTTATACTTTAATCGCTAATGTCCTTCAACCACGTATTTATAAGATTTCAATATTTTAATATCCACAATCTATTAATTATCAAATATCATATAATCATACTCATTTATCATCAATGATCATAATTCCATCATCCATTCAAGTCTTGATTAAAATTTCTCACATAAAATCATAACCTTTACTAAACTTTAATTTTCTAACTTTTGATACCTATGTTCAAAAATTCCCATAAATTTTTCTTAGGCATTATTTTTATCATAGATCACAAATATCAATTCAAATCCATCAAATAAAATCAAGAAATCAAAGTTCAAAGCTTGCCCTTCATTTTCAAAATTTTTGAATAATTAGCATATGTTTGAATTAAATTCCCATAAATTCATTTTATACATTATTCATATCCCTAAGCATAAATATCATGTCAAATTCATCAATAAAAATTAAAATCCTCAAGTTTCTATCACACCTCATTTTCGAAAATTTGGAGGATTTAATAGGCATGGTTTAACTTTTAATTTCTTTGATCATATGTTGTTTATAATCATCCCTAAGCATATATTTAAACTCAATTCAACCAAATCATATCATATCGTTCATGTATAAAAATTAGGGTTTCATGATCAACACTTTAATTTTCCAACTTTAACAAATGAAAGGATTAAATCCATAAATCATGATATTTGTACACAATAAACATAATTAAATCAATAAATATAACAAGATTGAAACAATTCAACCCTAGAATTAATCATCAAATTTTCGAAAAATCCAAACATATAAAACATCATATTTATCAATTTAATTCATAAAAACTTTGCTTAAATAAAGGAATTACCTTGTTTGGAGTGATTTTCCACTAAATTCCTCCTTAAATATGGATTTAAAAGTGAAAATTAAAATTTGTGTGTGTTAGTGTGTGAGGGGGCCGAAACTTAGGGAGAAAATGAGGTTGAGGATGATATGTTTCATATACTAAAGTTCTAGATGTTCAATTTAGATTTAATGTACATTTATTTAAAATTTCAAGATCATTAAGCTCAAATTTCAAAAATTATTATAATTACACCCCCAATTTTACTAATTCCATACTTTAATATAATTTAATTAATAGAATTATACCTCTAATAAATTATGAAATCTAATACAACTTATATTCATGATTGAATTTAGATTTATATAGCATAATTTAAATCACTTTATTTAATAAACTTCAATTCATTCCAATAATACTTCTTAAATTTTCGAAAATTACATAAATAAATTCTTTAATCATTAGTTATTAATAAAACAAATTTATTCAAGACATTTAATATCTTATACAATATTTTATCTCATTTTATAAGAAAAATAACATGCAAAAATAATTAATACATTTCATAGCATAATTTCTAATTAATAGCATTTTTCATGCAAACATACATATTAATAAACACATAATTCACATTTTATCACAAATAAACTCATTTCTAATAGATCTCGCATTTTCTAATCTCATATATTTAAATATTAATTTAATTGGATTCATGCCGATTAATATTTCATTATATTGAATTTTACAATTCTTAAGGCTTAAATAGCTTTTAAGTCTTTAATAATATAATTAAACTTCATAATTACTATAGAATTTTCACTACTACATTCCTCCCTTAAAGAAATTTCGTCCCAGAAATTTTCGCATCATATTAAACAAGTCGGGTACTTCTCTCATTTGATCTTCCGGTTCCCATGTCACTTCTTACGGACCATGATGTTTCCATTGAACTTTCACTAAAGGAATAATTTTAGTCCTTAACCGCATTCTTTTCGGTCCGAATGCATTCATGTTCTTCTTCATAGCTTAAGTCGAAGATCGGAACTATTTTGTCATAATGAAGAATATGTTGTGGATCATAAACATACTTTACGGTGAGACACGTGGAAAACATCATATGCGTTAGCGAAGTGTGGAGGCAACGCTAACCTATAGGTTACTGGTCCGATTCGTTCCAATATCTCATAAGGTCCAAGAAATCTTGGTTTGAGTTTTCCTTTTATTCCAAAACGGTGAATTCCTTTGGTTGGGGAAACCTTGAGAAAAAAATTTGTCCCCTATCTCAAACTTCAATTCTATACGACGATTATCAGCGTAAGACTTTTGTCTGTCTTGAGCTTCTTTCATTCTTTGTCTTATATGTCGTACAATTTGGACCATTTCTTCGATCGCTTCGGGGCCAAGAATCTTTCGTTTTCCTACTTCATCCCAATATAGAGTTGATCTGCATTTCTTGCCATAAGGTGCTTCGTAGGGAGCCATGCCGATTGTAGCTTGATAACTGTTATTGTAAGCAAATTCTATCAGTGGTAGAACTTGTTCCCATTGGTCTCCCCGATCAAGCACTATGGTTCTGAGCATATCCTCCGAGTGCGAATTGTTCTCTCAGTTTGACCGTCTATCTGGGAATGAAAAGCTGTACTAAAATTTAATCGAGTACCCAATTCTTTTTGAAAAGTAGTCCAAAACCGAGAGGTGAATTTGACATCACGATCCGAGGTGATTGAGACCGGCACTCCATGTAGACGAACAATTTCCCGAACATAAATCTGTGCCAACTTATCTGCTCCATATGTTATCGAAATTGGGATGAAATGAGCACTCTTGGTTACTCGATCAATGATTACCTATATAGCAGTATTCCCTCGTCTAGTTTTGGGTAATCCTATAACAAAATCAATCGCAATGTGATTCCATTTCCATTCTGGAACTTCAAGAGGCTGTAATTTTCCATATGGTCTTTGATGCAAAGCTTTTACTTGTTGGCACGCTAAACACCGTTCGACGTAGGAGGTAATGTCTTGTTTCATCCCGTCCACACGAACTTTTGTTTGAGATCACGTACATCTTCGTACTTCTGGGATGTGCCGCATATGGAACTTTATGAGCTTCATTCATAATTTCATTTTTTCAATACTGTATCGTTAGATACATATATGCGATTACCAAACACAATCGCATTATCCCCAACTTCATGATATTCCGGAAAATTTCCCATTCGAATCTTTGCTCGCAGAGTTTCGAGTTGTTTATCTCTTCTTTGCGCTTCAATAATACGAGCTCTCAAATCCGGAAGTACCACTAACGACGCTATAATTCCTTGAATGTTTTGAGGAGGTAGCACGGTTTCCAGTTTCATTCTCTCTAACTCTTTTAATAATTCTCCTTGGTCCGTTAAAAGAGTTCCTAACCTTTCCTGAAATTTCCTACTCAGAGCGTCTGCGACACCAGCTTTCTGGATGATACTTAATCTCACAGTCGTAATCCTTGACCAACTCGAGCCATCTTCCTTGCCGCATATTCAAATCTTTTTGTTCAAAGAAATATTTCAAACTTTTGTGATCCGTGAAAATCTCACATCTTGACCCGTATAAATAATGTCTCCAGATTTTTAAAGCATGAACCACTGCTGCGAGTTCCAGATCATGAGTGGGATATTTGTGGTCGTGAATCTTCAACTGTCGTGAAGCGTATGCAACAACCTTTCCTTCTTGCATTAAGACGCATCCTATTCCATTTCTCAACGCATCCGTGTATATGGTATAATCTTTCTCTAGATCAGGTATAGTTAGGATAGGAGCGTTGGTCAATCTTTCTTTGAATTCTTGGAAACTGTCTTCGCATTCTGGGGTCCATTGAAATTTTATTCCTTTCTTCAAGAGTTGTGTCATTGGCTTAGCAATTTTTAGAAAACCCTTCGATAAATCTTCTATAATATCGGCTAAGCCTAGAAAACTACGAATCTCATTCGGAGTCGTAGGTGACTTCCACTCTGCATCAGCTTGGACCTTGGAAGGATCCACTTTGATTCCTTCAGCTAAAACTATATGCCCCAGGAAATTGACTTCTTTTAGCCAGAAGTCGCATTTGCTAAACTTAGCATATAATCGTTGCATCCTTAGTTTTTCCAACACGATTCTCAAATACGCTTCGTGTTCTTGTTAACTCTTCGAATAGATCAGAATATCATCGATAAACACTAACACGAATTTATCAAGATATTCGTGGAAGACACGGTTCATGAGGTCCATAAATACAGCTGGAGCATTGGTTAGTCCAAACGGCATCACTACAAATTCATAGTGTCCTTATCGGGTCCTAAAAGCGGTTTTGGGTATGTCCCCGGGCTTGATTTTCACTTGATAATAACCCGATCTCAGATCAATCTTCGAAAATACCCTAGCTCCTTTTAATTGGTCGAATAAATCCTAAGTCCAAAAGTTCCTGTAATTGGACTTTCAATTCTTGTAATTCCTTAGGAGCCATCCGATACGGTGCTTTGGATATTGGCACAGATCCTGGTTCGAGATCGATCGTGAAATCTAATTGTCGATCCGACGGTATACCGGATAACTTCTCTGGAAATACATATGGATATTCTCGAACAACTGGTACATTATCAATCTTCCTATCCTTCTTGTTTTCCTTGCTTAGGCATACAAGATAGGCACGATTTTCATTACATCTTATCAACCTTTCTGTCTGTATAGCTGATATCATAGGCACCCTTCTTTTTCTCTCATCGATCCCATAAAAGCACGTGAGTTCTTTTCTTGGTGGTTGAAACGCGATTTCTCGTTGTTCACAACGAATCATTGCCAAATTCTTCGTTAACCAATCCATACCTAAGATAATATCTACGTCCCACATTCATAAGAGGCGTAATGATTGACTTTTAATTGAAGTAATCTAACTCAAATTCTACGTTAGGACATACTTTATCAACTCATCGTCGCCCACCTATTGGAGTAAGCACTTTGAAACCTACTTCATATGATTCTACGGGAAGTTCAAGATTATCTACACATGCAGTAGAAATGAAGGAATGCGATGCTCCCGTATCAAACAAAACTATAACAGGTATACCTTTTAACTGGGTCATACCTGTCAAATTTCCCGTACTCTTTTCTGGTTGTTTCTGTTTCAGTGCATACGCCTGTTGGTGTTGAGGTTGAATTTGTAGAGATTGAGATGATGCCTGCGGAGCTGAAGTTTCTGGAATTGTAGTCACTTGTGGTGGAGGGAGTTGATAACGGGGTGGTTGTGAGTACCCGGTCATTGCTTTCACCGTTTGGACGGGTCGAGGGGATTTCATTCTTTCTCCTTTCCCAGCCACATTCTGTCTGTATGGACAGGCAGAAGCAAAGTGGCCGAACTGTCCACATGAATAACAGGTGTTGCTACCACTTCTACATAGACCGAAATGTGGACGATTGCACTGAGGGCACATGGGTGGTCTTATCTGATTCGGAGAAAGAGTGGTTGTCCGGTGGTCGGCGGTCGGAATGATCTCGACGCCGTAGGTCCCTGTCTGCAAACGGCCTTTTGTTTGAATTTCCTCGCGTCTCCCACTTTCTTTTTCCTTTATATCTTTGTTCCATTTGGTAGGATCTTGATGGTACAGTTCCTTGTGGTACACCAGTATTTGACTCGGTAGCATTCTTCTCTGCTTGTATCTCCATTTCCATGTCTAACGCACGGTTAAGAGTTTCTGCGTAAGACATGGGTGGTTGAGCAGCTAAAATAATCCGGATTTCAGGTCTCAATCCGGAGCGAAACATCTCAGCCATCTTTTCATCGGTTTCTACCTTGTAAGGTGCGTATCGGGATAATGTGCAGAATTCCCGATCGTACTCAGCCACGCTCCTATTTCCTTGTTTCAAATTCATAAATTCAATTTCTTTCTGCTTCCTATAGCTTCGAGGAATAAACTTAGCGTACAGTTCTTCCTTGAACTGTTCCCAAGTAAAGTTCGCCATTTGTTCTGGAGTAAGAGTTTTCTGTCTGGCCTCCCACCAGAAGTCTGCGGGTCCTTTCATAAGAAAGTTTATACACAACAAGCATTCTTGATCACTACATTCCAAAAACTTAAAGATTCTCTCACATCGTTCCCATTCTTACGCTTGGTGGGACTACCACCCCTGTGAAGTTAGGTGGGTTGACGAAGAAAAGTTCGCTATTTTTACGTTCGGGGAGAGGTTCACGATCATAAAGGTTTTGTTCAGAAAGTTTTGGGAGTGATTTGACTTGCTCTTTCTTCCATGTTCGGTTTCGTCTTGAGGAGGCATTTCACTTCAAAAGAAATTTATTATTTTCACAACAAGAAATAAATATCAACAAAGGAAAGGGATTTTAACATGCAACAGCAACAAGATATAATCATCAACAAAAGATAGAGGCATAACTATTTATCGCATCAAAGATAACAAAACAGTTTATAATTTACAAGAAAGTTGCCTCATCGATGACTTTTACACACAGATTAGTTTCATATGTACAGGCTGGTAGTTCCACCTACTATCTTAGTTAGCTAACCTAATTTCTCCTTATCCATCTACATTCTCTTCAGGATTCTCTTCTGAATCTTCTTCTTCAGGATCTTCTTCTTCAAGAGCGAAAGTGTGATCAACAAACGAATTAGCTGGCTCTCTTGGCATGAGAAGGGATGGATCCGACAACGAAAGCATTTCATTAGTAGACAAAGGTTGTAAGCTAGAAGTGCCGACAGACGGTTGTTGATCAATCTCATGTCCTACCTCGGTGGAAGACATTATCAATGGAATTTCGAAAGAGGAGATAAGGGTGGTGAAGGGTTTTCAGTGCAAATGGTTGATCAAATAAATCTAGGTCATCCATAGTCCACTGAGGTCCAAGTGGGAACAGAGTAGTATTATCATCATCACAATATTCATATTTAAGACTGGCTCTAACAAGCTCATGAGATACAGGTTTAATTCTTTTACTTTTTGGATCAAGGATATCATCTAAGATTTGATGAACTGTAGGGATAAAATAATCAAAGGGACGGTAGGGAATGAGTGGAGGATTTTCCCCCGTCCTGTATTGGTCTTTAATAATTCTTATGAACTTCTTAAGGTTACCAGTAATTCTACACTCCATGTCCGGATGCACATAATCGAAAGCTATTTCGGATGCCCATCCCCTCCAGTCAGGAGGCAAAGCTTGCACCAGTTGAAGCAACCCGTCAAGTTCCGTCACTCCACACTTCAAAACTGATCGCCACATGACCTTGTAATGATGAAGAAAGAACTGCATGCCCTGTTCTGGTCTCATTCGTAGCGCATAAAACTTGTTGATATCTCCTAAGCTCGACGGTCTATAAGCAACGTTCTTTCGAGCGGTAGATTTTATCCTTACCATCCTATAATCAAATATCACTTCTATACCAGTTAGAAACAACATAACTTCATTAAAAGGAATCACATACATACTACATCATAAGATTAATCATAATCACATTTCATTCACATATGCACGACATTCACATCTTACTTTACCTGGTTGAGCTGAAGAGATGGGCTGGACACTGAGCTTTTACCAATGACTTAAGGGTTTACAAGAATGGTTGGCTCAAGGAAAGAAAATTCACAGGATCAAAGCGAACAAATGCTCTGATACCACACTGTCACGACCCGACTAATTAATCACTTAATTAACTAAACAATCAAGTCGTGACGGAATTACTTAACAATAATCTTTCGATAAAAGAGTGGTTTAGAGAATAAGTTTTGGAAACAAACGAACAATATAACGTTTGTAAATAGAGTAAGCCAACCTGCATGCAGAAGATAACCAATAACAGCAATATTCACAAACGCGAACATAACCTCAGAAATACATATATAGAAACTTTTGAAATATTTACAAGGTTTATCAAAAGTACGGTTCCACATTTTCAAGGCTAACAGCGGAAGACTAATGAATGTCATGTATGAAGACATGACACTCGGCCACAAAAGTTCGCAGTAAGAAAACAAATAACTTTTCAGCTCAGTTCCAGGCCACGCCCCTTCCATGCTCAACCTGCAACATAAAACACTTATTGGGCGTGAGTACCAGAAGTACTCAGTGGGTAAATGCTATCAAAATATTCAAAACTTATAACCTTGTTCAAGTAAACTTTTCTTTCAAATAACTTTTAGAAATCAGAAGTTTTATTATTCATAAGAAACATTTATCCTTATAAGATATCACCATAATTTATTTTTAAACATACCGGCATCACATACCCGAGTTGGTCCCGAAGGATCACAACTACGGTCATACCCTATCTACGTCATTCGGTAAAGGGAAGTAGGCCTCCCCACGTACCATGGCCGGCCTACATGGGCAAGCTCACAGCCATCTACCTGTGCGAGACATATCATTTTCCTACCGTAGATAGGTAAATCGTCATCATACCCACAATGTGGTAAAACATTCATTTTCAACATACTCATCATGTGGTGATTAAAATTCTTTCATGATAAAACAAGCCCATAAAATATCATAAGTTTTGCTTCAAAATAAATTTGTGACGCATTACCCACCCTCGTGACGTCTAATCCGATAAGTTTATTTCCTCGTTCTTTACCTCCGGTTTCCTCTGCTTGATCCTTGTAACATAAGATTATTATTGACTTTAGTAATCTTTCTTACTTATTTATACTATTAGTAATCAATTAAAATCTAAAACATCTTATTCATATCAAATTCTACCGAAATTTCGGCAGAGTAACATCTGTAATATGTATAGCCCAAATACACCAAACTACACCAATATCATCCCAAACTCCCCAATATCATCAATATATGCTTAAATATACATTTACGAATTTAAAATAAATTTAAACTCATTAATTTATACTTTAATCGGCTAATGTCCTTCAACCACGTATTTATAAGATTTCAATATTTTTAATATCCACAATCTATTAATTATCAAATATCATATAATCATACTCATTTATCATCAATGATCATAATTCCATCATCCATTCAAGTCTTGATTAAAATTTCTCACATAAAATCATAACCTTTACTAAACTTTAATTTTCTAACTTTTGATACCTATGTTCAAAAATTCCATAAATTTTACTTAGGCATTATTTTATCATAGATCACAAATATCAATTCAAATCCATCAAATAAAATCAAGAAATCAAAGTTCAAAGCTTGCCCTTCATTTTCAAAATTTTGAATAATTAGTATATGTTTGAATTAAATTCCATAAATTCATTTTATACATTATTCATATCCTAAGCATAAATATCATGTCAAATTCATCAATAAAATTAAAATCCTCAAGTTTCTATCACACCTCATTTTCGAAAATTTGGAGGATTTAATAGGCATGGTTTAACTTTTAATTTCTTTGATCATATGTTGTTTATAATCATCCCTAAGCATATATTTAAACTCAATTCAACCAAATCATATCATATCGTTCATGTATAAAAATTAGGGTTTCATGATCAACACTTTAATTTTCCAACTTTAACAAATGAAAGGATTAAATCCATAAATCATGATATTTGTACACAATAAACATAATTAAATCAATAAATATAACAAGATTGAAACAATTCAACCCTAGAATTAATCATCAAATTTTGAAAAATCCAAACATATAAAACATCATATTTATCAATTTAATTCATAAAACTTTGCTTAAATAAAGGAATTACCTTGTTTGGAGTGATTTTCCACTAAATTCCTCCTTAAATATGGATTTAAAAGTGAAAATTAAAATTTGTGTGTGTTAGTGTGTGAGGGGGCCGAAACTTAGGGAGAAAATGAGGTTGAGGATGATATGTTTCATATACTAAAGTTCTAGATGTTCAATTTAGATTTAATGTACATTTATTTAAAATTTCAAGATCATTAAGCTCAAATTTCAAAAATTATTATAATTACACCCCCAATTTTACTAATTCCATACTTTAATATAATTTAATTAATAGAATTATACCTCTAATAATTTATGAAATCTAATACAACTTATATTCATGATTGAATTTAGATTTATATAGCATAATTTAAATCACTTTATTTAATAAAATTGATTCATTCAATAATACTTCTTAAATTTTCGAAAATTACATAAATAAATTCTTTAATCATTAGTTATTAATAAAACAAATTTATTCAAGACATTTAATATCTTATACAATATTTTATCTCATTTTATAAGAAAAATAACATGCAAAAATAATTAATACATTTCATAGCATAATTTCTAATTAATAGCATTTTTCATGCAAACATACATATTAATAAACACATAATTCACATTTTATCACAAATAAACTCATTTCTAATAGATCTATGCATTTTCTAATCTCATATATTTAAATATTAATTTAATTGGATTCATGCCGATTAATATTTCATTATATTGAATTTTACGAATTCTTAAGGCTTAAATAGCTTTTAAGTCTTTAATAATACTTAATTAAACTTCAGTAATTACTATAGAATTTTCAGCTACTACATTCCCTCCCCCTTAAAGAAATTTCGTCCCCGAAATTTTCGTACCGTATTAAACAAGTCGGGGTACTTCTCTCTCATTTGATCTTCCAGTTCCCATGTCACTTCTTCTGGACCATGATGTTTCCATTGAACTTTCACTAAAGGAATAATTTTAGTCCTTAACTTCTGTTCTTTTCGGTCCAGAATGCATTCATGTTCTTCTTCATAGCTTAAGTCAGTATCGGGAACTATTTTGTCATAATGAAGAATATGTTGTGGATCATAAACATACTTTCTGAGCTGAGACACGTGGAAAACATCATGTACGTTAGCGAAGTGTGGAGGCAACGCTAACCTATAGGTTACTGGTCCGATTCGTTCCAATATCTCATAAGGTCCAAGAAATCTTGGTTTGAGTTTTCCTTTTATTCCAAAACGGTGAATTCCTTTGGTTGGGGAAACTTTGAGAAAAAAATTTGTCCCCTATCTCAAACTTCAATTCTATACGACGATTATCGGTAAGACTTTTTCTGCATCTTGAGCTTCTTTCATTCTTTGTCTTATATGTCGTACAATTTGGACCATTTCTTCGATCGCTTCGGGGCCAAGAATCTTTCGTTCTCCTACTTCATCCCAATATAGAGGTGATCTGCATTTCTTGCCATAAAGTGCTTCGTAGGGAGCCATGCCGATTGTAGCTTGATAACTGTTATTGTAAGCAAATTCTATCAGTGGTAGAACTTGTTCCCATTGGTCTCCCCGATCAAGCACTATGGTTCTGAGCATATCCTCCAGGGTCTGAATTGTTCTCTCAGTTTGACCGTCTATCTGGGAATGAAAAGCTGTACTAAAATTTAATCGAGTACCCAATTCTTTTTGAAAAGTAGTCCAAAACCGAGAGGTGAATTTGACATCACGATCCGAGGTGATTGAGACCGGCACTCCATGTAGACGAACAATTTCCCGAACATAAATCTGTGCCAACTTATCTGCTCCATATGTTATCGGAATTGGGATGAAATGAGCACTCTTGTAACATAAGATTATTATTAACTTTAGTAATCTTTCTTACTTATTTATACTATTAGTAATCAATTAAAATCTAAAACATCTTATTCATATCAAATTCTACGAAATTTCGGCAGAGTAACATCTGTAATATGTATAGCCCAAATACACCAAACTACACCAATATCATCCCAAACTCCCCAATATCATCAATATATGCTTAAATATACATTTACGAATTTAAAATAAATTTAAACTCATTAATTTATACTTTAATCGGCTAATGTCCTTCAACCACGTATTTATAAGATTTCAATATTTTTAATATCCACAATCTATTAATTATCAAATATCATATAATCATACTCATTTATCATCAATGATCATAATTCCATCATCCATTCAAGTCTTGATTAAAATTTCTCACATAAAATCATAACCTTTACTAAACTTTAATTTTCTAACTTTTGATACCTAAGTTCAAAAATTCCCATAAATTTTACTTAGGCATTATTTTTATCATAGATCACAAATATCAATTCAAATCCATCAAATAAAATCAAGAAATCAAAGTTCAAAGCTTGCCCTTCATTTTCGAAATTTTTGAATAATTAGTATATGTTTGAATTAAATTCCCATAAATTCATTTTATACATTATTCATATCCCTAAGCATAAATATCATGTCAAATTCATCAATAAAAATTAAAATCCTCAAGTTTCTATCACACCTCATTTTCGAAAATTTGGAGGATTTAATAGGCATGGTTTAACTTTTAATTTCTTTGATCATATGTTGTTTATAATCATCCCTAACCATATATTTAAACTCAATTCAACCAAATCATATCATATCGTTCATGTATAAAAATTAGTGTTTCATGATCAACACTTTAATTTTCCAACTTTAACAAATGAAAGGATTAAATCCATAAATCATGATATTTGTACACAATAAACATAAT
The DNA here is from genome assembly GCA_036937905.1 of Salvia rosmarinus. Taxonomy (NCBI): domain Eukaryota; kingdom Viridiplantae; phylum Streptophyta; class Magnoliopsida; order Lamiales; family Lamiaceae; genus Salvia; species Salvia rosmarinus. The sequence continues at coordinate 116,627 of JAODLM010000286.1, forward strand.
TAAATCAATAAATATAACAAGATTGAAACAATTCAACCCTAGAATTAATCATCAAATTTTCGAAAATTTCAAACATATAAAACATCATATTTATCAATTTAATTCATAAAAACTTTGCTTAAATAAAGGAATTATCTTGTTTGGAGTGATTTTCCACTAAATTCCTCCTTAAATATGGATTTAAAAGTGAAAATTAAAATTGTGTGTGTTAGTGTGTGAGGGGCGAAACTTAGGGAGAAAATGAGGTTGAGGATGATATGTTTCATATACTAAAGTTCTAGATGTTCAATTTAGATTTAATGTACATTTATTTAAAATTTCAAGATCATTAAGCTCAAATTTCAAAATTATTATAATTACACCCCAATTTTACTAATTCCATACTTTAATATAATTTAATTAATAGAATTATACCTCTAATAATTTATGAAATCTAATACAACTTATATTCATGATTGAATTTAGATTTATATAGCATAATTTAAATCACTTTATTTAATAAAATTCAATTCATTCCAATAATACTTCTTAAATTTTCGAAAATTACATAAATAAATTCTTTAATCATTAGTTATTAATAAAAAATTTATTCAAGACATTTAATATCTTATACAATATTTTATCTCATTTTATAAGAAAAATAACATGCAAAATAATTAATACATTTCATAGCATAATTTCTAATTAATAGCATTTTTCATGCAAACATACATTAATAAACACATAATTCACATTTTATCACAATAAACTCATTTCTAATAAATCTCTACATTTTCTAATCTCATATATTTAAATCTTAATTTAATTGGATTCAGAATTCTTAAGGCTTAAATAGCTTTTAAGTCTTTAATAATACTTAATTAAACTTCAGTAATTACTATAGAATTTTCGGCTACTACACATGCTTTGATCAAAAGTGAGGATATTTTTGTTTCAATTAATTTTGAGTGTGATGTGCATTTACTATGGAATAAGTGATGACATAAAGTAAAGTGAGTCACCAAAGTAAATTGTCTTGCTTTGTTGTGTGTGGACCGTGAAGATGTAGGAGGATTTTAAGTGTATTGTTTGTTTTATTCCATTAAGTGTAATAAGTGATAAGTAAATAAAATAGTAAAACATCTCTCATCCCTTTTGCCTCTCATTACCGTGAGCTTTAAGAGAAAAAAAGGATTGAGAGTTCTTCATTTTATATCCCAAACCCTTGATATAAAAATCCTTGCACCAAAAATCGACGACGGTTAAAAGGTTAGTAATCGAACGAGCTTTAGTTATACGTTAAAATTTTCGATTTCCAACCGTTTGATTTTAATATAATGCTTATGTTAATAAATGATAGAAATAGAATAAATTATGCTAGCATGTTTTGTGTTCATTAAAAATGTTTAGTATGATGTTTATGCTTCACATATGATGTTTTAATTAAAAGCTAAGCATGTTATAAAATTATTTGAGGTGACCAAAAATTTTAATGTCAATATTGTTGATGGATTAATGATATATGATAGTAATGGAACTCATATTGATTTATTTAGAATTTTTGGAAAGCTTATGTTAATTAATTCATAAAATAATTGAGAAGTAATATGTGATGTGTAAATCATGTTTATGAGATATTATAGCATATTATTGATCTAGAGCATTGATTAAGTGCTATATGAATTTATTATATTTGTAGAAAATAGTTTGATCATGAAATGGAATTTTTCGAGAATGTATAAAGATTGGTATGTTGATGTATAAGTTGTAAATGTTGGATATTATGTTATATTAATGATATAGAATAATGATTAAGTGTTGTAGAATTTAATGGGAATTTTAGAAAAATGTTTGGTGAATTTTTGAGAAAAATTCGAGAGTTACAAGGTGTAGAATAATGATGTCCAAATTTTCTATAGCTAATGTTAATACATATTAATGATCCTATGATAATATAGTATACTATATGAATTTAGAAGAATTTTTGGAAGAAGTTTGAAAAATTTAGAAAAGGACCGTGAGCTTTGGTTGAGGAAATAAGAGGTTTAATTTCTTTATATCAAGAAAAATAATACATTATATGTCTAGAAATTATTTTAGACATATTAAGAATTTATGGTATATATACTATATTTACGACGAAACGTTATATTAAATAACGTTGGATATGAAAAATAATATGTAATGTACGAGTTAGATCATATTAAAGTAAAATATTAATCAAGTTTATTGATTAACGTGAAAAATCGAGAATTAGGGTTTTATGAAAAGAAATCGATTGAAAATTGATTTATATGGAAATTGGTTATAAAATATATTAATAATTCAAAGAATGTATTGAGAAAAGTCAAAAACGTTGACTTAAGTCTAAACGTATGATATACGTTGAATAAATACACTAATACGTGTAAAACGTATTAAATTTATAGGAATATCTCTTTTGTGAGAAACGATTTCATAATTGGAATCATTTTATCGAAAAAACGTTAATATGAGTTCGACGTTTAACCTAAATGGTTAATATGAGACCGTAGATTATATTACGTCTCTATCGAAGTACGAGAAATTATTAACTAAGTTATATAATGAAATGGCGTACTAATTTAGTTGAAAGATGCGAAGTATTATTATAGAAAGTTATCAAAGTTTGTTAAACTTTGAAAATCTCGAAATACGTGACCAGCGTACTGAATTAGTTTCTTACGAAAAGGTGGGACGCGGACGTGATCGTTGGCATAGAAAGAAATTGTTTAGAGAAAGTCTACAGTCCAGGTGGGTTTTACTATACTCAAATGATAAATGCTTATCAAATGATTTATTTATGATGCTTATTTTGCAAGAAATAATGATGAAATGATTATTTAATTACCTGTCCAAAATATTTATGTTTTATGTATGTATCATATCCATGATCGAATGATGCATATTGTTGGGTAGCTCTCACTTATGAAATGTTTGAATTCGTATCCTTGTTAGTACCCGCAAGGATGATTGAGAATTCGTATCTTGTGCCGGAGTGGCAAGGATTTTGTGCACTATTTTGTGACTGTATGCTGAAAGGGTGCTCGGCCGATCACGGCGTCCGTAGGAGGAGGCCTCCTCTCCGGCGCGAGATGATTTTATGTGATGAGTTTATGATGATGTTATATGAGAAATGAAAGGAAAGGGATATGGATCATACATATAAGGAAAATGCCTGGCCAGGCGATGATTTGTGAAAATGATGAAATGTTTTAGTAAGCACAGGACCTTTCAAATAAAACCCTTGTGTCTTACCATGATGGGGCAGTGTAATTTAAAAATGAGGAAATGTTTTGGCATGAGTCCACTGAGTGCATTCTTGTACTCAGCCCTGCATGTTTGTTTTTAAATGTGCAGGTTGAGCAGATGATGGATGGAGGTGTGTTGAGCAGTCGAACCCCTTTTGATAATGATATGTTAGAAACCTTGACTACACATCGTCATATGTGTATTCACATGCTTTTCCGCTGCAATAGAACAATAAGTTAGCTTTTGATGTTGACAGTTGATTACCTTCAGATCATTTGAATTCTCGTGTTAAGAATCTGTAGGTCTCTCTCTCATATTTAAATTATGTATGTCTTGTTTATAATGGTTAAAGCTTCTTAGTTTACTTGAATTTAGTCACACAATTCTATGATTAATTGTCTTTCATGTTCCTTGATTACTATTCCAAGTATCAGTCCTCGTTAATCCGTCCTTAGGATTAGAGGGCTGTTACAATTTAACTACTTCAACCACTTTATACTTTTTTTAAAAATAATAATGCTGAAAAGAAATTAGTCATTTTTTATAGGACCAAGGGAGTATATTTTATGATTTTTTGCTTTGGAAGAATGTGCTGAATAACTTTTGCGTACTTCAAATCAGTATTTGCTGAATAACTTTTGCATACTTCAAATCAGTAAAACCAAAAAAGTAAAAGAATTGCTAAACAGCTTTAAAAAATATTATTATTATTATTTAGAACAATATAAAAAAATTGGTGAAGTTACCGTACTCTGAAAATACGCGACTGAGTTTGGGTCGGATCCTCCAAATTGATATTTCTGTTATCTTGGTAACTCTACAAAAAATCACCGACTACTTGAAATTTAGTATATATAGATTAAAAACAAATATCCGTACCTAAAAATTTGTTCCTACCTTTCTTTTTCGATACATTTTTTAAATTTGTCTAATGTAATTTATGGATACTATTCCATAAAAAATATTTACTTATTACTCTTAACAACATCACTTATTTATTCATTTTATTACCCATGACCTATCACTAATTTATTTAATATTATATAGCACAAAGGTTTATGCATTCTTAAAATATCCTACCGCCGTATTTGATATATTTTATATATTATATACAATATTTATTAATTTTTATGTTACTAATATTTCCCAAATATATAATTGTATATAATGATGTAGTTATATCAATAATATTAATGTATGTATTATTTAGTCACTCACAATTGTATAATATTTTAATACTATTTTGATACCCTATAGTATCTTAATTATTATATTGTGTCGGCGCAATGCGCCGGTATTTCGTAATGATGTAATACAATTATCAAGTAATTCAAAAAATATCTTATAAAAATAAAACAATTTACTTAACTAATGAATAGTTAGACAAATCACAATCGCTGTAAAATATAAAATAATTCAAAATAACGAATCTATGATAAGTGTTAATGTAAAAAATATTACCTTACAAAGCTCAGATCTTGACTCAGGCTACTACAACAACTCTAAATTTAAATTCAACACTCTAATAACACTACAAGAAATTGAAGTTTTACCCACACATAATTTGTCACACATTATTATGTGTGGCAGTTTATCCACACATAATTAGATATGTGTAGGTAAATCTAGTAGACAATTTAAAATATCTATTCACATTTAATATGTGTGAGAAAAATATTTTAATCACATTTATTTTTTATATTTACTATGTCGTTTTTAATCATAAACTCTATTATGCTGATGTGGCGAATTGATAAATTTTATTAGCCACACATAATTAATGTTTATATATGTGTGGTTAGTGATTCATATACTTATTAGTTTTTAACATTTTACAAAGTGTGACATAAACTTTCTAGTCATATTTCTACTTTTTACGTTAATTTCATTTTTATTTAATTCTTGTAAATAATAATTTTGAGCTTGATTTAGTGGGAAAAAATAATATAAAATATTAGCAACACATAGTTATAAGCAATTTTCTATGTGTGAGAAAGCATTTCAGTAACATTTATATTTTAGTTAATTTTATTTTAATCTTTTATTTCGCCAAAATTCTCTTACACTTGTTATGATTACGTTGCATATTTATTAAAAAAATATTATACTATGTAGGGTTAGTATTTAGACAGTAATCAATATCATTTTATTACTAATTATAGACATTAAATAAGTGTGACACAAAATTTTGGAGTTGTATTTATATTTTAGTCAATTTTATTTTTTATTATCTATTTATAATCAGATTTTTTTAAAACTCTGATCGCATTAATATTTTTGTAATTTTTTGACAATATTGTCTTATAAGGCAAATTAATGAATGTATTGGCATACATAACCACTATTCATCTATTCATAGTTAATAACACATATATTATTCTATTAAATTACTTCACACCATCATAAATGATATATGTAGTAAAAAGAAAAAAACTTTTCATCAAAATAATTTAGAATCTAATTAGTTGTTTTGAATACTTTTTTAATTATTTGTTTATGAATAAATGTTGTCATCTATATCTAAAGAAAGAATACGGTATAGTTATAGAATTTTTAAATATTTTCGGTAATTATAATTAATTTAAGCAAACACGTTGTTATCAGAAAATTTGGTACACTCTTATTTTTTTTTAAAATCTGGCAGACTCTTCCTCTTCCTTAGGACTCTACCAATTCTTTAGAGTCATTTAAATTTCAAATATGTATTTGTATTTCATCAAATTTATTTTACCGCCATACAATAAATTCATTTTACCGCTATACAACAAAAAAATTTGAAAAACCTGGAAAAGTTCAAATATGTATTTGTATTTCATCAAATTTATTTTACCGCGCTATTCAATAAATTCATTTTACCACCATACTACAAAAAAATTTGAAAAACCCTCCAGAAAAGCAATTTTCATTATGTCTTCTAATTTTGTACATATAATTAACCATTTAATCATTCCACAGTAAGTTGTTGCTGCCATGACTTCCAATGTCGGGCGATCGTGGTTCTCTGCATTTCTAGCGTTTGCCGAGCAACCGATGTAGTGGAGGGGCTTCCGATTCGTTTCAGTCAGAGTCCTAATTCTATTTCTCTTTCACTTTACCATTTTTACTTCAGATGCTAATCAGGTTTGCTGAATTGTTGCTTAATTCTGCCGTTAGGGGGATAATTTATTTTGAATTTATTGAGACTTTAAGTAGTTTGTGTAGTTTCATGATTATATTGATTCATATTAGCATTAATTAAAGTTTTTCATTTATAATTTGTGCTGTCAGTTGAGTTTGAGAACGACAGACTGGGGAAATCTCATGAACAAGAAGCGGAGGTGAAGGGGCAGTGTTACTTGCGCGATTTTAAGCAGAAGATGAAGTATGCAAGCAACGTAGATTTGTATCGGTCGCGCACGGCGAATTGGAGGGACTTGTTGACCGTCTCTCTAATGAGTTCTGATTGTGTTGAGCCGCATGACTTGCCCGAGATTTTCAGGTTGGATGTTTTCTGGATTCTGATAGACTTAAGAATGTTAACGAGAATAAAGCTTTAAACCTCCCTTGCTGATCAAATATTCCAAGTCCTCATACTATGTATACTTGCAGTAATGATTAGTTAATTCTCCCATTACACTTAAACAATGCTATTTATTCTCTTATGTTTGAAGCCAACATTCATATGAATGTCTAGGATTTGTACAATATATACTCCATCAATATGTTTTCATGATAGACAATGAATTGCCACATGGTTTTAGTTCACTGCTTAAATTTGGAGATCTATGCTATCACTAAATGATGTGTCTCTGTCTTTCTCTCTGCATCGTGCACTAGAAATATATAAGTGTCCTATAAAGAGTTTCTGACTCAGCTTTATGATAGTTTTAGTGTTCATAGAATTTTTTTTTCCGTGTATCTTATACCTGCAACTCTAAACTTCTTGAAATACAGTAGCTGATTCTGCATTAATTAATTCTGTTTTGATTTTAAGAATGCAAATTTTTGGGTTCTTCTAACCTTTGTTAATTTATTCGTGCTTTTCAGTATATAGCTCGTTGGATGTGGGGAAGCCACAATGCTTCACGTGGATCAAAGAATGCTTTGGAGGACCAAATATCCAATTCTGTGTTATTGGAGATTGCTGGCAAGAATGCAAAGCTGTTGAATCTATGATATGGATATGGCCTTTTGTCAGACATTTTAAGTTATTTGTAATTGTAATTTTGATATTGTGTACTTCCATTGTATTGAATATTACTAAGTAAATTTTTTATATGATAGTCTTATTATTTTAATGTATTGAGAATGTTGTATTTAATTGATATTTCTTTAAATTAGTTAAAATTATATCATATTTGACTAACATAAGGTATAATAATATTCATATTATATTCCAAATTGGACAAAAAATATAAAAAAAAATTATTCTCTACACAATAAATATATTTTTACTCACATTTAATAATTATTTTTATTCGTGAATAATCATATTTTTTTAATATCTAATTATTAATGAAAATTATTACCTACACATAAATTATAGCATTTACCCACACATACAAATTACCACGTGTAATACATGTCATCATCCACGTCATTTTCACCTTGTAATTATACTTTAATAAAAATATAATCATTCACACATAAGAATAATCTTTGGTGACATATATATGTGTACATACATGTGTAGGTAAAACCATTTCTTTACATGGAATTAGTAACACTTGTTGACATTTAAATTATGTGTTGATAAAAATCTCTATTCACACATAAATATATTATTAGCCACACATGGATGTGTGGCTAAAACCCTTAATTTCTTGTAGTGTAAACAAGAAATTTATCAATTCAAACAAGACTAATAAAAAAAACTAAATTTGAAATTGAAAATAAAAATAAAGAAATGAAAAGGAAGAAATATAAGTAAGAGTTTGGAATTGGATTCACAAGCTAGCTCTTCTTGATCCATGTTGATCCACTATACTACATGAAACTAGGGTTGACAATTTTCGACACGACGATAAAACACGACACAAAACACATGAAAGTAACTGATTAATGTTCAGTCTTATTGTATTCGTGTCCTTATCGTGTCGACACGATATGGACACGATAATTTCGTATCGTGTTCGTGTAACACGATAATTTTCGTGTTGTACGTATTTGTGTTCGTGTCGGGTCGTGTCGTTTTCGTATAATTCGATAATATTTATATGTATTTAATATTAATTTAATTATTATTTTATATATTTTTATTTTTTATTAATTTATTTTCTAATTTTGATTTAAATTTGTCGTTTTTGTGTCGTGTCGTGTCAATACGAAAAATATCTGGTCATATACGTATTCGTGTTGTGCTCATGTCGTGTTCGTGTCGGACAGATCATTAACGGATTGTGTTCGTGTTTGGTCTTATCGTGTCGTATCATTATTGTGTCGATACGATAACGACCTGATACGCACGAATTGATAGCCCTACATGAAACTATAAGGAACGGAGTTCAATTAAAGGCACTCGGGAATAAAATATTTCAATTCTGTTTTTCTTTTAAACAAATCATAAATTAACTTAATTTCGAATTGAGAATCTCAGAGCCCAAATTATTCCCAATTTGACTAATCTCAGAGTAGCTGTCCATCGCCACCTTCTTGAACGATTGGCTACTCAACTAGCTTACTAATTAATCATTCGGATTATGAAATCAAATTAGTCAAAGTAAACCATTCCTTCTTAAAACAAAACGTTTACTAACAACACGAAAGTCAACCCCATACCTCCCCAGGAAAACACCCCACTCCTTTCTGATTCCTTTTTTCCTGCAATCAAGGTTACCACGACTTGGTCCAATGAGACAGCAAAATTCTTGATATAATCTGATCATTTCAGTAAGAAAAAGTAGATGATCTCTAGCTCCAATCTCCATCCATGGCTACCCACATTCTCTCTCTAACCTTCTTCGTTCTATTCTTGATTTCTGCTAACGGTAATTAAACCAACTCTTCGTTTCTCTACATTATTGTTTTCTCCGATTCATGGTATGGTTGCAATTCATGAGGTAGGTCGTTGCAGAAGGAACTCGGGGGCAAAAACGTCAATCTATCGCATTTTTTCTCAACCAAAATCAAAGCAGTTTCCCGCGCCACTAGTGATTCTTACACCACTAACTACAACGATGGTTTGTCTCCCACTTGATTAATTATCTTACTTCTGTTTATCGTTAATTTCATTTAGATTTGCATGCATGGCAGATGATATCCTCGAATCCATAATTTATGTGATCATGTGCGTGACATGCGCGCGTGCATGATGAAAACCACTCTCATATCACGATAAATCCGTACGCTTAGATATGTTATATCCCAAATTTTCTTTTCATGTGGTTTCAGCTATTGGTTTCTTTATTTTATTTCTTTCCTATTAATTAATTAATCTTGAAACAAATTCATGATTTAGTATTGGCGTTGGGTACATTAGTCACACAATTTCCATCACTGCTACAAGCCAATGAAGATCCCTGCGTTGTTCCCATTTGGGATTGGATTGAATGTAATTCTGATCCTACACCACGCGTAATAGCACTGTAAGAATTTCAATTATCACATCTCAATTTTATTTGTTACTATTTCTACATTTATTTATTTTTTCTTTAATTTTCTTCTTTTGAAATAATTCGTTTTCCTATTCGGAATTTTCACTGATTTTGTGGGAAAACGAAAACAGTGATCTTAACAGCAGACTTCTGTATGGGCAACTTATTTATGACATCAGTTCTATGGATGCTCTTCAGAGAATGTAAGTATACACGAAATTTTATTTTTATTTTTTGCTTTTCTATTTTTTCTATTTGTACACATTTATATATCTTTAATTTGTCCTAACTTTCGACTGCAGTGATTTATCCCAAAACTTTATTTTTGGAGACATCCCTTCATTTCTTGGCGAATTTCCGGATCTGCAAGAGCTGTAAGTCAACGACAATCCTCAACACTAATGTTATAGTATTCACTTTGGGTGATACTCCCTCCGTCCCACTTAAAACGTCCCCTTTCTTTTGGACACGGTTATTTAGGAGAAAGGTATAAAGTAGTTAAAGTGTTAAAAAGTGGGTAGGGTCCAAACTTTTTGAATGGTTAATTATTTCCTAAAATGGAATGAGACATTTGTAATGGGACAACCCAAAAAGGAAAGTAGGACATTTTAAATGGGACAGAGGGAGTAATTTAGATTTAGACAAAATTAATAGAGATTAATTCATCACATACTATAATTTAATTAAATAATTTTAATTTGTTTGATCATGCACTCTTTCAAATACTCAATTCTATGTTTATCAATTTAAATGAAGTAAACGCCCCCTAACTGATTGATTAGTCATCACCGGTGATTATATATGCCAAGAAAATATATACTTACGAAGATCTAGAGTCAAAACCTAATCATTTGATTGATAAAAATAAGGGTTATTGACATCTAAATACATGAATTTTGGGCATATTTTGGTTTTTCCCACGAACTTTAAAAATTGTTAATTTTTCCGCAAATTGAATGATAGTCAAAATTGAAGCTAATATGGCAATCGACGTGACGTCACTTCATCAAAACTTATTTATCAAAACGACGTCGCTTTATTTATATAATATATATTAATTGACGGTTAAATATATGAACTTTAGGTATATTTTGGTTTTATATGTCACGTTGACTACCATGTCAGTATCAATTTTGACCGATATTCAATCTGTGGGAAAAAATCACCATAATGTTAAGCGTGTATTTATTGACAATTTTTAAAGTTAATGGGAAAAAACAAAATACACCCAAAGTTCATGTATTTAAGTATATATCAATAACCCTAAAGTAATGACAAATTTTCCCGTACATATACTACTTTGAATATTATAGGGGCATTAATCAATATTATCGTGCATGCAATTATGCAAATATATAATCAACTGTTAAGGGATCGTTTATTTTGAGAATTAATTATAATTAATTTGATGAACTGTCTATATATTGGGTCCAGTGTATGAAATGATCAAATCAATAAATAAGCTATGTTATTATGCACTAACAAGGAGGTGTGGTAAAGCTTATCATCCAATTAGTCAATATTAAATTAACATCAATAAAAGTCAATATTTGATAGTGTTCGGAAAATAACCCATTACGTAAATTAATACAATTATCGAACCCCACCATCCATTTTTAAGCATATAAATTCACTACATAAAAAGGACTACTAGTTTCTGTCTTAGCCAAATACTATTGTTACTGCTGATTGAAATGTTTGTTGATTAATTAAAATGATTGTCCACTATATTCACATTCATCATGTTGTTTCCTTTCTCTTGCACAGGAATTTGGCGAGTAATTATTTCTCTGGAGCCGTACCAGACTCAATAGCATGCAACAAGAACTTGAACTTAAAGTAAGCCAAATAAAATAAAATTCATTTTCCATCTAGTTAATTTTAATCATGGGAAGTTGTTCCTTAATAAATTTTCTATGGACAATTCCCGTCGCAGTCTTACTGGTAATTCCTACTTGACATCCGTGGCGTGTTCGAAGTCGAACAAATCTCCATCTTCACCTGCAAATGGCAACTCCGGCGGCGGCGGTGACAGCGGCGGCCTCGGCTTCCAGGTTCCGTCGAGTTCAAGGAAATCAAAAAAGAAGAGTAATCTGCCTGCAATTCTCGGCGGCACGATTTCAGCTTTCGTACTATTCTGGGTTGCTATTGGAGGTTATGCTATGCATCGTCACAGAGCCAACGCAGCAGCTGCCGTTGCAGAAGCGTCCACCACCAAGCAAGGTTGGTGCCAAAATAATTGAATTTATTTAATTGAGTTCTTGGCATATAAATACACGAATTTTTTGCATGTACATTGATTTTGCACCACGAACTTTAAAAAATAGTAATTTTATCATGATTTTTTCCCCAAATTGAAACGGACGTGACAAGTCGGAATATTGATGTGGACAAATCGAATATTTAAAAAAACGATATCATAAATATCATCTTAAAACGTCATCATTTTATGTCACCGTACATCTTAAAAAATGTTGAGAAATTGTTAATTGAGAGTTTGCTACATATTGCATTCGAGATTAACATCACAGATTCGACTGCAATGTGTCACAATTAACTTTTTCTCAACTATTTCTAGAGTTCTAATTTTTAATTGTATATAATCCGAATGAAAAAGGCAACATTTTAAGATGATTTATATGACATCATTTCTTTAAATGTACAATTTGTGCACATCATTATTCCGGTTTGCCATATCTGTTTCAATTTAGAAAAAAATAAACATCATGATAAAATTATTACAACATATAAATTTATGAATTTATATACTCTTTTAAAGTTCGTGTATAAAATCAAAATGTGTAAAATTCGTGTATTTATATGTCAATAATCATATTTAATTTACTATCTTTTTTGTTTTACTAATATTAATTAGTTGCATATAAGGTGACATATATTTACATATATAGGTTGTATTTGTTTTTTTTTTTGTTAGGGCCTATTGCGAATGTACCCGTGGAGGACTTGCCCGTGAATGCTCGTCCTAATCAAATCAACCCATCATCTTGACAAATTGCTACGCAAATGGGCTTCTTCTTCTTCTTTTTATTTTTTCTGGAAATCGACTTTGGTGTCCACCTTTTCACTCATTTGTGTGTGTTACTTCTCTCTCTTCAATTTCAATTTCTTTTATTTTAGTTTGATTTATCAATAAGGATTGGCTATTTATTACTCTAAAATGATTAATAACATAACTCCAAATGTACATCAAAGTGATTAGCGCCACTGATATAGATTTTTTTTATTTTTTATTTAGAAATTTAAATACATAATTGTTTTAGCCAGTTTAAGCGTGAATGGACTAACTTCATTTAAAACAATATTTGACTCTATTTAAAACAACACATAGTATTTAGTTTATCTTTGGTAATTGATAGTGAAACTTTACGCGTAATTTCATTGAATAGAATTATTGAATTACGTGTTGCGAAAAACACATACCATAATCAGGATGAAAAAAAAGAACACAAGAATTATTTATCCAGTTCATCTTGCGACTACGTATGGGGGCAATACCAAGTCAGAGATTTTAATATATGTTTCGGATACAGATTATATTGAGAACGACTATTAAACAACCCTAACCCTAAGCCCATCAGGGTTTCGTCTGGGCCCAAAAAAATAAGCTAAAAAATTTGACTCGGGGGCTACCGCCCCCGGACCCCGTCCAACACTGCGGCGAGTTGGATCGCCGAAAACGGGCTTGAGTGTACAGTCCATTCAGGCTTCATACTCCAACATTACGCAATATTCTGAGTGAAGCTGGTGCTTCTTTGTTAAGATCTCATTAAGAATAGGAGGCATGGATTGCAAGAGAGGAGTTGATGAAAGAAGTGCAAGGTTCTAAGATTCTCTTACATCATTTATGAATGCTCTAATATCCCATTGGTATAGATTGACGCCATTTAAATACTCCATTCGTCCTTTAAATTCATTCTTAGGAATCTTAGATACGGATTTTAATAAAAGTTGTTGAATATATTATAAGTGGAGACATTAGTGTAAGTATTAAATTAAATTAGTTAATGGTGGAAGATAAGTGGTAAAATGTGTAAATAAATATTTTGTTGAGTGTAAGAAAAAGAAAAAATGGTGGGCCATGGTGGTAAAAATATATAAATAAATGATATTATTGAGTGTGATAAAGTTGAAAATATATTAATTATAATAAATGGATAGAAAAGAAATTGAAAGACCTCCCAAAAAGGAAAACTATGAAGTAAATTGAGGGACTGAGAGAGTATATTAACTAACAGCTCCATTGTTGGAGACACTTTCTCTTCGGCACTTGGACAATCTGGATGAGATCCCTTCGAGTCTAGCTACATTTGGAACTATTTTATTGCACATAATCAGTCAGCAATTAAGATACTAGATGAGCAAGAGAGCCTTCGAAATCAAGCCCTTCAACTTCGACTCCACTTCTTATAGATATTTGGAGGCAAAATGGCTTCACATGCCAAAATCAAGTATATGATTATTACTGATTTCTTTCTTCATTTCCAGTTATGGTTATTATAAATGTTTTGTGGTTAAACTAATTCGAAGCAAGACAACGATCATCACAAATGCTTCAAGTTCAACCCTTCATGTCATCCTCAATAGCATCACCAATATCAAGGCTTAACAATACTACAAGATAAAGGAAAATCAAACTATCAAATTTTACAAAGTAAACAAAATATGTAAAATAACGAAGAAATTATTTATTTGATATAGAAAAACCTTACCTTCTTCGTGCTTCTAAATGAACTCCAAATCTACTTCGATTGTAATGGGTCGCTTTCACTTCCTCAACAAAATGAGGCCCTCAGCAATATGAGGAATCAAAGAACTAGAGGTGTGAAAAAAATTGAATCGACCGAATTAATCGGTTTCGATCATTTTCTTTTCATGTTTTCGGTCCATTTGGTTAAAATTTTCTCAAATTTCGATTACCGATCGGTTTTTAATTTTCTAGAATTTGATTCGGTCGAAAACCGACCAACCAATCAATTTTCTTTAAATATTTTTATAACGTCTTATTCAAAGGGACCCATTGGTCCAAAACAACCAGACTTGATGGGTTGGCCCGACCCACCAGCATTTAGGGCTGTGCTAGGATGGGCTAAGCTCCATATTGAGGAGGTTCATAAAATATCGGGCTTTTATGGCCCAGCCCGATGACCCGACGGGCCGACCAGGCTATTGGCAAGAAAAGCTCGATGGGTAGGGGTGGGAAACGGTTCGGGTTCGGTTAACCGCACCGAATTTTTCGGTTAATCGAACCGAAATTTTCATTAATTTAATAACTAAACCGAACCGTTTATTAAGTTCGGTTAACCAAAAACCGCATCGATTAGTGCGGTTCGGTTTTCGGTTAACCGAAAAACCGAAAAATTGCTTGAAAATTACATGAATTTATAAGAAACAACATGTCATAAGATACATCTTTGCAATCAGATGTGTAAACTTTTCAAATTTTAATGTCCATAAAAAAATTCATCCAATATCCATCAATAATTCAAAATAAATCAAAGCAATCAACATCAATCCATCAACAAACTATCATGTTCATGCAATGATAATTTGATATATTAGAGTAATTTGATAATTTGATACATTGGAGTAATAGGGTTTAAATTTAATTAATATTAGTAATTAGTTTT